>CM047393.1:30572155-30962328 GCA_026123125.1 Chironomus striatipennis
ACTAAAGCAGGTAAGCTTATTACTTAATGTCATTATTAGTCACAGGAACTAAATTAAGCACTTTATTTATTAGTCACTGAAGAGAAAAAGGAAGTCAAAAAAGAGAAACCAAAAGAGGAGCCAAGCAGCTACTTCCAACGACAACGAGTCGATATATTGCTTGGAGAATTATTAAGGAAGTTTCCAGTTCCTCAAATAGCACCAGAACCTAATAAACCTGAAGAAGACAAGACCTCAACAAGCAATAAAACAGACACGAATAAAAATGAACCAACAAAGGTCACAATTAAACAGGAACCAGTCGATGAAGTTGTTAGCACAAATAATAGTACTGCAGCAGTTCCAAATGTTCAAATTAAACAGGAACCGACAGAGAAAAAGATGAAAATGGGCTAAATTACCTTTTCTCGATTATTCAATAACTTTTTTTTAATTTTAATATAAATTAAATTAATTATTTTTTAAATAAACTAGATCTTAATCAATCAAAATTATTTGAACAACTGATTTATAAAATTAGCAAGTATATCATATTTTTAGATATATACACAGCATGACTCACTGATAACGGTCATAAAAAATTCAAATCAAATCAGCCGAAAATGTTTTTATTTGTTTGCAAAAAAAGAAATTTCAATTTTGTGAAATTAGAATTTCATTAATTTAAGTGCTTAATACTCCTTGAAGTGGCTTTAATTAAACGCAAAGATGGCCGTTGGTGCGTTTCCTGCTGCAAAACTTGGAGGTAACGACTATTCTATTCGTTATTATTGTGTAAAATTGAATTTTTCATCATCAAGCAAGGCAAGGATTAAAAAGTTTGAAGGAAGTGTAAATAAAAGATCCAGTGACATTGATTTGATGAGATTGTGGATAAAGTTGATTGCGATAATAGGAAGCTAATCTGTAGTGATTAAAAATCTGATTATTCATTGATAATTGTGTCTAAATTGACTGGATTTGATCATTTTTGGATGGAAGTAACATGTTATGACTTTCCATGACTTGCTTGATATAAATTCTAAATTTCACATCCAAATCAATTTACTCTAATCTAATCACATCTAAATTCATTTCAGTTTTGGCACTAAAGCAAATTTCCAAGCCAATTGCGAATGTCCTAAAGACGAGAGCTAAGAACAGTCCATTCTTCCGTAAATACATTTGCATGCCACCAGCACAGTTTTATAATTATATGGAAGTGAAGATGAAAATGTTGGCACTTAATTTGGGGAAGCCAACAGCAGTTCCAAAGCTAACAGAAGCAATGGCCATTGAATTAGGAGCAAATCTTTTAGGTGAAACTATAATTTTTGCGATAGGAGCTGGTCTTCTAATGTAAGCTCTTAAATTTTATCATTTCATGTCTGTAACATGCTAATGAAGCTATAAATCTTCAGATTAGAATATCAAAGACAGAGTCGAAAGGAATTACTCAAGGAGCAACTAATTATGCAAGAAAAAATGGAATTGCAAGCTACGCTTAATGAATTAGCATTTCAGGCTGAACGGCAGGATACACAAATTAGAGAATTGACGAGAGTTATTGCTGATCTTGGTAAATTTAAGTTACTTCCAATTCAGATCCAGTAATTGATTAATTCCTCACAGATTCGAGATCATGGACACCGAAGATATTGAATGATATTGTTGGCAGAAAGAAGGCACAACTTGAAGAACGAAGAGAAGACAATCCATTAGAATTGCTACCCGAAAAGCCTAAAAGAGTACCAAAAAAGGCATCAACAGAAAGTGATAAAAATTCAACTGAAACTGAAACTGGTAACGAACGATCTTCTATTTTACTTAATGCTGTTCATTTTCTTATTGATGATTTAAAACTTTTGAATTATAGCGACGAAAACAGCACAAGCGACGAGCAAGTAAATAATTCTTCGTCGAATGCTCTCGACAGAGCAATCAATGACTTATTTATTGATCAATATGAAATAGAAGAAGATCGTTAGTCACAGTTTATGTTGAAAAAACAGAATTAATGTGTAAAAAATAATGAAAAATGTTTTAATTTTTGTAGTAAAATAAAATTAAGTTATGCTGAGTTATGATTTTTTATGTTAGAAAAATCAGGTAAAATAAAATAACGGAAATAAAAAATTTGAAATTTTGACAGCAATTTTTTCGCGCTTTTTTTAAAAAACTTTTTATTTTGGGTTAGAAACGATCAGAAATAAACATTAATTAAATTCAGTGAAATTAAAGTGATAATAATGAATATTGAGACATTAAGAGAACAATTTGATGATTTGGGTGTGGATGCATCAGAAGAAATCCTCGATAGATGTAAGTAGCATGCAAAAAAATCAAGAAATTTCAATGACCGATAATTTTTCATACAAAAAAAAATATTAAGGTTTAGAAATTTGCAAGACATACGATCTCGATGATCCAGCTGAATTTGTTGAAAAATGGATGGCATACAGTATCTCAAACTTAAATGGAGCTGAACCGACAATCGAATATCTTAATGAAATGGAAAATAAGCAGTATAAGAATAAAAATGTACAGCGAAAAGTTTTGAAGCGATCAAGCCAGAAAGAGTCAAGACTCAAGATTTACAATCAAGGAAATGATGAAGACATGAATGAGGAAGAGAATGAATTACTTGGATCATATGTTACACTAACTCCAAAGGTACGTAAAATGACATAAATCTTGCAATTCTTTTATTTTCTTTTTTGCATTATTAAATAAGTTTATTTTATTGATCTATCATCTTAATATACCATTAACTGAGCGTATCTATCTGTTATAAATTAAATCTCAATTAAATACAACAGCCTTTCCATTGAATTCAATCATATTTTGATCCGTACACGAATTCCAATTAACAACCACTAACTTACGTCCTCTCAGTCGACTCACTTGATGATCTTTTTATTATTATTACAATATTTATTCTCCTCACTAAGACTGTTATTGTGCAAGAGCAAAAAGAGCGAGAGAGGATCGAATAAAAAAAAATGAGAATTCCAGTCCGTACTTTTTTGTTGAGTCTTATAAGATAGATTCATAAATGTCCATTAGTTTGAGTGCGATCATACTAGTGACTGGATGTGTTTTGTGTGTAAATAAAAATTAATTTTTTTTTTGTAGTGAAATTATATATACATTGAGCATGTATAAAGCTCATGTCTGAGATGCTAAAGAAAAAAAATTTCAAATGTTACGAATAATCATAAAAAAAAAAATAAGTTCATGACGTTTGCAATTTTTTTTATCTCTTTATTTTGTTGAGTTGATCTCTCGATCACAGGAGATAATCAATTGGCATCAACAAGTGTCTCGTATTGCAAATATATAAAAGGTTTCGCGCCAAATTGCAAGCTAGTTTGCGGAAGGAGCAAATTTTTTTGTTATTTCTTCTTTTCTATCCTTCATTCGGTCCGGGTTTCTTTTTTTTTCAACCATCCATTAATATTCTTCTTTGCTAATCTTATACTTTTTTACTCTGTGTCGCAACATGACGGCAAAAAAATAAGCAAGCATGTATGAAAGGAGGAAAGAAATGAAGCCACGCCGAAGGGGAAAAAGTAAGAAAGAAGAAAAAAAAAATTCAGGTTTCTCATACTTACCTTCTTTTTTATGAAAAAAAAACTTCTTTCTTGTTGTATGTTTGTTGTATATTCCATTCTTTTTCTGTTGAAACGAATTTTCCCAAAAGGGAAGTTTTGCTATTATTTTTAGTTTGTCTGTCTGCAACTCCTACTTTTCTTCTGAAATTGTTCTGAAAAATACAAGCATTAATGCTGACGGAAATAAGCAATCAAAAAATTTGTAACGGTCAAAAAACATTTGAAATTTAACGATTAAAATTAGTTTGATATTTAACGGTGAAAATTAATTTGAATTTTATGTTGCAAAAATTTTTTGAACCTTAGAATATTTGAGTAATTTTTTTAACCGTTGTTTTTGAACCTAAACTTTTTTGAACTTTATAAATTCGAATATTTTCTGACCGTTATTTTTGAACATAAAATTCTCCAATATTTTTTTGAACTTCATAATTCAAAATTTCTTGTGACCGTTATTTTTGAACTTAAAGTTTTTAATATTTTTTGAACTTTTAAACATTTCATAAACATTTTAATCGTTAAATTTGAACCAATATTTATATATGTCTTCATATAAGAAAAGTGACAGTAATTTTTTTTTCAAATTTTGAAAAAATTCACTAACACTATCAAATTTTCAGTACAAAAAACTGAGCAAATCAACTGAGCTATGGTCGGCGTTTGGTCGATGCTCAGTTGTATGAAGACATATATAAATATTGATTTGAACCTAAACTTTTTTGAACTTTGCAATTTTTTAGATTTTTTTGGCCGTTATTTTTTTTTTTAAAAATATTATTTAACCGTTAGTTTACAAAGAAAATATCTCAAACTAAGTAAAAAATGCGCTCACATCACTCACAAATGACCACAATATAAAGTAGTTTTCCTTCATTATTAAACTTTTTTGCTCGTCGTAAGGAATGGAGTACAAAATATATAAGAAAAAGAAAAAAAAAACATTAAACTGTTTCATGTTCAATTGTTGTACATGGAGAAGAGACCAAGAAGAATTACAACAATTATCTTACTTATACAATCTCAAATTTACTTACTCTAGGGTGCAACAACAATTCCAAGGCCAATAAAGAAAAAAAAATTGATGATGAACTTAATGATCTTCTTACTGAAGATTGTTTAAAGGCAAGTAGAGAGACTCGACTCGACTCGACTCATACAATCAAAAAAAAACTTTATTTTTTTTTTATTTTTCATGCCTTTTATTAGTTGAGACCCTTTTTTTATAATGATAGAGTAGAGTGTGGTGGAAGCAACAAAGAGTTCTTTAGAATTCTTATTTTTTCATAATTTCATTTATATACAGAAGATACATAAGTGTATTAGACCTTACTTAACTGAGAGAACAGAGAGCAATTTAAGTTACACAAGCATGCGTCGTTCAATTCATTTTCTTATGTGTTTCTGCCACATACACTTAAGGAATTTATTTATTATATATATTTTATAAAATATAAAAAAAAAATACTTGAAGTAAATAAGAAAATTGCTCTGGAACGATTCAGTTTGTTTCGTTCGCTCCATCAAGACGCCTATCCGAGAGTGCCTTTTGAGTTTAATTTTCTTTAATTTTTTTTTCTTCTGTTCCTTCTTTTCGTTATTTTTTTTGGATACAAAAGGTTCAGGCAGAAAAAAAAAAATAAGAATTCTGATCCATTATTATTGTGTTTTGTGCCTTTTTCTCGCTTCCATCCATCTTTCTCTCAACTCGTGTGTAGAGTAAAAATTTTTTATTCCTTCTTCTAAGAGATGAAATTTAAAAAAAAAAACCCAAGCCATGAATTCTTCATCTTATTCATCATCATCATTTTTTATATATTATTTGATCGATTGGACAGTCGTAAAAAAAAGAAATAAATTTTATTATACCGGCAGTGAATCAACACGTTTCTGGAAAGACTATAAGAATTAGTTTTCGTCTGTGAAAAAAATAATAAAAAAAAAATAGTGTAAAAGAATTACAACAGAGGAACGATGTAAAAAATGAAAAGGAAATTCAGTTGAGGGTGAAAAAATCATGGAACCATGATAATAATTAAAAAAATAAAATTATTTCAATTCTGGTTACGGGAATATAATTTTTCGCAGTGAATTGAATTGACAATGGAAATGTGTTTTTTTTTTTTTTTTTTTATAAAGCTTGTTGTATGAATTATTTCGCCTTTATTATGGCTTGAAAAATAATACTCTGTGTGTGTTTTTTTTTTTCGGGTGCGAGATTGACGATAATAAAGTTTATTTAATTTCATTACTCTTGAAATCAAGACGGGATGAGGAATGGAATTTTATTTTATTTATTTTTTTTTATTGTATTGTACATATTTTTGGCGGGTTCACTCACCCTACTCATTTAAATTACTCAATTGGTGATCAGACATATTTGCACACATTTTTCTTAATAATTTATTGAATTGGTGACAAATTGTTTGTTGGTTATGATTATGGGAAAGAAATTGCAAAATATTGAATCTTTTGGAATTTAAAATTACATTTTTAAGAATTTAGAATTTTAAAGAAAATGAAAAATTTGAATTGTCAAAGAAGTTCAAAAATTGATCCTCAAAAATCAAAATTTAGTTTTCAAAATTTACTGGTTTTCAGAAAATTACATTTTAAGTTCAAAAATTGAACTTTAAATTTCAAAACCAAAATTTAGTTTTCAAAATTTAACGGTTTTCAAAAATATAAATTCTGAGTTCAATAGCAATTAACAATTTTTTCAATATTAAATTTCAAATAAAGTTCAAAATTTGAACTTTCAATTCAAATTTTGAACTTTCAATTCAAATTTTGAATTTTCAATTCAAATTTTGAATTTTCAACAAATCCAGACATAAAAGAACTAAATTCCATCAAAAACGATTCAGATCGCACATTTTTGCGATAAGTCTGATGATCAAAATTGAAAAGAAAAGCACTTCATTGTCTACATGCTGTGGCATTTGAATTTAATTAAAGCAATTCTTAAGTCTAATTCTTTTAAGCTGTACATCTGTAATAATTATTATTATTGTTATGTAAAGGGAAGGGCTTGCTTGTGAAGCAAAAAAAAAGACACACACAGAAGACACAAAAAGAAAGAAAAAAAAAATCCCATGAAATGCGAAATGACTTTTAATTATGCTCTAAAAGAATTGAATTCGAAAGATAAAAGAAATGAGAGAGAAGCTTTTACATGATGGAATGTAAATGTGCTGAGTTGTTGCTTTACATATTTTTTTCGTATTCTATAGAGTGAAAAAAAAATTATAAAACCGCAAAAACAAAGAAAAAAAAATGAAGCCAATGTCGAAGTATTGTAATTTCTTTATGTAAATGCTCACTTCCTTTTTTCTCCATTTCCATTATACGAAAAAAAAACTGCAATGAGTGATCACAAGCGCAACAATGAAAGCAGAAAGTTACGTAATTTATTAATCAAAATCTTTATAAATGAAGTAAATGACTTGATTACAACCACAATTGTGTCTGATCTGAGGTTAAAGGTTGAAAATATTTAATTCATTGCTTCTTGTTAAGTTTATTTTAAATACATTCACATATTTTTTTATATTATTATTGGAAATGGAAATAAATGTTGATAATGAAAAAATAAACTCGACAACAATTTTTGCTGACAACAAAAAAAGCCACTGAAATATTAAATTTAGATTATAAGAAGGCATTCATGATTTTTTTTAATTATGTGAAAAATTTCTTGCTGTTCTTCTTCCATTTTCTTCATAAAATTCTTAAGATCAGCGGTACAGAAATGCGTAAAATCACATTCACGTGTTGGTTATTGTGCAACTTCAATTCCTAACTGTCATTTTCCTTGTTTTAAGTATAATATAATACAGCACAAAGTCACAGAGTTCATTTTACGTACTTCTGTTGAAATTTCATTTGTGTGGCTTTAAACTTAATATTTTTTTTTTTTTTTTTTGCAAAACAAAATGTTTAAACTCATTATAATAAAGAAAATAATAATGGAAAGGCAAGATGCACATGATGCAGTCTAACAAAAAAATCTACCTAAGAGCATAGAAATACATAAAAATGTGTAATTTTGCAGCCGTAACATAATTTTTTTTCTCTTGTGTAACACAATAAGAAGCCTAAAAAAGGAGATATTTATCTACCTGTAAAATACATTCCTTTTAACTTTATGGACATGCCAACACAGAGTTTCAGGTTTTTTTCATGCCTAAAAAAAAAATCTTTTCAAAATTTGTTTTTTCGTCTACAAAAATTAAAAATGAGTTAAAAAAGGAATGAATGTAACAAAAAATAAAATAAAAGTGAAGAAAAATCGTTATTTTTTTTTGTCTATGGCTCTATTCAATCCACAACTACATAGACACAGCAACACAATAAAAATACAGAGGAAAAAAAAATCTTTAAGATGGGGTGTAAAATAATGCGATCAGAAAAGAAATAAAAAGTTAAAAATCACCTCCGAACAAGTCCGGGATAATTATTTTCAAGTGGAAAGTTTCTTTATAATTTTGGAACTAGCAATTTTGATCGTACATTGACTGAATGTGAGTGAGGGAGAGGGAGATAGAAACAAAATATCCAGTTCGACCATTAAAATTCTTATTATTAGCCTTCTTTATATTCAGTCAGAATTTGAAATAAAAAAAAATGTTTTAAATGATTAAAATTAACTTACGGCGTCTACCGAGATTTCATGACGTAACTTGGAACTTGGATAGAGAGAAGAACAAGAAACTTTGTGGAGAAAAAAAAGGGAAATAAAGTTTTTGATTCTCACGCATTAGACACGAGAGTGTGAAGGTAATTAAAGCTGAGGATTTAATTACTATCTTTTTAGTGGAAATTTTTGAATTAAATTTTGAACTTAAATCTTCAGATTTGCTTAAATCATAACTTTAAATTGATGGATTTAAATTAATCCTTGGATTTAATTTTTTAAAAATTTAATTAAAAGTTTTGAACTTAACTTAAATTTGAATCTTTTTGAATTCGTTTCGAATCCAAAATTTTTAAAGTTATACTTCTAAAATTTATACTGTCAAAAAAAAAAAAAAATCTTTAACAATAAAACTTACATTTTTTAAAATTGACCTAAATTCAAATTTTCAACAAATTTTTTAATTTGTTGAAAATTTGAATTTATTATTTTGTATTAGGTAATTTTAAAAAATGTAATTTTTAAAGACTTTTTTTTCGTTTTGAAAATTTAAATTTATTTTAAAAGTTTTTAATTTTATTTTTAAATTCAATTTGAATATTGTTTTCATTAATTTAAAATCAAATTTTTGAACTTAAATCCAGTTTTTTAAAATTTAAACTCTTTTTCAATTTAATCTCAAATTTAAAATTGATTAAATTCATTTCTAAAATTTGATATAATTCAATTTTAAATTTCATTTTATTTCAAAATTCAATTCGAAAAATAAAATTCTTAAACTTAAAATTACAAACCACCAATCAATCCACAATATCTCAAAAATGATTCGTTCCAATCTAAATCTAATAAAAAAAAAATCAGCGAAAAAAAAGATCAAGACAAACAACAGCGGAAAACTATAAAAGGCCCCTATATACTCTAACATTCATCCACCATACCTTTAGATACGTCTTTTCCGCGAATTTAGATTTCATTCGTATGTTGAGCTCTAAGAAGGAACAACAAAAATAAGAACTATTAATTAACCGCTCTCTGTGCCTAGCGTCAATCTTCTCATGTATATAAAAAGTATCTCGTAACATTCGCATTGCGTTTACGACTGTGTTTGTTTGTTTGTTAAACGCCGAATCATTTTTTTTTAACCGAAAAGCTTCTAAGCACAAGTTGAAGGTCAACAAAAAAAAAAAAAAATATTTTTTGTGGTAAAGCCGAAAATTATTAATAATTCTGAGTCTGAATAAATTTGTAACGAATTGGACATTAGCTGAGCTGAAAAAATCTATTTTTATGCACGCGGAATGAGATTGATTGAAAACCAGGAAGCATAAAGGCTCTAAGTGATACAAAAATAGAGAGTTGGCTACAAAGTAGCAACAACAATTTTTATATAAGTTCTGTCAATGTCCTCTCAGTCGTGGACCATACATAAAACTATAGCTGGCTTTTTTTTCTCGTTCGTTACAATTGAAATCACCTCTATTGTTCTTTTCATATACTCTCTATAATTACCAATTCTTTTATTTTCACGCTTGCAAAGAGCCATAGAATACGCAAAAAAATTTACATCCAGAACGAGAGGGAAAAAAAACTATCAACAAACCGTAAATCGAATGGAAATAATATAATATAAAAAAAATTGGAAAGGAAAGAGAAGAAGTTATGCAAATGATTGGTATTGTATTTCTTCCTTCTTTTATACTCTACTTGCTTCTCATCCCAAATACGAGCGATGATATTTACTGATTTAATGCCTTTTCGGAATCCACTAAGAGCGAAAAAATAAAAATGTTTTTCAGGTTTTGTGGTTTTTTGAACTTTTAAATTTCAATATGAAAAAATTTCTTTAATCAAATCGTGATTGAAAATAAGAAGAAGATGGGAGTATGAAGATTGAGTAATTTTGAGGTTAGAAAAAGGCGCATTTTGAGCAATTAAAATTGCTTAAAATCTACGGCCTATTTCACTAAGGTGGATAATCCTATCCGAAGATTATCCCTTTTTTCGATCCAAGGATAATCCACAAAATTTTTTCACGTTTAAAATTTCATGAAAAATTAGAAAAAGTTATTTGTAAAATTTTTTTAAGGATTGATGGATTTCACTAAAAAAAGATAATCCGTGGATAGGGATTATCCAGTGGATTATCCGAAAATGTTAAACTTGGGGGATACCAAGTTTCACATTTTTGATTTTCAGTATGGATAATCCATTAGATAATCTCTGGATAATCCTTATCCATGGATAATCTTTTTTAGTGAAATCCATCAATCCATAAATTTTTTTACAAATAACTTTTTCTAATTTTTCATGAAATTTTAAACGTAAAAAAAATTTGTGGATTATCCTGGGATCGTAAAAAGGGATAATCTTCGGATAGGATTATCCACCTTAGTGAAATAGGCCGCTAGTTTTTTGGTAAATTTTGAAAGTTTTGAATCTTTAACGGTCGAAATTTGAATAAAAAATGATTATAAAGGTCAAAATTAAATAAAAATGATATTTTCAAAATTTAAATTTTACGGTAAAAAATTATTTGAAAATTAACGGAAATATATTTAAATTTTTCAATCAACAATATTTTGAAAAATAACGATTTTTAAGAATTTAAATATTTATAATCGATTTGAATCTGTAAAAAATGGACAAACAGACAATAATTAAATTTCAAATATAATAAAGTATAATACACATCCATCTATACTCATCTTCATTTATTCAGTACATAAAATACTTATTGAAAGAAGAGAAGAATAAACACAAAACGTACAAAGCCTAAACACGATCAATGTTGACGTGAAATAATTTGAAATTTGAAGAGAAATGCTGGATAGAATGAATAAAATAATATTTCGTGGAATTTTTTAAGAGAGAAAGCTACAACTGCCGAGGAGCTATTTATGAATAAGAAAAAATTGTTTTCTTATTATTTTTTCGCGAGACATCTGGATTTATTTTTGCATTCATAACATTTACATTCCTCGATATAATTTTTATTTTTTTTGTACAACATAAAATTGAGTCGGGTTGACACAGACACACACAGCGTTCTCATCGTTATCGTAATTAACCGGATATGATAGGAAGGAATGAGAACGGATCGCGTACGAAGGTCTAAAATTATGAAAAATTAAAAAATAATTGAGAATTCTGCAAGTGACCAACAATGTATTGTCCTCATCCGCAACAACACCTTTACATGACCATCATCACTTTCATTTTCAATGAGTTTGTGTCTAGTAGTCGCATTGAAGTTTTCTTCTCCTTTTTGAAAATTGTGACTAGATCCACACTCATTAAAAATGGCAGTGGCATAATTATACATCAATCTGTTGCGGCTGTTGACTGTTTCATCGAAGGGAAGCATCGGAGCACGAACAACAACAGCACATACAAAAAAATATATAAATTTCCACAGAAGAAGAAAGAAAAAAAAAAACTCGAAATCTTTTTTTTTTTATTTTCTCTGTTTCGCGGTTTTTTTTTTTCTCGTTCCTGTGCATCTCACTCTCTCTGGTTATTTTGTTTTGTTTACTTTTTTTGTGTATAAATTTCCACAACAGTTGTTTATGTTTTTACAATGCATTGCATAGTGCATTGGCAGTTGAAAATTGCGCAGTTATAATATGCCATGTACATACATAATTTTTTTTTTTATTCATTTCATTCTCTTTTCCTTCTTTCTTCTTGTTTTTTTTCCTCGATACTTACTCTATGCTATTGTATCAAATAATATATAAATTAAAATAATAAAAAGAGTTATGTATGAGGGAGATCACAAAAGCGAAACGCCAAAGAAGAAATTTCATGCAGAAAACTTTTGTTTTTTGTTTTGAATGATGCATCAAAAATTGTTCTTAATGAATTTAATTAAGAAATGGATATCAATTGGCAATGCTTTTGTTTCTTTATGAATGATTCAACTTTGTTTCAAATTTTTGAATGAATTTCAAAAAGTTAAAAATTTTTAAATTCTGAAATTTTGAAATGTTTTTAAACTTTTTTTAAGATTTTCGCGAAATAAAAATTTTTTAAAATTTTATAAAACCATAAAATCTTCAGTTTTGACCAATTTTTAACATTCTCAAAATATTTATTAATTTCAATTTTAAAGATTTTCAAAAGAATGGTATTTTCATTTTTCAAATTTTTTAAGTTACAACTTGTTAAAAAACTTAATTTTTAAATTTCAATAGTTTCAAATCTTAATTCTTAAAACCTTTAAATTTTAAATTGCTTTTAAAGAGTTTAATTCAAAGTTATTAATTTTTACAAAATTTTTAGTTTTTGAATGAATTTTTAAAAATTTGAAAATTTATTGTAATTTTCATCACTTTATTCTCAAAATAAAATTTATAAAAAATTAAATTACAAAACAAAAACTTCAATAATTTTTGTAAACATTCAAAACTCCTCAATTCATCCATGATTACACAAAACAAAAACAATCCAAATAAATCAAAACAAAATTTCAAAAAAAGAGCAAAATGCACAGAAAACTAAAAATTACTAATAAATCAGATATGCTCGTGATGCAATTGCATTAAAGCATCTTCTCGGTGAGAAAAGTATGACATAGAATTCTCATCGCCTCTCAATTGCCATTTAAAACGTGAATTTATGTTGAAAAAGAAAAGAAAATTGAGCACAAAAGGTCAAATCGAAATTCAATTCAAATCATTCAATGCTACGGTATTTCCTCAACATTACTTACAAGCCATGATCTAATTCGTGTAGCAATTGTTGAAATTGACGTGTATATGAGTTTGGTTTGACTAATTGTGTATTTGGTGGTTTTTCTTTCTTTCTTCCTTCTAACTGTTTGTAATTATTTGTGGCTGAGGGATGTAGCAGCATGCAAAAGATAACACAGTGAATGGAGAAAAAAAAATGTGTTTGAAATTCAATGGAAAGTAATATTCAAGTACCAACTCACAGGGCGAGTATAAATCTAGTACACGGTTCTCGACGACATTTCAGTTTCCTTTTGAGTCATTTTTAGCCATGAGAAAATAAAAATTTTCTCATCAAATGACATTTAAGTGTTGTTTAAAAAAAATAAAATAGAGGGAATTGAAATGATTTTCAATTTAATATTCGTGACTAGATTATATGCTCGTCTCTTAAGTTGGGAAGATAGCTTGCTAAAGATGAACTTCCTTGCCTTCGTTTTCTCTTCTATGTTGTGTTTTGAGTCGTATAGGCTCATTAAAAAGTGATTTGAAAGTTAAAAAATGAAAGAAGTTTGGTGAGGTAGGAAGCATACACGAATCATCAAATATGGAACAAACCGAGAGAGTTGAAAAAAGTAAAAGGAGAGATCATCAGACATGCAATATTGCCACCAGTAAAGGCACACAAATTCTAACATAAATTTGCTTCAATTCAATAATAATGATAATTACTAAATTATTATGGAAAGAGATGTAGTATGAATCACGTATGAAAACAGCAAAAGCATATGGAATAGAAACATTTTCAAGATGATCATTCGATGATGCTTATTCTTTTGGAAGGGAACTTTTTTTTTGTTATTATTTCATCATCGTTTTTATTCTTTTTTCGATTTTCTCAACGATTTTTTTATATTTTTTTTTTCATTCTTTTACTTGATGCTATGCCTTCATCATAGGCTATTCTTTAAGCAATTTTCTTTAATCATACATCTTCCTTTTCTTCTCATCTCCTCCATTTTTTTATATACACGGTCTTATGTCGAATTAAAGAAAGAGTAAATTGAAAGAATGGAAAAATGCTTCAGTGGTGGATAAAACAATACAGCACATCGTGAATAGAAGGCAGGGATGTTGAATATGTGGACGCTGTTTTAATTTGGATGAAAATTTGTAGAAATAGACGTTGAAAAATTTATGAATAGAAAAAATTGCTAAATTTTGAATTTTTTGAATTCAAAAATTGAATTTCACATAAATTTAAACATAAAATGTCGATAATTTTTTGAATTTTGAATTTATAAAAATTTGAAGATCAAACTTTTCTAAGATTAGAAATCAAAGTTTAAAGTCTTTAGAAAAAAGAATCAAAATTTAAAGTCTTTAGAAAAAAGAATAAAAATTTAAATTCTTAAGTTCAAAAGTTGAACTTCATGAAACGCTTCATTTTAAAATTACAAAAATTGAATCGAAAAAATTTAAATCCAATTTAAACTTCATCCCTGCCTCAATTTTACTCCACAAACTCACTCAATTCGAACAGAAACATCTAGATTAGATGTAGAGTTGATTACTACACTTCACCATGAATGATTTTTTCATAAATTTGATTATTAAGCAAAAAAAATCAATAATAAATGATCATGTTTCAAATTTGTTCATTTGACTCTAGGATTTAACAATTTTGTTATTTAAAATTAAATTGCCACATACTATGAATTATAAATCGTTCGAATTGAGGTAAAAAATACGTTAAAAGCTGATTATTGAATAAAGTGCTGTAAAATTTTTTTTAAGCAACAAAAGAAAAAGTTTTCTAGAAGATTCCAATAGCTTTTGATGCCTCACAGCTAGATCCATTTGAATGAAACAGATCATTAAGTCTTAAGTCTAGATAATTTGCATTTTATTCTTCATAAAACTTTATTGCACTTGGCAAGTAAGCTTGTTACAATTAGCAGCTTTAAAAATTAATTTCGTCTACAGCCAGTTAAGAGACTTTCTAAAGCAATAATTAAACATTTTATTTACTTTTGACTTTGCTTTTAATCTCTTCCGTATTTATATTTTTTTGCCAATACTTTGAGTCCATGAAATTGATTATAACAGAAGAGAATGAGCCAAAGAGAAACAATAGGAATATAAATTTATTTTTTTTTTTTACTTCCATAAACATTAAGATGGTAGAAGATAATAATAAGCAAAAGAAACATAAATTCCAAGAAATCTTACTTACTGAATATAATTTTGGAAATTTCTTTTTTTTTTGTATTTTTGTTCCATACAGAATGATAAAAAGTCAGCATCAAGACTTCTTAATATTGGAACCCCTGATAATGTGAAACCGACAAATGCCTTTAGTCCTGTGAGCTATTCACCTTTGTAAGTATTGAGTCATGACTTGATGTTTTTTTTTCTACCTTAAAAGTTTTTTTTTGTTATGTGTGATTGTCTGTGTAAGGAAAAAGGTAAAATGGAGAGAAAAAAGGCTGTTATGATTGGAATGTACTCGAGACTGTTTCTTTTTCTGGTTTATTGAATTGTTTGAAGGCTAGTAATTTACTGAATGAGATTGTTCATAGTTTATGGATGTGATATTGATTTTTTATGAATTTTAGGTTTGAAATGTTAAATCAAATTTTAAAGATTAGAATTTTTAATTTGGTAATTTAGAAAAGTTTCAAATAAAATTTTTAGTATTAAAAATTAAATTAAATCATTAAGATTTAGGTAATTTAATTTGAAAAATTAAATCTTTAAGATTTAATTTGAAATTGATGGATTAAATATAAATCTAAGAATTTAAAAAATTAAATCTTTTGGAATTATGATCAGATTTAACTTTATCTGAAAGATTGATTTTTAATTTCATACGATTGAATTTTAAATTTGTTAATCTTTAATCTTATTATTTTAAACAAATTGTAACAATATTTAGGTATTTATGGAAAATTGGTGAAAAATTGAATTAATTTTAAAATTATATTTTTGAAATATGAAATTCAAAATTATTTGCGAAAAATTTATAATTTTTAAAAATATTGAAATTAATATTTTTTTTAAAAGATTTTTAAATTTATTTCATTAAATATAAAATTTTAAAAATATGAGTTTTACTCAATTTCTTTAACCAATCTAATCCATCAATTTGAATTATTCATCCTAGACTGATTTGAGTGTTATTTCAAACTAAAATGAATATTAAGAGCAATCACATCTAGAATGATAAATTACTCACAAAAAAAAAAAAAATCAATTCATTCACTGTTGTTGGTTTTAAATTTGATTCATTCTTCATTATTTACTTTAACCATCAGAACGAACTTCAACAATTTTTGTTGCGTTCTTTTATTTGTTTTATTTTCATTTCATGTTTAATGTACTTTCAAATAAAAATAAAAAAATTGTCTAATTTAGGACAACAACAAAGCGATCACGAATAGAATCAGGCAAGACGGGTAATGTTGTGTGTACATTTGGAAATTTTTCATCAGCGGCTTCGAGCATTGTCAAAAGTTCTACGGAAAAGATCACAATAAGTCTCGCAAATTTATTTGGAACACAATGGATGGATGACAAAGTAAAATATATGACAACATCAATGAATGATGGACAATATGTGACAGAAAGAATCTTTAAACTTGGCCATGAATTTTTAAGGAAAATTGCGGTCGATGAGAAGCTTAATGATCAAATTACATTAAGTCATTGTGATGAGTTGTCGCAAGATAATGTCAAATGCTTGGGAAAGATTGTTTGTGGTGGACGTTCTGAAAAGTTGGATCAAAAGTCATGTACATTTATCGGATTTGATGAAAATAAACTACGAATTACACAATTAGACATGACACGAATGAAGATGCCAGCACAAATTTTCCCAGGTCAAATATGTGTTCTTAACGGAACGAATCCAAGAGGCAAAAATTTTACAATTTCAGAGATTCATGCTGAAAGAATTCTCGAGAATTGTGCATATCCATCACGTTTGACAGAGCCATTAAGTTTTGTGATTGGATCAGGTCCATTTACATCCGATGATAACTTAACATTTGAATATCTTGATAAATTAATTGAAAATTGTCAAAATAATAAGCCTGACGTTCTCATCCTATCCGGTGCATTTTTTAATGCCAAATCACAGCTAATTTTTGATCTTGCAACCGAAGTCGATGAACATTTTCGTCGTATGCTGAACAGTATGAGTGAAAAATTAGGTGATGGTACAAAAATTATAATTGTCGCATCACACGATGACATAAACAGCTCAGCATGCTTTCCCACGCGATCATATGGATTTAGTGGTAAAAAAGGTTTCAGCAATAACATTTTTCTCGCACCGGATCCGTGCATTTTAAACGTTAACGGTATTAAAATTGCTGTGACTTCTGTCGACGTTACAAAACATTTAGCTGACTCAGAATTTTGCATGTAAGTATCGCATTACGTTCAATTTAATTTTTTGATTCAACACCCCAGAAAAATACATGCATTTGTGTGCATTGAATGTTAAAGTTTGAGAGGGTAAATATATTTATTATATTGATGAATTTTGTGTCTTTAATCAATATGTAGGAATGCGGGCGGTGATAAGATTCGTCGTTATATAAACTATTTATTCCATCAGAAATCCTTTTATCCACTATTTCCACCTAAAATGCCAACTGATATTCGACTATTGCACGAATATGCAACGATTAACGAAATTCCACACATATTTATAGCTCCTAGTGATATGAAATATTATATGAGGGTAAGCTACTCGTATTGACTCAAATAATTTTTATTTATTTATAACGTAATGTTTTCATCAAATTAGGACTTCAACAATTGCTTGTGTTTAAATCCTGGTAGAATTAAAAATGAAAATTCTGATGGTACATTCGCGCGTGTCATTGTTCAACCACCACCAAGGGAAAATAATGTTAAGGGTATTAGCTCATGGATTTCCGGACAAATCGTCTATCTTTAATCTTTAATTTAATATTAATTTGTATTTTTCTTGTGTGATTTTAAATTATCACTTAATAAACTTATTATTATGCACCAATTTGATTTTTTTAACTGTCTGTTAATTTGTTGATGTTTCAGATTCTGATGTTGCTAACTGAATTTTTTTGTTTTATAAACATGAACTTCTCAGAATTAATATTTTTCATTCATTGTTGCGAATTTCGATTGCATTGCATTTAATTTAGTCATTGTTTGAGGTTTTTAAATTCATTTTAATTTGCAATGATCATCAATTTTTTTTAAATTTAATAATTGTTTGTTATGAATTTTAAATTTTATAATTTATAAGTTTTTCTAATGGTTTTAAACATTAATTTGAAAATTTAATTTTTAAAAGAAAAATCTTAATTTGAAATTTAGATTAAGTTTTTAATTTTACAAATTACAAAAAAATTTTCAAAACTTCTTACAATTTCAAATTGTTATAATTCTTTGTTTTGAATTCATAGATTATCAAAGCTTTTTAAAAACTGATCTTCATTTTAAAGACCTTAAATCTTGAATTTTTGAATAAGTTTCTTTCATATTTTCAATAAATTAAAATTTATTAAACTTAAAATAATTTTTAATTGTAAAGGTTTAAAAATATTCAAATCTATTTGAACGACTTACTACACTTTAAAATTATTAAACATAACAAACTTTTCAACGAATTTAGAATTCATATTTGTTCATATTTGATTCTTTTTTAAAATCATTTAAAAATCTTTCTTTTTTGATTTCAAGAAAATTTGTTAAACCTCTAGAAATTTTCGGTTTTTTTTTTTTTCAATAAAGTTAAATAATCTTTGAACATAATTTTTAAAATTCATTTCAAGAATTCAAAAATTTTAAATCATAAAATTTATCATTTTAAAAAACTAAAATTGATCACATTTAAGTTAAAAAAAAAAAAAAAAGAATTCAACTAAATGACAATTTTCCAATTCAGTTTAAAAAAAAAAAATTGTGATTATTTGACAGCTACATACGTCAATGAGAAATCACTGATTAGAAATTCTGGAAAATACCTTCGATTAGACAAAAATCTAATATTAATCCTTTCACGTGTTAGACTTTCTTATCAATATAATCAACTTTACAATCTTCGATCAGTCCACACGCCTTAGATAAACGTTTATGGATTTTTATTAATTTCTCAAGATTAAAATAAGTCTTAATTTGGATTTAATCCAGCTCGAATATCCAATATATTAAGTTCTTTGACTTAGTTTTGCTAGACTTCAAAGATTTAACAATTTGAATCAAAATCCAAAGTTTAAAAATTCAAATTTTAATGATTCCAGAATCTGCTGCAATTTAATTTTAACTACTAAAATCATAAAATTCGTCATTGTATTTTTATACACAATATTTCATTTATTGCCTTTAGCCCTCGTAAAGAAAAAAAAGGCTAATTTATATAATTTTTTTTTCTCAAATTTATTTATATACAATTGATTAATTTTTTTAGTACTTAAAATCTCAAACAGATTTATTATTATTATCACGATTATATATCATAGTTCCTATACTCGTCATTATTTTCATTTGTATTTTCGAGATTTACAGGTTCAAGTTCTGAATTAAAACCAGCTAATCCAGGCTCCTCATCATCATTAGCTATTCGTATAGTAGATGAGGATGTTGTAGGGATATTTTGGGTATTTTCAGACTGTTCATGTGATTCACTAAGTGAGTTTGTATTGTCTTCATCACTAGAATCGTCACTAGTGGAGCTCTCACTACTCGTCGTCATACTTGAGTCTGATGATGATAGGGCTTCAATATTGTAGGTATTACTGTTACTCTCATCTTCCCGTACTCGTACTCTTAAATGCTGTTCTAATAGAGGTATAATTGGTCGATTTCCTTGAATTTTCTTCTGATTTTGTATTACTCTTTGTATGAATCGATGGTGCTGTTCGAGTTTGGCATCACAAGGCAGACATATAACTTTTGGCAGGGGATCATAACGGCTCAGCTAGAATAAAAAAAAATTTTTTTTGCCTTAAATTGAAGAAATTTTCTATTTTTGAAGAATTTCATGACGTACTCACATTAATCTTTAAATATACATTTATCTTTTGTTCTAATTTCTTTTGTATACCTGAAAATTATTAATTTTTGTTACCAATAATTCAATCATTAACTTTCCTTATGCTTTATTTACCTTCATCTGTGTATATGTGAATTACCTAAAATAAATCAAAAGTTATTGCCATTAAACAAGTTTTTCAGCATTAAATTGTCAATTCCTTACATTTCTGTCAATTTGACTACAGAGACGACAAATGAATCCTTCAATTTTACATTCCAGCATAGATCCCATGATGACTTTAACACTAATTTAAACACGAAATATTTGAAATTACCTTTTTATTAGTTCTTTTTTTTATTTAAAAGTAGAGATCAACTTGTTAATATGCTGCATGCACACTATATATCATATACAGTCGTGCTATTCCGACACAATTAAGGCATACACTTTATATTTGTGTATTGTAGATAAAAATAAGAATGAAGTTGGCTTCAGTTGAGTATTTATAATAACAGAGAGAATAAGAAAATATGAGGAACTGGAGGAAGAAAAAATAATAAAAAAAAAGTTTTTAACATTTAGTTTGTCAGCAGTTGCTCTTAAGGTAAAGTGGTTAAAAGATTGATAAACAGTCAGGCTCAATTATGGAGGAAATTTGTTCTATGTTGGATACCTACACCGGTCGTGATAAGGTAATTATGATTTTCCAATACAAAGTTCAATTCCTACAAAGCAGTTCCTTATAAATCTCAGCCACTGCTCTTCTCTTTTTGCAATTCCTTTTTTTTAAAAAAAAAATTCTTTTTTTTTTAAAAAAAAAGAGAAGAATAAATAAATAAATTTTAAATTCAACAAATCATTTCCGTCAATCTTCTTTTTATCCACGTTGTCAGTCGATACTTGACATAGAGACGTCAATAAAAAAAAAAAGAATGAAAAATTCCTTTATATATTCTGTCTCACTTTCACTTTATATCTATCTATTCACAATAGAAACAGAAACGTAAAAAACTGGATATTTTTATTGTAACAAAATCTATTTCCTCATTCATGCTTTTGTGCATTTATGAAAAAAAAAAAATATTTCATGAACTTTTAAGCCTTTCGCACACCTCTTTTTTGGAATGGACACTTGAAGGTATTTTTTGTGCAATTTTTTTGGTGGCTTAAAATTTGAACAGAACTTTAAAGAATTTGTCATGAATATTTGCGAAATTTAAAGTGCAAGTTTTGTAAAAAGTCTAAATTTTAAAAAAATAAATATCATTTATCTTAAATTGTAAAAAATCCCTAAAAAAAATCGAAAATTAGACCTAATACTTTTTCTGCTATTCAATCAAATAAAAATGTTTAATATTTTTGGTTGATTACATTTTTGAAAAAAAAAAAAAGAAATGGTTTCAAAGTTCCAAAGAAACGGTTTTTTCGGTATTTTGTGGGATTCGAACCAATGACTTTGGGAAGTTAAAACTTTCAATTCTGCCATTTCATCTATTGCATAATAATTCGAAAGCTCAGACTTTCTTTACGGTTAGCAAAATTGTACATATAAAAAGCAATATTTTCAATTCGAGTGACCCAACCTAGTTTCTAAATATGTGCAGAATATAAATTTCGTAAAAGTTATTATATCACATGTTCATACCCAACAACTAACGAAGAAAAAGCATGTAGGAACTGGTTCAAAAAACTTATAGAATCAAAAACAAGTAAAACGGTGGTCACTCGTGACCGACGAAAGCGCATTTTCCGCGATCAGTAAATACAAAAAGAATTAAAACCCCAAAAGTACAAAGCCAAATATTTAACTATAACCATTCTTTATTTATCCAAAAATTTAAAATTGACCAAAAAAAATGGAAGATAAACAATATGCAACATAGAATTAAAAAAAAAAGCAAAAAAGTATTTGGTCACGGGCTAAGGTTTGAACCCATGACTCTCAGGTAGGAGCCTCACACTCTACCACTTACGCCACTGATGCTCTTTTTATTGAAATTATAATGTGACATTTTGATTATTTATATTGATGAGATTTCTTTTATAAATGTAAGTTTTTATAATATATACAAAACTTTTCGAAAAAATTATGAAAATCTAGGAAAAAGGAAAGTTTAACAGCTAAAATATAAAAAAAAAAAAACATTTTTTCAGAAAAATGTATGAAAATATTAAAAATTTTCAAAAAAATGCTCGGAAAAACTTGGAAAATTCGTGAAAATGGAAAATTATGACATAAATAAATATTATATGCCATAAGAAATCAAAAAAGTAAAAAAGAGCGTAAAAAAAGCAAAAAATAACTTGCCAGGATCTAGGATCGAACCTTAGACTCCACGGTAGTAATCGAGAGATCTAACACTTATGCCACTGCTGTTCTTTTTTTAGAAATTTCCATGTAACAATTTGATTATTTATATTGATGAGTTTTTTTTTATAAAAGTGAATTATTTTACAATTTTCACAAAATTTTCCGGAAAAACTATGAAAAATCCATGAAAACAGAAAACTAAACAACTAAAATATCAAAAAAATATAAAAAAAGTAATTATCTATGAAAATTGTATGAAAATATTGAAAATTTTAACAAAAATCGTCGGAAAAACTCGGGAAAATTGTGAAAATGGAAAATTATGACATGATTTAATATTATATGTCATTAGAAATCAAAAAAGTATCAAAAAAAGCAAAAAAAAATTTTTGTCATCGGTGGGATTCGAACCGAGGACAGCTAAGGTTTTGAAAAGTCAACATTTTAGTGCATTCGACCACACTAACACATACAAAGAAATGGCATTTTGGTACTTTTTACGCTGGTTCCAGCAGAGGAAGTGACCATTCGTGCTGATTTTTGGTTACATGGTAGCCAGACATACTACACACATTTTAAGCCAAAAACCGCATCAAAAAAGCTTAACCCTGAGGAGGAGATGCGGTGACAGACAGACAGACGGACAAAGTGCGGATAATAGCGTCCTTTTCCCAAGAGGAAAATGCGCTAAAAAAAACGAAAATCAAGTTTAACAGTGTATAAGGTCTAAAGCTAATCATTCCTTCCTTCTTTCATATAGATTGTAAGAACACTATGCTACACGGCCAAGTTAATGTCAGCTGTTCAAAATGAACGCGGCAATGATGACCTTGCGAAAAAATTCGCAACATTTTCAACAAAAATGAGTCAAACGAGAGCAAATCTTCGACTGCTTGATGATCTTCCCATGATTAAATATTCCTTAGAATATGGATTTGGGGAGAAGGAACCAGACAGAATTATGTCCACAATTGGTGTCCTGACAAACGTTATCGACCACCTTTACTATCCTGTTGACAAAATATGTTGGGCAATTGACGCTAAAATTCTCAATGTTAAGAATCCTGATAAATGGGACACATTAAATTCACTGTTTTGGACATTAAGTATATACCTGAATTTAATGAAGTGAGTTTTTTTTTCATTTTATCTATTTTTTTCGCGCTAGTCGTGCGATTTTATGTCATCGGTAATATCTTTTCGTTATCTAAAAATTTCTATCAAAAAAATCACATTTACTTCTTCCATTAGTTCCGCGCAAAGAACCATTCCTTATCAAATGTTTTGAAAGTCACAAATGGAATTTAAATCTCCAAGAAAATCTGTCCCCTGATTAAAAATGTCGATGTATTAAGATTGATTAAAAACTAGTCACAATTCGTCAAATTTTTTTGACATTTATGGCAATAATTAAAAAAATAGTAAATGTTCATCTTTTAATGTTTATTATTTCCATAGGACAATACGTCTTGTTTATATCATGCGCTTACATCGCCAAAATATTGATAAGATTGAGAATGAGAGTGCGGCAGCATTAAAGAAACTGGAGGCAAAAGAGAGGATGGAAGTGATAAGCATTGTCAGATTGTCACTTGATTTTGTACATGCCGCGTCAACACTTCCACAAGGTTGGCTTTGGGGTGGAAAATTTTCCACGCTTGCTGTTGGATTAATTGGATCAACATCATCATTAATTGGTCTCTATCAGTATTTTGCGAGGAAGAGACTTGCCAAAAATTAAAACAAGAATTTACTTTTTTTTTATCTATAAATTTTTCTTCGTCAAAACAAAAGTGCCTTGTTGCATGCCAAAAAAGACATTACATTTGCATCATTGCATTTATCAACTAAAGAAAACTTTTAATGACAACATATTTAGACTATTATGGCTGGTCCTATGTAATTTAAATAAAAACTAAAATATTTAAATGACTATTGTTCAGAGACTTAATTCAAAATTTTAAAAATACCTAAATTAAAATTGTAAATATTATTATCGTAGTGTTAATATTTGACAAAAAAAAAAGTTTTCAAATAAAAAAAATTCTATGCTCAACTTCGTTAAATTTAACTCAAAAACCGTTGAATTTTTATTTAAATTTCATGCTTTAAATTCGTTAATTTTCAAATTCAAATTTTCTAGAACCGTTATTTTTTTTTTTGTTTATAATGAAGTTGCCGTTGTTTACAAATCGATTCGTGTTCACAAATTTTAAATTTTTATTAAATAATAAAATGTCTTACGATTGGAGTTACGGGTTAGTTAGAGTAGTGAACGAAAAAAGAAACATTTTATTACAGTCGGAGACATTGGCAGTCATCAGAGACAGCTATCCAAAAGCAACATTTCATTTTTTGGTACTTCCATTTGATGATGATTTGGACACAATTTATGACTTAACTGATGGTCATTTGGATTTAATTGATGAGTTTGAGCTGTTAGGGATTAATGTAGTGGAAGCGACTGGCAATAAAGTTGAGAATTTTAAATTTGGATTTCATGTACAACCGTCTATGAGAAGGTGAGTTACTGGATCTTTCAAGACACTGAAATATTTGTTCCTGTATGTCTTTTAATGCTCTGAATCTTTTTAGACTGCATCTTCACGTCGTCAGTAAAGATTTCAACAGTCCATGTCTAAAACATAAAAAGCACTGGAACAGCTTCAACACAGACTTTTTAGTATCAGTTGACAGAGTCAGAAATGAGCTTAAGAATCATGGATTTGTCAAGAAACCATCGGAAGAGGAAATAAAAACCTTAATAAATACCCCGTTGAAATGTAACACATGCTCGTATGCTACAAAGACTATTCCAGATCTGAAAAGACATCTACTTACTCATCTTAATAATTACATTGATAAAAACAGTAAATTTATTTCCTTATTCGAAAAAAATGGTTAATAAACTTTATTTGGTTGTTATGAGATATTTAATTCAAATATTATTATTTTTTTATGTATTGGAAAATAAATTCTAATTGAACATTTCTCTCATTATTATAAATAATAAAGGTCAACAATCAGAAGTAAGGATGAAGGAGCAAATGATGTTTGTGTCTAAAGTCTTAAATTTGAATAATTTTTTCCGTTACAAATTCTTATATTTGAGAATTTAGAAATTCAATTTTTGAACCACAAACTTTCCGTTAAATTTTACTTCAAATTTTGAACTTCAGATTTCCGTTATATTTATTTTTAAATTCAAAATTAGAACTAAAAAATTTCGTTAACTTTAAAGTTCAAATTTTGAAGTAAAATTCAAATCAAAAAATTCCGTTAAACTGAAAATTCAAATCAAAGACTTTAATCATGTTAATAATAGTACAATTAGGTATGCTTATACAATAAGTTCATGAAGAGCATTAAATATTTCAGTAAGTAGAGAATGAAAGAAAATTAATTATTAATAATTTTGTTTGTTCTAAAATGTATCATAAGGCTCGTCAGCTAATCGCTAATTAATTAATCAATTTTTTTAGACGTTACTCTTAATTCAACACTTTTTTTTCTGTTTTTAAGAAGCCTAACGTTAAATCAAAGGTCTTTTTTTAATAATTATTATCATTAATTTTTTTTAACTATTCATTTCATGTAAAAGGCAACGATGATAATTTTGGTCAACGAAGATATTTCTCTCTCATAATTTGTGTGTAATTACTGTCATTAATTCAACGATGGAATTCGATCCTGAATCCAATTGATCTCAATATTTGGCCATTTTGTTTGTAGACATGTCAGCATTGAATTTGATTGAGAATACATTTCAGTTGTATGACTTTCGAGTAAAATTGCCTTGCCATGACTAAATCGTACTTTATGATTTAAATTTGAATTTGGAATTCCATTATAATGGAACAGATCAAATGTATCGGGAATTGAACGTTTATCTTCGGGAAAAAATTCATACATAAAATCACTTAATAATATGATACTTGTGTTATCGGCATCAAGTTTTTGACGCATTATGTCTACATATCCAGGATCACTTTCGAGTCCCAATTCTTGAAGCACGTCTTGAAGTACAGCAGTTGATATAAATCCTGTATTTTCCGTATCATATTGACTGAAGACACGTTTTGCATGTTCTGCTGCCGTTTCAGGTGATACTAAACATTTTTCATTACTAAACAGCACAGTTAAGTGAGTTTCACTTGCCATTACCCAAATTGGATATTTTGGATTCTTATAAAATGAACCGACCATACAATATCTCAATTGTTCCATTAATGTTAAAAATCCAATATCCGATTGATGATCGATTCCTTTCAATTTCATACCACCAATATCCTGATCATTGTCAAATACGTGAGCAACTGCCTTTCCCGTAAGCATTAAATTAATGAGTGATTGAGCACCAAAACCAAATGAACTGTGTATGAGCGGTTCAGATGTATCAGAAATTTCATTTAGCACATTCTCGATACCTTTTGTAAATAGCACACTATATAGGAACAAGAGTACGCCATATCTATTGCTTAATATTTTATAATTTTCCGAATAAAATTTCTCGACCTCCTCAATTGTCTCAAAATCCGTAACAATTAATCTTTCATGAAATGTATCTGGTAATAAATCTTCTTGGTCATTAATAATTAAGCCTCTCTCTTCGCTTACACTTTCGTGATTTGTTAAAGACGTGTCCATATTCTCAACTTCATTATGTCCCACCACCTCACTATTATTTGTTATTATTGGTTGATTTGTTTCTAATTCTTCAGCTGCATCGATTGCTCGTTCAACGCCACATGACTTATCTAATGTTACAATTCTGAATACTGCTCTTTCCTTACAATTCATTAGCATATTACATATTGACTGGATCAGTACTTTTTTACACTTTTCTTCTGTCAGATCTTTAAATTGATGAACACTTGGCAGTTCCATCAAATTTTTCAACATATATGCTTGACATGTTGCAATTACGCTACAAGGTCCTAGAAAAAAAATTATAAGATCCAGTGATATTTTTTTATTGCCATTAATTCCTTACCTCCACTATGTTGAATTAGTGCACATGGCTCATCAGGTGAAAATTCAAAACCTTGACTCCTTTAATGATACAAATAATTAGTTTTAATTGATTTAATTAACATTTTTAAAATTGCATACCATCCTCCAAGAAAAACTTTGGTAAAAGTCTCAGAACTCGAATTTCCCCATAATAAGCTTACAATACTTTTTAATTCTGTCGCATCCTCATTTGATAACTTTAGCTTATTATGACTACACGATGTTGAATCATGTTCAATTTGAGGATGCATTTTTTGTGTGTTTTGTTTATGAAATCTGTTTGGGCAAATCCATGAGAGAAATGAGTTTTGTGAAAATTTCATTTTATTCACTTTTTAACTACTTCCAAATAGATTTTTATAGACTGAACTAGACTGATTTATAGTTTATTAATCAAGTTATTCAACTGGATATATTTTATGATAAATCAATTAGCAATTTAATAGAAAATTAAGGAAATTAAAATGTACAATTTTGGAACAAACTTCGAAATGCATAAATTTGAATTTCAAAAGACCGTTATCACTATGGGATAAAAATCGAAATTTTTTCCAAAAATTATTTTCGTTGCTTATCTGAAACCTCATAGTCTGAGGATTATAAATCTGTAAAAATTTTGGTCCGGAGTTAAGTGGTTCACGAGATATGGCCAAAAATGTGTTTTTTGACCTCTATTTTCAAAACATCAGAACTTTTTTCTGTCAAAACCAATTTACTTGAAATTTTTTTTAAATGACATGTATAAGCATAAGGTTTAATATAACTAACGTTTTCATATTTTTTGATCCTTACATACTGCTTAAAAATCGGAAAAACCTCAAAAATATGGAGTTCTTCACACTACATTCGAGTTTGTGGACCACAGTTACAACCAACTTTTTTTATTTCTTTACTAAATTGTAGCTTTTATATAGATCTACAAGAAAAACATCACTTTTGGTACCAAAAAAAATTTTCTTGTGTCAAAAAACCTCGATTTGTTTGAAAAAAACCCGATTTTTTGGTGTTTTTTGACTTCAATTGACCATAACTTTATGTTCCAGCTTCCGGGAAAAAAAGGTTTTGGCATTTCCTGATAGCTCTTATATGTGGCTTAACAAATCTGCAATAATCTCAAAAATTTTTCTGCCATTTTTTCGATTCCGAGCTATTTGAAACACACCATGTATGTACTTTTCAAAAATGATTTTTAATTTTTTTCATCAAAATCTTGTCCAAACTTAATAAAACTCTCAGAAATGATAGAAAATAGTATTTTTGATAGTGAACAATTGATTTCAGTTTCAAAAATGGACTTAACAAATTTTTAATGCAAATTACTTCATTTCTCAGTTTGTTATATGTTTAAATAATTTTTAATGCATTTTAAACTAAGTTAAGTGTAATAAAATTATATTTTTCATATAGGTAGTTGAATAACCTTTCCAACGATGTATAATATGTAGTACATGAGTAAAAAATTTCAAAAATATGCCCAAAAACGTGAAAAAGTAGTAAAATTTTCAGATTTTAAAACACTATGCATTACATTTTTACTCATTTCTATTGCATATTTTAACTTTATGTTATGAATTTGGTATCGTTGTTTAGCTAAAAACAGTAGTTATAAGACAACATAAAAAATAAATTTCAAAAAGTACACCATGAAAAAATATACTAAGTCCATTGTTGTGTATTTTGACTACCCCTATCACTGATCGAAAAAAATTACTTTTTATTTTTTTGACTATTTTTCACAGAAATGTGCCTAATCTATAATAAAAACACCAAATAACTAGAATTTAGTCATTATTTGCTGTGTACGAGCTCATAACTCTTTCATATGAAAAATTTGAATTTTTTGAAATTGATAAAAATTGATCATCAATAAATGAGCTCTTACACAGCAAATAATGACTAAATTCTAGTTATTTGGTGTTTTTATTATAGATTAGGCACATTTCTGTGAAAAATAGTCAAAAAAATAAAAAGTAATTTTTTTCGATCAGTGATAGGGGTAGTCAAAATACACAACAATGGACTTAGTATATTTTTTCATGGTGTACTTTTTGAAATTTATTTTTTATGTTGTCTTATAACTACTGTTTTTAGCTAAACAACGATACCAAATTCATAACATAAAGTTAAAATATGCAATAGAAATGAGTAAAAATGTAATGCATAGTGTTTTAAAATCTGAAAATTTTACTACTTTTTCACGTTTTTGGGCATATTTTTGAAATTTTTTACTCATGTACTACATATTATACATCGTTGGAAAGGTTATTCAACTACCTATATGAAAAATATAATTTTATTACACTTAACTTAGTTTAAAATGCATTAAAAATTATTTAAACATATAACAAACTGAGAAATGAAGTAATTTGCATTAAAAATTTGTTAAGTCCATTTTTGAAACTGAAATCAATTGTTCACTATCAAAAATACTATTTTCTATCATTTCTGAGAGTTTTATTAAGTTTGGACAAGATTTTGATGAAAAAAATTAAAAATCATTTTTGAAAAGTACATACATGGTGTGTTTCAAATAGCTCGGAATCGAAAAAATGGCAGAAAAATTTTTGAGATTATTGCAGATTTGTTAAGCCACATATAAGAGCTATCAGGAAATGCCAAAACCTTTTTTTTCCCGGAAGCTGGAACATAAAGTTATGGTCAATTGAAGTCAAAAAACACCAAAAAATCGGGTTTTTTTCAAACAAATCGAGGTTTTTTGACACAAGAAAATTTTTTTTGGTACCAAAAGTGATGTTTTTCTTGTAGATCTATATAAAAGCTACAATTTAGTAAAGAAATAAAAAAAGTTGGTTGTAACTGTGGTCCACAAACTCGAATGTAGTGTGAAGAACTCCATATTTTTGAGGTTTTTCCGATTTTTAAGCAGTATGTAAGGATAAAAAAAAATGGAAACGTTAGTTATATTAAACCTTATGCTTATACATGTCATTTAAAAAAAATTTCAAGTAAATTGGTTTTGACAGAAAAAAGTTCTGATGTTTTGAAAATAGAGGTCAAAAAACACATTTTTGGCCATATCTCGTGAACCACTTAACTCCGGACCGAAATTTTTACAGATTTATAATCCTCAGACTATGAGGTTTCAGATAAGCAACGAAAATAATTTTTGGAAAAAATTTCGATTTTTATCCCATAGTGCGTTATTTTTATATGCAGGCATAGAGTCAAGCGTACGTTTAGAAATACATCCACAATATACGCGGGAGATTAACAGCACTAAAATAGCTCATTTGTAGTAAATCTACTGAAAATTCTGTCTGAAAATCACATTTAAAGTAAGCATCACGTGTAGAAATAATGGCTGAAAAACCAGACGATCAAGTTACAATTGACGAAAAGATTGCAAAAGGAAAAGAATTATATGGACGAGGATGCCGAAATTATTATGTTAAATGTTATACGGAATCTGCTGACGATTTAAGTGAGGCTTGTAAATTATATGGTGAGGTTTATGGAGTTGATGGCGATGAGTTAGGCGAAGTTTATTTATTATATGCAAAGGCACTGATTGCTGTTGGTAAGATTCCTTTATTTTCTTTGTTTAAATGACATTTTTTTGTAACATCCAATAAAATCTTACAGGTCAAGATGAAAATAAGTTAATAGAAGTGCCAGAAAATGAGGATGAAGATGAACCAGCTGAGGAAGACGATGGTGAAACAAATTCAGAAGCTCCAGTAAATGGAAGTACATCAAAAGACACAAATGGAACTGAAAATGATAAAATAGATCCAGAAGCTGGTCCATCAACATCAAATGATCAAGCTGCAGAAGATGATGATGATGAGGAACAGGACGAAGACAGTCCAGCAGAAGAGGATGGTGGTAATTTAGAAGTTGCATGGGAAGTGCTACAAAATGCAGCCTTAATCTTCCAAAGACAAGAAGATAATGGATTAAAGAATTTATTGGAAGTTTATAATGAAATGGCAGGAATATCAATGGAAAATGGAAATTTTGCACTTGCAGTTGATGACTTTACTCGTGCATTAAATACATTTGATTGCATAGAGGAATCAGACAAGAATTATCGTATTGCTGCTGAAATTCATTACAAACTTGGTCTCTGTCAGAGTATGGAAAAGAGCTACGACGATGCCATTAAATCATTCCAAAAAGCTCACGATATTATCTCCGATGTGATTGAAATTGAACGTTCAAAAGGTGAAACTGAGGATATAAAGTTAAATATTCAGGATATGGAAGAGACACTGCAAGAAATTATGAATAAAATTACCGAAATAGGCGACGTTAAGGCAGACGAAATTGAACAAGTTAAGAGAGAATTAGCAAAACTATATGGCATGAATGGAGCATCAACAAGTAGCAATTCCGCAGACCAACCATGCTCATCATCGTCAGTTAAACAGACAGTAGTGGAAAGTGACAAGCCTAAACCAATGGATATTTCACATTTGATTAAACGTAAGAAGCCTGACGTCACAGACACAACTGTCGAATGCTCTCCAGCCAAAAAACAAATAATTGAGACAACAGATGCTGTGACAGCAGTTCCAGTTGAAATTAAAGAGAAAATTGTTGAGGAACCAATAACTGCTCAACCTGCCGTCGATAACTAATCTCATCATTTTTTTTACATTTCATTATTATTACTTAATTTTAACTATATTCCTACTTTTATGAATGGACTGATTACAAAAATGTCATGTAATGTCCAAAACGAAGTAACGAATAATATAAAAATAAAGACTCTGCACATTTTTTGATCATTAATGAATCGTTTTCATTTGTTTTAATATCTCATATATATGCGTGAAGTAAAATTATATCAAAAATAAAAAAGTACAGAAGTAATCATGTTAGAATCAAAGAAATTGCATCAAGCAGAGGAAAAAAAATCTTAATTTAATAGTTACTTGTTGAGTTGATTGCGATAAAATTCGACCTTTTCCCAAACAAGCTTCAGTTCCTTATCCTTGTTAAGAAGTTTGCCTTCTAAACGAGCCAATTCAATCAACAGCTTTTGAATTCGATCTTGTGACTGATTTTCCTTGTCATTTTCTTTATTGACGAGCTTGGTATTTTCTTCATGTTTCTTTAATTGGAACTTACGAAACTCTTTTTCTTCATTCAACTTGTCATTCTTGTAGACCAATTCAGTCATTTTCTTTTCGTAGTATGACTTGGTATCATTCAATTCCTTCTTGTTTTTATCACATGTCGCTTCTAAATTTGCAGCATGCATGTCAAGTTCCTTGTTTTTCGTTTCTAGATCCTGGATCTTTATTTCTAGATCCTTGATCTTCGCATTATAAAAATCTTGAAGATCCTTTAACTTCTTCTCATAATCTTGACTGCTAATGCGCAAATTTTCAATTTCCTTGGTCAATTTATCGACTTCTTCCTTGTTAACAGTTGGTGGCTTAAAATCATCAGGATTATTAAGTCCTTGCTTCATAATATTTAAAACTTTCAAAGCATGTTGAATTTGTGGATTTTCCAAAACTTCATCGATTAAAGTACCGAAATGAAAGTCTCGTTCCCAAATTTTAAGGTATTGTTGATTCTTTTCTTCTAATCGAGTCTTTAAGCTCTTAACTTCCTCTTCTAATTGCTTGACTTTCAAATCAGTATTTCCAAATTGCTGTGAAAAAAAATTATTTTTGTTAATTTTCACCAATTCAATGATATTTTGATGTTTTCTTGTAGATTTTACCATTTTGATTGCTTTTATGTTGTTTTTAATTATTAATGTTTGTTATTTCTTGGTTTAATTAATTATTTTGTGAAGAGTAAACTTTCCACGTTTTTTATTCAAAATCGTTCATTAAAAACTGTTCAAATTTTGAACTTTTTTGAACTTCAATAAAATTTGAATGTTAAAAAAATCGTTAAAAATAGTTTTGATTTGTAAAATAATAATAACATCAAAAAATGGCATCAATTAATCATCAAAGACAAAGAGTTGAGCAGGAGATTACTGCTTTGGTTAATACTATTGAACGAACGTCATTAAGGAAGATCCAGGTACGGAATACTTGAATAAATGCATAAAACTTTATTAAAATTGTAAAATTTTTTTAAATTTTAGGCTCAAATGCATGAATGCTCAGCTAGATGCTACTATGATAATGAATCGTCTATGGAAACTGTTCAACAATGTGTTGAAAGATGCACAAAGCCTCTTCATAATGCTCAAAGGTAAATTGATCAATTCCCAATTCATTCTTGATTGTATGTCCAATTACTTCTTCCAGTTATGTCCAAAATGAGCTAGAACGCCTTCAAAATCGTCTGCAACGCTGTGTATTAGAATGTAATGATCAAATCAAGGACAAAATTTCGGCAAATCTAAGTGAGGATCAAATTGCTAAATATACAGGAGAATTTGACAGATGTGCAATCAAATGTGTAGACACGACCGTAGACATAATTCCTAGTTTGTTTAAGACTATGAAATCTGTGCTTGCTAAAGGTGAAAATAGGTTTTTTGATGTTTAAGAATTGAATATATTGATTTAGTCGAATTGCAAGGATACGAGATGTTAAGCTTTAGTACATGCTTAATAGTCATTTGAAACATAAACTAATGTTGAGATTATTATTCAAAAAGTTAATAAAATGAAAATCATAGAAAATGTTTAACGGTTTTTTTCAAATTCCACAAGTTGAGAAAACTTGCAAATCACTTTTGTTTACTTTTTTGACATTTTCAAACAATTTCAATGTTGATCGCAGTAAACTTCAATTAATTAAAGAATGTCGATAGCTGCAATGAAATTATGTTCTTCAATCCTCCAAGAGCATTTTGGAGAAACTGTGAGGATTGTTGGTCAAGATTTATTTTGTGCTAAATCCAAAACTTTAGGAGGAATTTGTGCTTCGACAAAATTGACAAAAAAACAGGTTAGTCGGTGATTTACAATTTAATTAATATCTCCTTAAATTAATAAGTATTTCATTCATTAGGTAGCATCAAGTTTGGCTATTTTAGTGCAGTATCGAATTGTCAGATTCAACCCATTAGAAACAAATGAGAATGTCGCTGAATATACATTACTTTATGAACGGATCTTGCTGTTTCTTAGATATCCAAGGTACATGTACTTTATTCAGAAAAAGTACGGCAATCCATCAGCATTGCTACTTGAAGAGCTACTAAAAAGTGGAATGGCAATAGCACAATCAATAATCATTCGTGCCTATGCTGCATCAGACGTTAAAAATACTGACACGTTAAAGGAATTAAGGGACTCATTTCTGGATCTTGTCGGTCAAAAGTTCTTTGTTAGATGTCCAGAAGTAACAGACGATATTGTACCAAAAATAAAAGCTGATATTCCAAATCTATACCTGCCAGTTGACATTAATTTAAAGGACATAAATGATATGATTGAGAAGGGAACAGATCCTATGGACGTGGTTCAAGAAAAAGTCTTCTGGACAGCAAATTTTGATCAATTTCATCAGTCATTTCGTGATAAAGTTCTCGTGGATTGTATAGAGAGGCAGATTGATTCAAATGCTGCTGAATGCTTCCAATTTATTGTGTCATTGATGTACAATAAGACTGATGTTTGGTGAGTTCAATCTTACAGATTTATTTTTAAATTTGTAGTTTTAAAATTTTAAATTGAGGATCTTTAATTTTAAGGATTTAAAATTTTAATCCTCAAGATTAATTTTAATCCAACGATTTAAAAAAATTTAAATCAATTTTAATCTCATCTAAATTACAGGGCAGTAAAATCAAATCCAATCTCATTAAATGAAATCAAACAAATCGTAAAGAAAAAGTCATCAAATGCTGAATTAGTCAAATATTTGGATCAATATGTATCAATAATTGAAAAAGATGAATGTGGATTTTTAAAGAGAAATGATGATTTTGGAGGTGAAGCTTATGACGTAAACATGAAAGAAGCCTTCAAGCAGATCGCTTGGTCAATTATTGAAAATGTAATAACACAAAAATTTGGAACAAAAGCCGCTAGAATATTCAGGGTTGTTCGTACCAAAAAATACATCGAGCAAGACGACATACAGCGTGAAGCTATGATTCCATCAAAAGAGGCACGACTTTACACTTATAAATTACTCGAAGAGAATTTCGTTCAAATTCAGACAATCAAAAAAGCTGGAAGTGGAATGGGACCAACAAAATCATTTTATCTCTTTTATGTCAATCAACAACAAATAGCTCGTGACTTAATTGAAGCTTGCTATAAGTCACTTTATAATCTCAAAGTACGAGTCAATCAGGATAAAGAAGCAAATAAGAGATTAATGGAAAAGTCAATAAGGCTACAATTTATTGTCGAGGCATTAAAGGAACGAGGAGAGTCAGAAGAGACAATTCAAGACATAAATGAGACATTGACACCGCCTGAAAAAGAAATTGTAGAAAATGCTAAAATGAGACTTAATCGATTAGAAAGTTCCGAGATTATGGTCGATGAAATGATGTTGATGTTACAGCTTTATCTTCAATATTATTCACCGACTGCAAGGTAAGAGATCTCGGTCGTCGAGCATTTAAATAAGAAATATATTTAATGTAAAATTAGACTAAGACTTTATTTGATAATTTTTTTTCGATAATCTTAAGAAACTCACATAATACAAAAAATTGTTGAATGTGATGTCCATAACTCAATATTCTTTAATGACATGAGAAAAAAAAATGCATTAGACATCACGTGGAAGAAAACTGTTAAATTTTATATGAATTGTACTTTTTGTGAATTAAATTAAATCTTGATTTTTGCTTCATGCTCATAATTTACATGAAATCGATGAAATGAAATGATTATACCTTAAACATTTAATTTAAAATATATTTTTACTAGCCACACGCGAATTTATCATCAATTTCTTAATAAAATTATTAATTTCTTCTCTTATTAATATTTACATTTTATATGTGCGTATATACCCTACTACATGACATTTGCAAAAGCGTAAAGGTACTTGATGAGAAGGGTAAATATCGATATGATGTCTTTTGATATCACTGGGATAGTAAGGAGAGTCTAAATTCTTTGAGAATAAATTCCAAAAATGATTTTAATGTCAAAAAATTCGAGACCCGAGTCAAAAACTTAATTTTTCGTACCAAAAATTTTTAAATTTGATATCCGAGAAAATTGAATATTCAGCTGCCAAAAACCCTTTACTACACCCCTGAATTATTACCCCCCTCTGTAGTTTATGATTATGTTGGAATTCTAGATTGACTTATTACGGTTGTTAAAATTAATGACTTTTGCTGACACGACAGCATCTTCCAATTCTTGATTCCTTCATTCTTTCCTTCATTTCAATTTAAACCTGCATTATATTGCTGATACAAATCATCCCAAAACTCCATTCTTTCTTGTTCAGGGTTCTTCTTTAAATCAAGTTTCGTTCCAATGTCCAAATATGTAAGCGGTTGGGGTTGTTTTGAGTTGACTGGATCCCAATTCATTGCAAGCATTTGATCATCTCTTGCTAATGGTGTTGGATTGCTGTAATGAAAGAGTTGGAATTTTTAATATTAATGAGGGTGATGTAAGATTAAATTAATATGCGTTTTTAAGGGCCATGCACTTGAGGAAGTGAAAATTCACACAAAAAATGTGTTATACAATAATTTAAAAGAATTAATTAAGTTTCAGTTTGTGCATGCGTCGGAAATTCATCATCATTGCTTAATTGATATTAAAATTCTTCTAAATAGAAATTTTTTATTTTAAGTCATTTTCTTTATTTCCAATCTTTTAATTAGGTAACTTGCTGTTTGAACTTTAATTGCCGTTTCTGTTAAATCAGTTTGGAAATTGGAATGAAAATAAAATAGAGACTTGAGTAAATATTGCAGAAATTTTACTTCAACTTAAATATCGAATATTGTGCCTGGCGTGTATGACATATAAAACTTTGGATTCAACATTTCTGTAATAATTCAGACACGTTTTTGAGTAAGCTTAATGAATGAATGAATCGTACATTGCTCGTATGTAATGGAATCATTCAATTATTTTTTTTTATTGCTGCATTTCTTTTTTGCTGATATTTTATGAGAGGTTTTAGGTATGACATTTTGTCTTTGTGGATATGGATTGATCAGGTTTGAGCTGTTTCTTGAATATTCAATCTTCATTTTTGTGTAAGAATTAACTCAAAAAACCAATAACAGAAAAATATAAGAATTTTTGAAGTTTTTTGGTTGCTTAAATTTGGTTCTGACAAACTTAAATCTTAATTTCAAATTTCAATGAATTTTATGGAATTTTACCAAATTTTAATTTCTAAACATTTTAAACATTAAAATTTCCAAAAATCTTAAAAATTGAAATTTCCTAAAATTTTTAAAAATTAAAATTTTCAAAAATTTTTAAAAATTAAAATTTTCAAAAATTTTTAAAAATTAAAATTTCAAAAAATTTTAAAAATTATTTTTATTTTTTGAAAATTTTAAAAATTAAGTTTTTTGAAAATTTTAAAAAATAAGTTTTTTGAAAATTTTAAAAGTTAAGTTTTTTGAAAATTTTAAAAATTAAGTTTTTTGAAAATTTTAAAAATTAAGTTTTTTGAAAATTTTAAAAATTAAGTTTTTTGAAAATTTTAAAAATTAAGTTTTTTGAAAATTTTAAAAATTAAGTTTTTTGAAAATTTTAAAAATTAAGTTTTTTGAAAATTTTAAAAATTAAAGTTTAATTTTAATATGAATTTTAAAAGTTTTAATAAATTTTTGATTTTTCGGAATTAAAATTCAATAAAATAAAATTAACAATTGAGTACTTACGAATTAAGATTAATAATAAAATGGAATTAAATCAATTTTAATTCCCAAATTAAAACTTGAAAACCTTCAAAAATTCTTGATTTGATTTCAAAATTATATTTAAAATTTTGTGCAATCAATTTTAAGTAACTTTTCCTTTCCATTCCAACAATCTCTTTAAATGATCCTTGATTAAAAATTAAAGTATGTATCCAGTCAAATCATAAATTACAGAATCAATGGCCAACATTAAAGCATTAACGAAATCAATTTATTTTACTTTATCTGATCAATATGCGTCTTTTAATAAATTTTAATACTTTTTTCAACAACCATTTACATTGGGAATTTACAGATGGTTTCACACACAGCCATCAATTTTTACAATATGGAGAAATGTAAAATTTTGAAGGTCACTCAAGACTCTTAAGTCGTCTGATAAGTAAGGCAATGTTGATCACATTGCAATAAGAAATTGAAATTGCATGCATTACATAATCACATACACCTTTCTAAAGCATCTCTCAAAGTCATAAGAAGTAATAAAAATGCACGCATGTTAAAATGTCATAACTTTAAAATTCAATGAATATAATTTTTTACAGCACCACCAACCGACCGAGAACAATGGTTAAAAATAAAAATATATTCAATTGACATAAACGCAAAATGTCATCTTCCGGGAATAAGATTTAATTACTTTATTAAATCATATATTTGCACATTATTTTTTTGCTTCCTTAAACTTCATACTTGGCTAATTATTTTATAACAGACAAAGTCGATTAAGAATAACATTCGGAAGTTTAATTTGTCTTGCGTGATCAAAGCACTTTTGACATGAATTATAATAAGACGGAAATACAATTTAAAGTAGTCAAATTTGATGTTAACGAACATGCGTTCTTTACCTCGAAAAAGTTTGTGTTCATGAATTATGATAATTTTATGTACACAAATTTTATTGTTATACATAATTCCGATACAGCAATTTACGGGCGTATCTAAGTGACATTTCTAGTTCGACAAAATTTTTAGCGCATTTTTGGAAACTTGTTTTCAAAAAGGAAGCTCAATCATACACTTCTTTCGGCTGGCTGCAAAAAATTATCTTTTGATCTAGACATCGTAGAGAGTTCTGGTTAGTTTTAATAGCTTTGTTATATCGAGTTATTGGGAAGAAATGCAATTTGCAGCCTTAAAATTGAGTTTAAACACCTTAATTAATTAACTTTTGATTTCACAAAGAAATGTAAAAAACACACAAAGAAATTTCAAATATTTTTTGACCGTTGAATTTTGAATTTTTTTTTACCGTTATTTTGGATCAAAAGTTTTTTGCTCTGTTTAGCAAGTTGTTAGTTTGTGCATAATGAAAACACACTTTTCATGCACAATGAATGTAAGGAAAATGAAATTGAAGGTTTTTTGATAGCTGTTGAACAGTTTTGATAAAAATTATGATTTTTTTTGTAAAGAATATTGCAAGTTTGGTATCTTTTTTTAAGAAAGTTGATATTATATTTTCTATCCGTAGCTCGATTACTGATCGCTGCGTCAAAAATGCGCTGAAGTCCCTCGATATAAAAGACGAGGACTTTTGTAATTTTTTTAACATATTTGCATAACATGTGTGATGTATATTATCAGCTTGTGCATACCCAATATGATTCATGCAGATTATTTACTCACCCATATTTTACAAAGTTTGTCCACAATCGCACAATTCTTTTCTTCACATTCGCCTCAGATGATGACGGATCCAAATTAACGTTAAATATACCAAAATAGAAGAGATAACCAAGTTCATCTCCGTGACAAACGCCGGGTCGATTGACGTTCAATAGCCTCTTATATAATCCCAATGCGCCATCATAGCTAAATCTATATAAATATACATTATTGCCGCTATATTTCGCGTGTATTTTTGCAGTGTCGGAAATTCCACGAACAAACATGATATCAGTAAGAAGTAAAATCATTTCTTCAACTGTGTCAAGTGATATTGGTCTACCGCCTAAATAAAAGTCTCGTACACGATCTGACACTAAGGTCGCTTCGCTACCATATCGACCTCCTGGAATGTTTAAATCTAGCGGAACCAATCTCACAAAATCATTTTCGTATTGAGTAAGCAGTGTTCTGTCTTTTTTAAATCCTGTATTTGAAATTAGTTAAGGAAATAAGATAAGTCTAAGTCAAATTTGAAAATTTGCAAATATAAACTTACTTCTTAAAAACAGCATAGCTTCATGTGCATTAAATCCGAGTAGCAATGGAACTCTGTTGAATCGACCTTCTTTTAAGATTTTGAGTGGATGTTCAGTCAAAAATGGTTGGTCATGTTCAGGATCTGTATCATTAGTCATTGGAAAGACACGTTCAATAGATGGAACAAATGCCAATCCAACATTTTTTCTTGCATCTTCAATATTTAATGTCTTTGGTGCTGTATCGACAATTTGTTGTGGTGCTGCTTTTCGCAGGAATTCTGTTCGAAGATTTTCAATGAATTTTATAATTTTTTTTTTTTTTGGAAAGAATATGACAACTTACGAATTAATTTTTCAGTGCTATTTGTTTCATAGTTCATAGCTTTTCCAAGCATAAATGCTCGTTCATTTGGAATGTCAGTGAAACTCCATGGATTAATGGCTACACCGCTCTGCGCTATTGCCCTTTTGAAAAGACCTTTTCCCAAAGGTGACAATATTAAGTAATGCACTGATGCTGATCCAGCTGACTGGCCGGCAATTGTGACTTCATTTGGATCTCCTCCAAAGTACTTTTAAATAAAAAGTCAAGGTAATAAGAGATTCAAAATTAAATACGAATTTAAACTCACTTGGATGTTATCTCGAACCCATTTTAATGCCAGGATTTGATCTTTTAATCCGACATTACCAGGAGCTTCAGAAGTTCCTGTATTTAAAAATCCTAAAGGACCCAATCGATAATTAATTGTGACTAAAATTATCTCTCCAGATTCCATGAAATAATCAGGACCATATAAAAATGCATTTCCATTTCCAAATTGGAAGGCACCACCATGAATCCAAAATAGAACTTGAAATTTAGGATTATTCCTTCCTTCTGGCACAACTGGTGTATAGACATTCAAGTAAAGACAATCTTCATTTCCTCGATAATTCTCGAGAATCATATTTCTATGTGGACAGCTTGCACCCTCTCTAAGTGCTGTTCTTGTTCCTGTCCATGGATCTTCAGGCAATGCTGCTTTAAATCTTCGATCTCCGGATGGTGCCTTACCATATCTGATTCCTTGAAAACTGAAATATCCTCCACTTGTGCCTGTTTTAAATGTCTGATATCGTCCTCGTAAAGCTCCATTTTTAGTCTTTACAACAACTCTCTCTTCATTTCTTATTCCACTCACAAAATCCTGAACGACTCTCATAAATCGTCTGGGTCGTTCTTGCATTAAATTTTGCAGTCCATTGAATCGCTTCCAAGCATTTGTTTCCTATGTAAAGCATAAGCATTAATTATAATTAAAATGCTATAGAAGAAATATTACAGTATTATATCATCTTAGTCGATACATATACATGCTATTGACATTGAATTATGATTGAAGGTAGCTAATTGTAAATATACAATGTCATGGGTGGCAGCATAATAATCTGTAGTAAGTACTTTGAATATCTCTTTTGAGATTTAGTTTCTAATTTTTTAAAGGCTTGAAATTTGTAGTAATTATTGTAATTGATATATGGAATGAGCTGCATTATTGAGACATCATTTTTGACAAAAAAATGAAAACAATAGGAATGAAAAATTTTCATTGAAATTTTTGTAGGATTCGAACCTTTGAAATAAAAAAAAAATAACAAAAAAGGTAAAGGGTCAATGGGTATTTGAATATTCTTAAATTGATTATTGTAGGTTTCGAACCTTCGACCATCAGAATGACAGTCGAGAGCTTTTCTAATAAGTCTATTTTGACATATTTTCTTATATTGGGTTGGTGACTTAATTATTGGACATTTCTGCAGTACATTTTTAAAATTAAATATCTCCACAACGATTAAAGATATTAATGTGAAATAAAAAGCATTTTGTTCGTTAATATAGTAGTAAGTTTTCTGACTAGTTTGAATTTTCCAATTGTCAAAGGAAAACTCTGTGGAAAATTCGAAAGTCAATGAAATTGTAAAAAAAAGAATACGATTTCATTTAAACTTTGTTTTTTCTACTTTACCAAACCAATTTAAGCTGTTTCTTCATCTTAGTATTTAGTTTCTATATTGTACTTAATGAAAACATAACTCATCAAATTTTTCCTTGCTTAGTTTTCCTGTGACATCATTTTGAATTTTCCTTGCAAGGATTTTTGAAAAAGTGGAAAATCTCAAATTTCTCTAAAACTTTGCAATTAATTGAAAAATTAACTTGAAACTGATTATGCAGTTATATGCAACATAAATAACAACAAATTATGGCATATAAAAAGTTCCGTAATTTAAACATTTCCCTGGGGTCTGTACGGGAGTTATGTAAAAAGTGTCATATTTTTGAAAACTTTTATTGCCATTTTTAGTTGACAATTATTCTTAAAACAACTGTATAATCAGTTTTTCAATTAGTTGCATAGTTTTAGAGAAATTTGAGATTTTCCACTTTTATTAAAAATCCTTGCAAGGAAAATTCAAAATGATGTCACAGGAAAACTAAGCAAGGAAAAATTTGATGAGTTATGTTTTCATTAAGTACAATATAGAAACTAAATACTAAGATGAAGAAACAGCTTAAATTGGTTTGGTAAAGTAGAAAAAACAAAGTTTAAATGAAATCGTATTCTTTTTTTTACAATTTCATTGACTTTCGAATTTTCCACAGAGTTTTCCTTTGACAATTGGAAAATTCAAACTAGTCAGAAAACTTACTACTATATTAACGAACAAAATGCTTTTTATTTCACTTTAATATCTTTAATCGTTGTGGAGATATTTAATTTTAAAAATGTACTGCAGAAATGTCCAATAATTAAGTCACCAACCCAATATTTATCATTTTGCAAATAAGTAATTTTGTAAAAAAATTCTATTAATTATTTCATGAATATTCAAATTTTTCAAAATCTTGAGGTATTAATTTTCATTAAATCACATTTAAAAAATATCAACTTATAAGTTCAAGTTTAAGTAAATGAGTGAAATCTTTTTTTTTTTTATTCAATATTTGTAAGTCGTTAATACCGTAGAATTAACAAAGAGTCTCGAAAGCTAAAGGGCAAACTTTGAGTAATTTTTGGTCAATGAACTGGAATGGTGTTAACTGTCTCTTAGTCAATGCAATTAATTAAATAAATCACAAGCATTATTACTTTAACAATTTATAAATCAACTTTTAACACATGATGATTGAAGATAAGTGTGTACATTTTGGGTTTAAGACATCATTTAGTAAATGCTTTTCATCATGAATTTATTTACACATTTAAAGTGTGTCACAGATATTTCTTTCAAAATCTTATTTTTTTTATCTTTTAATTCCTTCATTTTTTCTGAGACATTATTCATTTTAAAATGTTTGAATTTAATTACTCCAAATGAATCTTAAAAATTTTGTTGTACAGGGGGTCCTCGATTTGAATAACCAAAATTTTTTCCATACAAAAATTCAAATTTTCATTTTTAACGGTCATTTTTCATACGTTTCGATTTGAATAAATTCGATTTGAAAAGAAAAATTTAGAAACAAAGCAACTGTTCAAATCGAGGACTACCTGTAATCTGCTTGTATTTTTTGGAGAACATTGGACTCTTTTTTTGTGTGAATGAACAATGGCAAAAAAGTTGACATAGTTTCTTGTCAGACATATACTTTACTTTTAGTTTCGTTAGTTAACTTTCGTTACGTCACAAAAGAAAATAAATGAAAGACTTTGCAGCAAGCAGAAATGCATGCGAAATATTTATGTACTACTATGGCTATATGAATTAAACAGCAGCAACATTATTGGTCTGATAAATTGAAATTTATTAATTTAAGAAAGCACGAGAGTAAAAAAACAGGTTCGTTGATTTTGCTTTCGTTGAAATCTCGTTAGCACTACTGACTTATATCTACAGCCGTTCATTTTTTTGTGCACGTTCTCTTTGCTGCAAATTTTTTTCAGCATTGAATTAGTTTACCTAATTTTTTTTTTCTCGTCAGACTTGCACTTTTTATTGAAAATTTATTTAAAATAATTTTTTATTTCGCACTTTGACCATCAAAATCTCATTGATCTTGTGTTGGATTTATACAAAATATTAATTTATTTCTGCTTGGAAGAATTTATTAAAAAGTCCATATTAGGTTGCTATATCCATTTTTAGTCAATAAAAGTTTATCTTTATCAGCTGATTTAAATAAGACTCTAGTTTTGAATTTTGAGGCATAATCTTCAACTTGACATTTATTTCTATAGAAAGTGAGAAGTTCCGCAAAAAATGTTCCTTCAGATTTAGAGGTTTGATCTTGAATCTGTCATGTTTATTTATAAATCTGTGTTCAAACTGGTCTTGGCGAATTTTTAAAATTTTATGCTCATTTTTTATTAGATTTTACATTTAATTAATTTTTTGAAAACATGATTTAAAATTATTGACTGCTAACTAATTTTGAGGCTGATCCGAGACTTAAGAGATTTTGCTTAGTATAATTTGCTTTTAACCACAAAAACTTTAAATCAAAACAATTTATCCATAAGCAGCATCGCCGTTCGTTCATAGTTTAAAGTACAATTTTCAAAAATCTGGCTTTGAAAAAAAGGCTTAAACTAATTTAGAAATCAATTTATCAAAAAGTCGTAAATTCCGTTCTCAAAATATTTTCCTTATGGCTTAAAGTTTATTGAACTATTTAAATTACGTAAAACTGCTTTTTAGATAGCAAAACTCGAAAATATAATATCTGGAAACTATCTTCAAGCTTTAATTTGGTATGAAAATATGTGTGCAAGTAAATTGAGATCATTTAATGAAATATATTTAGTAAATAACACCGGCTACTTAATTAAAAGTGATATTTTACACCACACGTGATGTACATGACATCCAGATAATTAATTAAATATTTACAAATTCCAAAGTATATATGCTGTATAATGCCAGTGACAGGTTAAAAGAAGATAAAACAAAAAGTGCTGTAAAATTCATTGTCAAGCTTTACAAATTTAATTGTACGGTAAATCACCAAAAGAACATATTTTGCTACTTATTTTAAATATAAAGTCCTTAAATCTTAAAGATAAAGAAAGGCGTGTATATTGACATTGAAGGAATTGTCTGCAAAATTTACACACTTTCGAATGTCAACTATCGTCAATATTTCATGGACATACAAGTAGGATGATAAAGAAAACAGAAAGAAGTTTGTTTTGACTTTCACGGCTCGTCTTTTGGACATTGACAGAGGTCAATCGATGAAACATTTTCTTTTGTTCTTCTTTATAGGAAAAGAAATTGAATAAGGAGCTGGAATAAGGAAGTATATTTTTAAGTTTAATTATCAAGGTGCTGTAAATGTGTCTGAATTTCAATCAATTTATTTATAGGTTAAGATTCTGGTTGAAGCTCGTATAAGAAACACTTTCAAGGGTAGGTTTGTAGGATATACCCACACTTAAAGATATACTCTTAGGGTATAATAAGGGATAAACTTTCTTGGAGTAACCCTAGGATATACCCTAGAGTTTATTCTAAAGAATTTTTAACTCCAAAACGTTTCCCTAAAGAGTACCTTTAACTCTAGAAACCCGCACCAGTCCAGTTTGTAAACAAAGTAAAAAGCTTGCCAAGTCAGCCATTCAGGTAATTATTAAATTATCTCTGAAAAATAAGAGTCATCACCGACTTCAAATCATAGTGTCAATTGGATATATTGCAATATCCATGCAGCATACATACATTTAATCATTAATAAAAAAATCATAATTAATATTTATCTATCGAGTAATAAAACCTCAAAACAATGTGCAAAATTTCATGTATAGACACGGAAAGAGCATAAAGCCATCACTCATATAAACAAGTCAGATGAATTGCATTTTCGCAATGATATTTACAACAAATATATAATTGAATGGAACTTTTTATAGCATCATAAAGTTAATTTATAGGAAAACTCTACTTAAAATACAATAAATCAAAGAATCGTTTAGTCAGGCTTTGCAAAAGTGACATGACATTTTTTTTTCATGCAGATTATGATTATTTAATGAACGGTCAAGAGTGTGATACTCGTTGCTATAATTATTTTGAATAAAATCAAGTCTGTAGTTAAAGAAAGAACCTTCTTTATAGTTGCGTGATTCAAACAAATATTTACAAGGAAATGCTCAAAGCCATTTTTCTTAAAGGTGGAACTAAGATAACAATTCTTTAACAATAATTGTAGGTTTAGCTTGATATGTGAAAGAAGAATAATTTTGAGGCAATAATAAACTATTCATGCTAATTCTAATTTACATAATTATAGCAAATACTAGTTTTTTTAAGTTTGATCTTGGAAGTAATATGAAACTGGAATCTTTCATGCCCATCAGCATAACCACAACATATTTACGATCTTCAATGAAAACTTCAAGTATTGCTTAAAATATTCAAATCTAAGATAAGATGTGAGAGCTTTATAGCAGATGATTATGAATATTTTGAAGAATAAGAAATTGCTTAGTTAATGCAAATTTTTTGCGAAATAACGTTAGTTTTGAAGATGTGAATGAACCTAGTTGTAGATAGGAGTTAGAGTTTTGTTTTATTGGTTCGTAGGTGGAAGAGAAATGAAATTAGGTATTCATTTAGAAAATACTTAGACAAGCTTAATCTTGTAGCTTTTATGAAATTTTTTAACGACAGAGATTAACAAAAATATTTAAATCAACTTTCACAATACGGGATACATTAAAAAAATAGATACTTAAAAATAGTCGAAACCTGCAATGGGTTCTTCACTTGTGACGTCTATTATAAACTTAGATTTTATAGCTTTCTTCACCCTTCATGTGAGTATCAAAATTTAGTTTACTTAGCACTGGGGGACCTCGATTTGAGTAACTAAAGTGCTCCCATACCAAAATTCAAATTATCTTTTTTTAACGGTCATTTTCCATACATTTCGATTTGAGTAAATTCGATTTGAGTAGATTTTTTCCGGAACCAAACAATTACTCAAATCGAGGTCCCCCAGTACATTATCCAAAAGAATGACTTTGTAGACCCCCTATCCCCCACCTTTGTTTTACCTTTTACAAATTTCTAGACCCCCTCCCCCCTAAAAAGTAAACGTTTTAAAGAACGGCCCTAAGTCTAAAAATTGGATTTGAATTTAAATGAACCTTAAATGAAAATTTCTATTGATTTTTTTAAAAACTATCAAAACTTAAAATTCTGACAAGATAAACATAAATTTTGTTAAGGAAGTTATTTCCGAACCAAAAAAATTTATGATTTCAATCATCAATAAAACTACAAGATCGAGCATCCTCTCCTTGACTTTTTTTAATTACTGCAAAAATATTCACGTGCGGAAACATCTCTGCGCATTTTTAATTAAATTTAAAACATTAAAGAGCAGTAAAAAAAGAGTTTTAAGTACCTTAAAAGTATTTGTAAATCGGCCAAAACCATCTACAACACCGCCAAATGTTGACGGTTGTAAAGGAATTGCTTTTGGTTTGGCAAAAGCATCAATATTCACAGCATAAAGCGCACAGATGAGAATACAATAAAGTCTTTTTACTTTCATTATTCACACTTATTCACTACACATTAAAATTATTAATATATATTTAAATGAAATATTTAATATAATTTTGCTATTTTTTTCAACTTCTTCTTCTTCTTCATCCACTACACACTGATCACTAAGTCACTGATATTTTCATGTCCATTGGATGCACATTTTCGAAGAGAGAACTATCGAGAGAAAGAAATAAAAAATGTGTAAAAAAACTGCTTTTTTGTAAAAAAAAAAAAAAATAAAAATATTATATAATCTCAAATCGTTAAGTTTAATGCGTCATAATTGATACATGGAAATATTCAGGGGCTGAGAGTAACATTTAAAGAGTTCAATTAGAGAAATTTTGAAATAATATTTTACCTAATACTTTTGTTAAATGTTTGAATTTAAAATGATGAGAATTTTGAAATGTTTTGGAAACTTTTTTTTAACACTTTAAAATTAAAAGAATTTTAAACAAATTAAAATTTTCTTTTAAAAAATTGAAATATTGAAAAGAAAGAGAATTTAGGAAGATTTAGGACTCCTAAATTTAAAAAAAATCAAAATTTACATTAAACTTAAATTACTAAATCAAATTTAAAATTTGAAAAAAAAAAATAAAATTCAAAAGATTTTCAATTTTTATTGCATTTGAAATTTTTGAATTCTATTTTTTATAATTAAAACTTTAAACTTTAAAAAATTCTTTCTAATGTATTAATTCCAAATTAAAATTTGTTCCTTAAATTTTAATAAAATTGAAATCTGCTGCACTTTTAACAAGAAGAAGAAATTCAATACCAAAAAATCTTTCTCAATAGTTATAAAAATAATTCATGAATATGTGCATGATGACTTTAATATCCGTCTAGGAATCTCACTGAAAAAATCATTTCAAAATCCTCGCAAAAAAATTTTATTTTTAAAAATTGAGAAACTTTTTCTTTTTTAAAAATTGAAATTTTTTTTCTTTTTTTATAATCCATCAATATTATATTTTTGAACTCAATTATTAGAGATTGCCAAACTCTTTTTATTATATTTTCCAAAAAATTGCATTAGAATGTCTATTAAACTTTTTACATCCAGGCATGCACTATTCAACTATGTTTGGTATTTACAAAATGATTGCATTTGCTTCCGCAGTAATGAAAATTAAATTCACAAATTGAAAATCAAAACAAAACTACAAAAATTTAATTAGTAAATCAATTCGTTTAGTTGCATAATAATCATGAAAACCACAAACTTTTTTTAGTAGCTCTTTGTTTCTTTTTATATTTTATTATTTTTTCACGTTTATAGCTCTAGTTTATTTTTTTTTTTGCAGATTCAATGCAGAAAAAAATTAGATGATGATGCGATATGTAATACACGTACGCGAGGTAACAAATCTATTAATTGGAAACGAAAACAGAATCACTAAAAAAAAATTTTTATAAGCACTTGTAAAGCTGCGTCTGACTTTGTTGCGAGTAAGTCAGCGAATGAACAATCTTACAGCATAATTTTAAATTGGATTTTTTAAGCTTATTCTCTCCTCTCGCGCTTAATAACATAAAAATACCGGTAAAAACAACAGAGAGTAAGTCAGACTATTCATATTTATCACACTGCTGCATTAAGAAATCAAAATAAACATTTTTTCCGTGAGTAGATTTCTCTGATCCATGAAGGTATATGAGACTTGCCATTCATTCATTGAATTCAATGAATATTGGAACTGATGGACATTTGAATTTTATAAAAATTTTGGACTAGATTGTTGTAAAATTTCAGTCTATAATGATGCTTTTTACCTTAGAAAAGATTAATAAATTAATAATACCTAATAATAATAATAAAAAAAAAAATAAATAAATAAATTTGAAAATTCTTGAAATTTTTCTTAGAAAAACTTTAGAATCTTCATCTTTCGAAGTTAATGGGCATCTAAAAAAAAAGTTAAAATATCAAAAAAGATAAAAAAAAAAAGAAAAAAAGAATAATTTAAATAACCATCATAAATTAACCAAGTGATAATTAATATGATAATTTCATTTGTACAATGTTATTTTCACCAAGTAAAAAAAATTGTTTGTCCCCCAAATTGCTTATTTGATCATCTTATCGAAGGCTTTAAATTGCAGATTATATTTTAAAAAAATAAATAGAGCATGAAAGAAATAGACTTAATAAAAGAATGAAGTTTACATTATAGATATTAATTACAAGAGAAATGATTCTTACTTTTTATGAGAATTATGAAGTGTGACTGACTGTTGGATATAGAATTTAGTAGTTTTGCTTGAAGCTGTTGATAAAGATAGCATTTGGTATTGGTAATTGGTAGAGAGAGGCCTACGACAGAGCCTTGTTCAGACGCCAACTAAGGGAGGCTATGGATCACAATTGATCTGTAAAGCCAGCGATGTATGTATGTATGCTTGATCTAATTAAGAAAGAAATTGATATTTTGAAAAATAAGATATTCTTAAATGTAAGATCTTTTGTTATTTATGTTCAACTAAAAATCAAACTTTTATTTCACTAGTTACTTAAAACAGTGGCGTAGCGGGGGGAGGGGGTGATTGGGTGAGTTTTTCACTCGCCTCATTTGCAAATTTCTTTAATTTGCTAGGGATTTGCGTAAAAAAACGATAAATACCCCCCCCCCCCTTCCCAAATTTTTTCATTCAAAAAATTTAATTTTCACCCCCCTCAAAATTCCTGACTCCATCACTGACCTAAAATACTCTATGCGTGAGGACAATGAATTAAATCAATCAATTATTAACTGTGGAAGTCAAATTTCAAAATTTGACATTTTTGAAATTTAATTTCAATAAAATTTTCAAATTATTTTTTAGACCCCATTCTAATTTGGATTCAATTCTTTTTCAAATAAAAAAAAAATCTTCTCGACCTGCGACAAACTCCTAGACATCTTATCTCTAATAAATGAAACTGAGGAAAAAGGAAGGGTAATGGTCTAAAATGTAGTTTTAGCAACCTCTAATTCATTATCGTTTAATTATCATGTTTAAATTTTTATAATACTTCCCATTGAAGCATGTAAACATGTTTGCTTCAAAAAACCGTTAAGTTCAAAATCCACGTTTTACACATCAAATTTAAATTAGAAACTTTTAAAAAATTAAATTTTCTAATGATGTCAGTAAACTTTGGAAAATTTAATTCGACAAAAGTGAATTAAATTAATAAAAGATAAAAATTTTATAAAATAAACAACTAAAATCATTACTTTTAAAGTTATTTATGAAAAAAGTTTAATAGTTTCCAAAGTACACATTGAAACGGCTTGATATATAAAAGCTTTATTTTCACTCGAGATGAGTGTATTCAGTAACAAAAAAATAAAGTAAAACTAAAAAATTTTAAAAATATAATAACTTTTCTCAAAATTACTAAAGAATCATTGCATTTATTGTACATAAACCTAGTTATAATTTAAGTTTAGGTGTAGATGTATGTAAATATCGTATTTAAAAGTGAATTTTATGCTGTAATTTAATAAAAAGTGAGTTTATGTTTATTTGACCTTGTCAAATCGAACAAAAGTTTTTAGTAAAATTTTCCTATTAAAACAAATAATTGCTGATTCATATGTCGATCGATACAAAATATAACAAGTGTTGCATCAATATATTGTAATTAAAACAAAGTTAAAGTGCATTTTGAAGTTAAATTTTGTAAAAAAAATTATTTGTATGAGAAAAAATTCCCCTGAAATAGCTATAGCATTTATAAAGTGGGGAAAATTGTGTGAATCAAACATAAATAAACAATTTTTATACAATCTATATGTATAGAAATGACTATATGTGGTGCTTAATCGGCTAATTAGAATGAACAGATTATGATAAAAATGAAAAACTATTTTTACATAAAGATAATAAGATAGTGGAATTGTGTATATTATAAATGTAACGCTGGAATCAATAAAAAAAAGTTGTGGATGTAACGCAAGAGTACGAAACTGTGTACAGTAAAATATATAGAAAGAAGAATTACCGCGAAAAAATAAAACAATTGCCAATTGCGAATGATAGATCCAGATTAACAGAAATATACAGTCAGCAACGCAATAACGTTGCTTTTTTTTCCTCCTCATCATCGAATCTTTTTCACTCTCTCTTCACCATATCAATCAACATGTTCTTACTAGTTTACTACTAACTATAAAAGCTAGTAATAGCAAGCAAGTCGAAAGGGAATTATTTTCTTTGATTGTTAGTCAGAATGTAAAAGGTTAAATCGTGATGTCTGCCTGTTATATATACCTTTTTTTTTAAAGTTGTTTTCAAAATAATTTTTTCATGAATATTCTGAATTCTGTGTGTTGTTCCAATTTGAATACTTTGAGTCACACAAGGCAAAGGAAAAATTGAAAAATTTCGTTCAAAAGTTGATAGTCACTTCCTTATGTCCAAAACACATAAATGTATATATATAGACATTCTATTTGGGAACCAATGGTGATGATGATGATGAGGCATTACTCATAAAAATTGTAAAAAGAGTTCATTCATCGTAAATAGTAATCGTGAATATGCCTCTTAAAAAAAAGAGAGAAAGAAAGAACAATGTTTAATGTTAAAAGTTGTGAAGAGTCGAAGCAGAACAATAAAATAAAATAAAAGTAGAAATCGTCGACCACATGAAGAAATAAAAAAAAAAATAAGAAAGGTTTCGGGTATAAGAAAAAAAAGGCCTCGTAAGAATGGTAGAAGGAAGAGAGAGGAGACGATAAGAAATACAATCTTAAAGAAGAATAAAACAGAAGAATATGTTCGTCTACGGCTGCAGGGATGTATTAAGTTTGCTGTCTGTCTATATAAAAGTTGAACTACGCAAGTTCTTTAATTAATTTAAAATTTATTTAATTGGGATACACACCATAACTAGTACTACTAAGTGAATTACTTGCGTCAGATATCACGTTAATCGAAACGTGATTAATTCTGGTTCTATTCTGCTTGCCACAACAAGATTCTTATTCATTCTTTTATTTTACATACAATACAATAAAAAAATTCTTTTTTTTATTTTCGTTGGCTTAGTTACATTTAGAAAATTTATTCAAATACATATATTGATTCATAGAAATATAGAAGCTTCCACGCGAGCAAAAAAAGCAAGCAAGCAAGAGAGGCCGCGAGACATTCCATTCTATCGCCCCCACATATATACATATGAAATTTCTCACAATTTTTCCTTCTCCAGACACAATTGATTACAAAATAAAAAGAAAATGAATTAAAAAAAAATATTTTTTAAATGCTTCTTCATTCTCTCTCATTTTTTTCATTCCTATTGCTTACATTACAACAAACAAAAATATATATTTTTTTTACTATAATAATCGACATCGTAGATCGTTTTATACCGGCAAAAAAAAATATTTTCTCTCGATTACACTGAAGATTAAAGTGCTTACAAATCGGATCATAAATCAACATTTGCGTACCGACCAAGTCTGTATAAAAAAAAAGTAAATCCAAAATAGCACACGAAGTAGTCACACAATAAACAGCAAATATCTGCAACAAGCAGGACACAAACAGGTCATGTCATGTCAGCAGTTAATTCAAGAAGATCCGTACATTTTTACGGATACAGTCAGTAATTCTACAAGTTTTATGCATGAAAATAATTCTCAAGTAAGTATGACTAAAATGTCAAGCCTTTTTTCTTTTTTTTTGTGTTTTACAATATTCATGTGTAGTTTACTTCTTCTCATGAAATTTGACACTTTTTGGTCGTGTGATTGTGTGTGCATGCTGTCGAAACATGCACATGCTAGAATTTATTAATTTTTTGTCGTTATGCGGACTGTATTTGTAATTATGAAAATATTTTTATATTGCCGCTATTTTTTGATTCTGGTTCCTTAAAAGAGTCAGTTTTGGTGACTATGTGGCATGTTTTGACTGTCAGATTTCATGAAGTGATATAAAACTGAATTTTGTGAACTTAATTTTGTGGGGTTTAAAATTGATGGATTTTCGTTAAATCCTAAGATTTAAATATGGATTAACTTCTATATTTAGATTCAAATATGGATTGATATGAATTAAGTTTAGATTTTGGATTTACATGTGGATTGAGCTTAGTTCTTTGAATTGAATCTAGATTAAGATTTGTTCTAAAATTCAAAATTTAAAAATCTTTGATTTTAATTAAAGACCAGACTAAGCTTAATTCTTTGAATCATTCTTTGATTAAATTAAATTTTTAAATTTGAACTCAAATAAAGCTTAGTTCTATGGTTTGAATCTCATTTGAATCTAATCACAAGATTTAAAGTTAAAATAAATTTAATCTCAAGATTTAAGTCAAGATCAAATTTAATCTCAAGATTTAAGTTAAGATTAAATTTAATCCTAAGATTTAGTCAAAGATTAATTCAAGATCTCAAGATTTAAAAATTAAATCTAAGGATTAAAAATCAATAGAATCCAAAAAATGCTCTCAAACCTCTCAAAAATCCACAAAACTCATCCAAACTTAAGGCTTGTATTCCTTTCATCCTACAATAACATTCACCGCACTTTTCATGCTATTTAATAATTTATGTATCTTTTCAACAATCTCTTTTTCTCTCGTTTTAGACAAAATACGTTCCTCTTAACAGACAAACAATCTACAACAGACAATTTCGACAACATGAACCTAAACTAGCTTCAATAACAGATTTAAATAATTCACTTTTAAAATCGTCAACTTATTCAGATCATCATCATAATAATAAGATTGTCATCAGTCCAACGACATTAAAAGAAAGAAAGAATAATGAACTTAATAATGGAAAGATTTTAAGCTCGAGAGTATCACCGAAATTTTTTAAATCACATCAACAGCAGCAACAGCATCAAGTGTTATCACCAAATGATGGACATAATGTAAAGAGTAATAACAATAAGAATAATAATAATTTCACAAAAAATCATTCCAATGCATCAGTATCAATAAATCACGTATCGGAAGCGCTTGAAAATGGTATTACAGGGATCAAAAAAGAAAAAGAGGAGGAAATGTCGATGACGGTTGTGGAACAGCATCAACAACCACAAACAATTTCAAATAATAATAATGTTGTGGTGAAAATTGAAAATGAAAATGGAAATGAATTAAAAATCGAGCAAAAAGAATGTTATGATGATAATGACGATGACAGCAGTGAGAATGAGAAATTAAGTGTTAAGAAAATCAACAGCAGCAGTAAAAGAACAAACAGAAAGCGAGACAGAAAATTTTGTTTAACGACAAATTCATCATCATCGTCATCATCAACACGAGGATTATTAAACTCAATAAATGTCATCGTTGAGCCAATTTGTGAGATACCTCGACATGCACCCTTAGTTCAACACAAATTAAACGTGATAGATAAAAGATTATTGCAAAATTATAGACATTGCAGTAATGAGAGTAAGCGGCTTAGTCGTGATGAGCGATTAAGTATGAGAAAAATGCAATTGCGTCATGTTCTCAATCAATATAAAGGGATTAATCGATTACGTGATGGAAGTACTGAGCGTTATAAAGCTCAACTTAGTAAAAGTTTTAAATTGTCCAAGGTCATGGAGCGAGAGAAACAAAGAATGTAAGCTGCTCTTTTTTCAGTTCCTTGACATTTTTTTTATACTAATTTAATGTCCTTAATATTTTAGTTTGAAGAAGTCTATAAAGCTCTGCAGCACGAAAGGATGCAAGGATGAGGCAGTTGTGTCAACAGATTTCTGCACTAAACATATCCTCTCAACCGAGAAAGAACAATTCCTTATACGACAGTGTTGCTTTCGTCATCTGGATGGTCAGCAATGTCGAGTTCCTGTCAGTAATATTTTGGCAACAATTGCCGTTTGTAATGATCATATGAATGCGGTATGTGTACATATTTGTTGGTGTGTTGATTTCTCATGCAAATTGTCAATAATCTGTTGCTTTATGCTGATGATAATTTGCCAAGAAAAATCAGTAAGATAAAAATTTGAAAGGATTCAAAAGTTCAAAAATTGAACTTGAAAGTTTCAAATTTTTCATATCCGTTAAATTTTAAAATATTCTAAATTAAAAAATTCAAATTTTGAACTTAAGAGTTTGAAATTTCAAAAAAAAAATAACCGCTAAAAAATTCAAAAAATTATAAAGTTCAAATTTTGAACTTGCAGGTTCAAAAGTCGTTAAAATTTAAAAATTAAAATTCCGTTAAAATTAAAATTTATTTTTAATTCCACTTCAGCCTGCACATCAGCTTATCAGCAGTGATTCGAACGAGCCAAAGAAGAATCCAGTTCAACGTAAACGCACCAAGACAAGCCCATTGATCCGTCCAGTGAAAAAGAATGGTAAACAAGGAAGAAAGAAGAAATTGTCATCAATTGCACAATCATCAAATCTTATCATGCCAGTTCATCGACCAACGATGATAATTCATCCAAGTGATATACAGAAACAAACAACAGTTAAAAGCAGCAATGGACATTTATTGACATCCACAGCAGCTCCAACAACAACATTACTTCCATTAAAACAGGAAAACTTACATCATCAAAATGATTGTGATCAATTTATTCACTTTAATAGTGGAAATTTACTAGCATCTTCTCAATCGTCATATGGAAGTATGAGTAGTGGAAATGAAGATCTTTATATTAAACAGGATCTGATGCCGGCAGTTTGTGAAAATAGTTATGAGAGTTCAGAGGACACTGGCGTGGGTGGATTAAGTGAGAATGAACTTATTTCACATGATGTAATTGGAAATTTTGATATGGAAAGCTGTGCTGAATTGTCAAAAGTACTCAGTTCATTGCCGAGTAATACTTTGGATGATTTATTGACAGGTAAAGAGTTTTTGTTGTTTTGAAATGGATTATGATGCTGATTGTGTGATAGGAAAGTTAATTTAACTTGAATTCAACAAAAGTAGTTGAAAAAATGAGAATTTGAAATTTTGAATTTCAAAAATCCGTTATAAATTCGAAATTTTCAAAATCTTCAAAATTTTTATCAATCTATAATTTAATCTATGCTAAGTACTAATCAAAAATTCAATAATAAATTTTAGAGCCACTTCACACATCCCGCGACGATGAAGAATATCTAGACCGTGCGATTGAAGAAGTTTCTGCATCTGGAATGGATCAAATAGCTATAACAGCATTTGAGCACTTGGAAGGATTGGATATGCTTGAAATGTTAGACGATGATGAGCAGCGTCAAATGATATCTGCAGCAACAAATCTCATTTCAATGTCCGGATATATGTCACACGATCAAGACAATAATTATGCAGCAATGCCCTCACCAATGATGTCATAAATTTTTGGGCGAATTTAATTAATCAAATCTCTCTCTCTCCACTTTCTCCGTTGTCCTGAGAAAGTTTTGCCCCCTTTTTCAAATTTTTTTGTGTGTGATGGATAATTTTTTGTGTGAATCTGCTGACATAAAAGGTTTGATCAAAAAATAATGAAGAAAAAAAAGAAAAAAATTTTAATCTATAGCAACTAAATTGAATGATTGGAGATTTTGAAAAATTAAATGAAAATGAAAAAAAAAAATTATAAAAAATTTAACATTGATTGGTAGGACAAAGTATTTTCTCTAATTGAAACTGAAAAAAATAATAAAAAAAAGTTTAGACAAAAAAAAAGTTAAAAATTATAATCTATAAAAAAATTGCTTTAGGAAATATTGGATGTGTAAATTTTGCCCATTTTTGACAAACAAAAGAAGTTAAATATTTAATCAAATTTTTAGATAAAATTATAAACCTTTAAGGAGAGATTCAACAGCCCACAAAAAAATTGATAGTTAAAAGAGACATTTTTTGCCCTCAGAAAATAAAAATCACGTAAAATACATTTTATGGTCACAGATGTTTAGCACATTGATATTCAGCAGAAACAGAAGTTAAATATTATGTGATTATGCATTAATTGTGTTAAATGACACATAAGAACTAAATATGAATGAATTCAGGGTTGGAAGTTATTGTTGGTGCCAGTTGAAATGAATTTCTAACGGTTTTTTCATTTTTAAACTTCTACAATTCTTAAAATTCAAAATGTAAATTTTTCAAATTTTCGATTTTAACGATTGACAAAATTTCAAATTTTAACGGTTGATAAAATTTCAAATTTTAACGGTTGATAAAATTTCAAATTTTAACGGTTGACAAAATTTCAAATTTCAAGTAAAAATTTAAGATTCGAAGTTCAAAAAATTTAAATTTAACGATTTTCAAAAATTTAAGATTCGAAGTTCAAAAAATTAAATTTTAACGATTTTTAAAATTCGAAACCTTAAAAACTGTCAAAAATTCAAAATTTTGATGTTTAAAAATTCAAATTTTAGAAAACCGTTAAAATTTAAATTCTTAAAATCCGTTGAAATTCCACTTCAAGACATTCTATAGCTTAAATTGAAATTCAGCTGGAACTTCCAACAACAACAACCCTAAATATGATGATTAAATTCCATTTTTCCAACTTTTTCGCACAGATGTCTGGATTATTTGATGATAATGATAATAAATATGGCTAGTAGATATTATTATATGAATTTATGCGTCTTCTGTACAATGCATGTTTGTATCAATTTAGAGTTTCATGATTAGCAAACAATAAGAGTAAAAAAAATGATGAATAAGTCGAATTAATATAAAAAATAATGAAGAGGAAGGATTAAAAAAACAAACAAAAAAAAAAATTATGGACGGAAATTCTTCAAACAACGCTTTATAAATTATTTTAATTATGTGTAATTTTCCGCTTAAAAGGAATCAACAAAGTTTCTTATTTTTGTATAAACATATTTTAAATTAATTAAATTTTATTAAACACAAACACACACTCGATGTAGCATTACTGTCTCATTATTTGTCTCATCTTCATGTATAAATAATTTTAAGGTTTCATTCATTCAAGAAAAAAAAAACTAAAACAAAAAAATAATTAAATTATATAAAACTTCATTTTAGCTTATATCTAATGAATTTAGGTTCCATAACATTATGTACAGACTTTATATAGTAAACTTCATGCACTTGGGCATTTTTATATAAATTAAAGATGAAAAATAAATAATTTCTGTCATTTATGTCGTAAAATTGTAAAATTTCGTATAGATTGAAGATCTGGACGAAGAGATTATCTTTTTATTCAGGATTTTAATGTTTGCAATTTTAACGGTCTTTTGAAATTCAAAAATTTCGATGTTCAAATTTTGAACTTTAAAATTAACGGTCATTTGAAATTTGAATTTTATTTTTAAATTTATAAATTTTGAATTGCAAAAGTCCGTTATTTTTAAAGTTCAAAATTTGAACTTTGATTTTTAAAAATTTAAATTTTAAACTACCGTTAAATTTCAAAATTCAATTTTTCTTCAAATTGGATGAAATTCATAAAACTTTTTCAAATTTCTATAATGGAAAATATTGCAAAATTCAGAAATTGATCGAAATTTTATTATTTACAGCAGGCTGTTTAAATTTTATTTCCCATTTTTTTTCTTTTCATAAAATTGCGACAAATTAGGTATGCAAAGCCCAATAAATGCAAGGAAGATAATCAAGTATTTGACCTAAAATAATTTTTTTAACAAAAAAAATTCACACATTTCTGGTGTGAATAAATTTATAAAAATAATAAAAAAAAATATTTTTTTGAAAAAAAAAAAAAAAATCTCATCAATAAAAATAAATCCAGATAGTTTCATTCATTCAAAGTAAATCATAAGCTTTAGGATATTTATGCAAATTATGATAACATTTCAATGATTGAAAATATAAAAAAATTGTGTAATGGATTAATGGTTGAATATATAAAACATTAATTATCTAATTATGCTTTTTATAATAAAAGTGAATATAACGAAAAAAAATAGATGCATTTATTCATTTAATTCTAACAGATTGTATTGCATTCGACAAAAATATAAATATTTAAAAAATCTCAAGATTTAAATTTGGATTAAAATTAAATCCAATGAATTAATAAATTTAAATCTCAAGATTAAAAATTAACATAAAATAAATCTTCAGATTTAAATTTAATCCACAAAGACCAGCAAAATTTAAAACCCAGCAATTCTTGACCGTCTCTTTGCAATACCAACTGTTGGCACCAAACTAGCTGCTTGTGTTGAAGTCATTTCTGGCGAAAATTCATCTTCCATTTCAACATCATCCATTTGAACATTTGTCGATTCCAACCATTGAGATACTTTATCCTTTCCTTTAATTTTCTCATATTCAGCATCATTAATCTCTTCCCATTCATCATCATCCAAATTCTCTTCAACATCATCCCATAAATACATAATTTCTTTGGCTAATAAGTCTGTACAGTTTCGAGCTTCTGCAATATTTGCTTTCCAACTTGGATTGAAATTTGGCACTTCTTCTGGTTCCAAACTTGTTAAATCAATAACGTCATTTGATTTTTCATCATTTAGGTACTTTGAGAGACCTTTAAGCTTCACAATGTCAGTACACATGAAATTGGAATTTTTGACTCTTTCTTCTGGTGTCAGTCTCTTATTTGGATTAATTGGAATTTTTAGATAATTTTCCCAGAGCTGGAAACTTTCAATAATTGACTTTAAATTGTCATTTTTAGTTTCTTCTTTGAATTTTAAGGAATTTTCATAAATATCTCCGTAACAATTTTGTGTAAATAGCTTAATTATTGATTTAACATGATCATAATGCATGCAAATGCCGGCAGTACTTCCATAAACGCGATCGTCGATGTCATCAGACAATATGAACAATCCTTGCCATTTTAACTCATTATATGAATTTCTAATGTTGCGTGGCTTATATGGATGATAATTTATCGACTTTCCATTATTATTGAATAACTTTAAGTCACCAACATTGTGACTTGATGCACAAATCATCTCATTTAGTCCATACATTGTTGTGTTGAGAATCATTGGTGGATCGTACAGTTGATGTGTCCAATGGACAACTGGTTCCTTCAGATTTCGATAATCATAGGCATAAAGGGTATGAGATGCTGCTATGTAGACTAAATCATTGCTAAGTTGAGAATTTGCGTGATTGAAGATTTTTTCACATTTTAATGCTAAATTTTGTGATGACTTGAAGTAATTTTCTAGCACAAGTTTCTTCTTGTTGCGGAAGTCAATGATGCCAAAATTATGTCTAGTTGTGAATGATACACAATTTTGAGACAACTTCTTGTCTATTGGAGTTGACAGGCTGATTGGCAAGAGATTCTCGTCTAAAAAATATTCCGAAAATTTCACGTCTACATCCTCATAACGATGTAACAGATTAACACGTCTTAATCGATATTTTGAGTCAATTGTTGATAAATTGAAATCATTTAAGGAACTGGCAAAAATGTCATGTGTATGAGGAAATTGGTCAGTAAATTTAATGACTCTTCCATCCCTTAACATCTTATGATTTGGAAGTTTTGCTACTTTTACAGTATTTCTATATCTTGCAGCTACAAAATCAGATGTGTCATTGATAATCAGTTCTGTTGGACATGATTGTTCTAATTCAGTATTTAAGCCTCTAAATGGCATTTTATCACAGATTTGATCGAAGCGAAATCCTTCATTTGTTACTGATACTAAGAAGTCTTTATCGTCAGTCTCAAAGCATTTCAAAGTACCATGATGTGGATAGAAATAGAAGCAATCTGAAGGATCAATATAAGGCACAGGATCCAAGAAACTTTTTGTGATGTATTCTTTTAAATTCTTGCTAGTTACGTCCTTTTCACGACTAATCTTGCCAGTTTTGTAATATTTAACTAATCGACCTTCTAATAATGCCTTTTCATGTTCATATTGCTTCTTTGTCATCATAAATTCTCTCACTGGATCTTTAATCTTGTTTTTGTATTTTATTGAGATTAATGGAATTGGCAATGAGTCATTCTTGATTATTTCGAGATTAGGTGACTTAAGAGTTGTTTTTGTCTTGTTAATTATCGATGAATGTGGTATTTTATGGAATAATATGCTATTTAATGGATCTTGATCGTTGGTATATTTATTATTCCAATTCCTGTAAATTTACAGCTTGTTTTAATGCAGTTTTGATTAAAAATGATAGATTTTTACTTACATTATGAGAAATTAGTGTTTAGGAACTGGATATTGGAGGAAATGTAGTGTAAATTAATTATTTTGTAAAATAAAACATTTAACGACACGACAGTTTGATTTCAATGTTTACTTAGGAATGATTTAAATTTTTGAAAACCGTTACGAAGGATTTAAATTTAAATCTTATGGATTAAAGATTTAAATCTTATGAAAATTTAATTTGGCAATTGCACTGAAAATTTGAAGCTAACAAAACACAAAAAATTTACAAAATATCCTTAATGATTAACTTTATTTTTTCAATTTTTCCATGTGATTATAATTATTATTATGATTAGGATTAAATGATGCTTAAGATGCGACCTTATCGACTTAAAAATAAATGAAAAAATTCTTATGAGACGAGCTTAATCTTTGCTTTCAACCTTTGCAATTCCTGTCAAGCTTCTTATATTCTTCAACAGGTACTGATTGTAATCTCTGATCTTTGTCTCACCGACGGCAATAGCGCTAATCTTATTTCTTGGTACGTCCTGTAAAAATTTACAAATATTATTTTATTATGCTTAAAATTAAGTAAATCAAGCAACTTACCCCATAAGTTTCAACTTTGGTACGCAATTTGAAGATCTTTGGCTTGAAAAGTACATTTTGGATGAATTGTTCAGCTGCTTTCTTGTCATTTTCCATTAAATCTGCAATTTCATCAGTTTTCTTCTCGAGGACTTTCTCCCCAATTTCTGAGAAGAATGTCACGTAACGATTTGATGTCCAATCGCCAATCATCATCTGTGGAAGGGGAAATAAGAGTTAAATATGAAATTTCGTTGTTTTGGGGTTCAATTTAACATTTTTGGATGGATTTTGGTTTAAAAATATAAATGTTAAGATTAATAATTGATATTAAGCTTCAAAATTTAATTTTCGACATCAAAATTTGGTTTTTAATTCGAAGATTTAATTTGCAAATCCAGATTAATTTTTAATCTTAGGATTTAATCCTTAGACTTAAATTTAAACCTCGATTTAAATTAAATCCAAAGACTTAAGCTTTAAAATATTTAAATCCTCAGATTTACTATTTAAATCCATGAATATCAACTTACATTAACCAACAAACGATTCTTATATTCCGTAGTTTCAATGTTACATTTATCGCATCGATAACTTCCATTATTCATATCAACAACCTTCTTGTTACAATCATTATTTGGACATGCTTTATACATCATATTTTCAGATCGAATTGTATGAATCATTCCCATAATTTGGAAATATTCAGGCTTTTCAGCACCCATATTTTTCATTTTAGCTTCATGGAATGTACAGAAATCAGTTGAAATATTACCAGGACCAGAGCGTGTCGATAAAGTAACAAAATTTCCATCACTTCCACCATTTTCGAACCATCCACGAAGTCTATGTCCTTCTGGCAAGTCTGGATTAATTTTAAGGACTGTACTTTGCAGTGCACCAAGAGTTTTGCCACCATTATATTCACCCAATTTGGCGCCTTTAAGGAACACGACAGGATTATCAAAATCATTAAAATTTTCAGCTTCAGCACCCCACAATGTCAAACTAATGCTTGCATTACTCTGATCAATTAAAGTAATTTCTCGTTTTGTCAATTCCTTGTTAGCACGTGATGTAAACTTCATGACTGGACCTGCTTCCTTACAAATTCCAATAACATCAATGACAGAGTCTGGTGCCTTTCCAGCCAAATCAGTAATTGTCACTAAATTATATTTCATCATTGGAATGCTTGAATGTTCCTCAATGCATGGCTGAATTTGTGTATCGCTGTTCATTGTCATCTCATAATCATTCTTAAGCTGTGAATATTGCTTATTAGCAGGCTTAAGTTGACATTTACTGATGTAATAGACTTTATCAACTTCCAGCATGTCATAATAGCGATCGACCATTTCACGAAAACCTGTACATCTAATTTCACCAGTTTCATCGCAAAGATCCATTGAGAATAATTTTCCTTCTCCTTTTGCATTACTCCATGTACGAATGGCTGATTTTGACATGACACGAGCCTTAATAACCCATTTATTTTGATATGGACTTAATGACTCAATTGGCATTGTAAGATGTTCACTTAAGTCTATTCCTGATTGATTCATTGACATATTCGACATGTTTTGCTTTTGGACACTTTCATTTCGTGCATAACTGTTGGAATTTCCACTGTAATTCTCTTTTTGAGCTTGTTGTGGTGCTGAATTGAATGTTTTTGGTGCTGCTGGCTTTACTGATTCAATTTTTTGTCCAACTTCAGTTCCTGCATGCAATACACTCATCTCAAAGACGATAAGAACTTGCCTATTGAATATACAAACATACAGTAAATAAAAAGATCCAATTTTGTGATTATTAAGCTACACAAAATTACCTTTCATTATTATCATTACGATTGACCTTTGACGGAACGAATCTATCAACACGAACAATCGTGAATTCTGTCAAATGACCATCTTCATAGATTGAATTTAAAGGAATTGCAAGCATTGCGAAATTGTGTGTATCGACACCATCTGTAAGTACCAATCTGTATCTATCTTGCCCGCCTGGATTTGATGATGGAATTCTCTTAATTCCAAGGACTTGAACAATTATTGGACATGGAACATCTTCACCACGATTAATTCGCTGTTGATTTAATGATTTTTATTGCAAAATTTTATGAAATTTATAATTTTTTTGTTACTTACTTCCAAAACGCCACCAGATAAGCTTGTGAAATTTCTCGACATGATCTTTGAGACCTTATGAACTGTTTAATATATTAAATAAGTTTTTAAATCCTTTAGAAATTAATTAAAATTGTAATTTAATGTTTTCCAAAAATAATTGATTTGGCGCGAATTGGTTAGCTGATTATTGAAAAACACACAACCGGCAAAAGCGCTTCCAATTTTTCAACTTTAATTCCATCCCAACTTTCTCCGTTTTGTTTACAAAATAATTAATCATTAAAAATGTCAGAAATTGAAATAATTAAGCAAGGTGCAGAAGCCAAACTATACAAAGGCACATGGAACGGCAACGAATGTCTTGTTAAGGAACGATTTGTCAAAAATTATCGACTTCCAGAGTTAGACAAGACATTAACAAAATCACGAATTAAAGCAGAACAAAAGACAACAAAAAGATGCGAAGACAGTGGAATTAAAGTGCCTAAACTTTATCATGTGGATTTTAATGAGAGGAAGGTCTACATGGAGTACTTTCACAAAGCAATCACTGCCAAAGAATACATTTTTAAATTGGAAAAAAGTTCATCCAGTGAATCACTGGATGTTTTATGTAGCAAAATTGGAAGTATTGTTGGCAAGTTTCATGCTAATAATATAATACACGGAGACTTAACAACATCAAATATGCTGATTGACTTCACTGAAGATGGATATGAAGTGATTTTTATTGATTTTGGATTATCATCATATTCAGCAAGTCACGAGGACAAAGGTGTGGATTTATATGTCTTGGAACGATCACTAATTAGTACACATTCAAGTCTACCTGACTTATTTGAGAAAATGTTAATCAGCTATAAGGAAACAAATACAATTTCAGCTGAAACAATTAAAAGATTTGAAGAGGTTCGAGCAAGAGGAAGAAAACGCACAATGGTCGGTTAAAAATTTAGATCCAAAAATTTTATTAAATATACTACATAAATAAATGACTATTCTTCTAATTTCTCAACTAATTTAGGCTTTGTTTTAATCATTTTGATATTTCTTTTAAGTTTCTGTTTCCGTTGCCATTTTTCATTCTTTGAATTCTCAAATCCAATTGGCTGTGCTTCTTTAAATTGCTCCCATGGCTTTTCTTTTAATGCTTTCTTGTCCTCCTCTGTTAATGTCTCAGACTTACTAAATCCAACTGCTTCTTTCCATTTTACATAATCTTCCTTAAATCTTTTGACATTTTCACGAAAATTCTTTGGGATGTTCTTATTGTCCTTCTTTTTGAGGTAATTACAGCTTACAACAAATCTATCGACTGTATCCATAATCTTTTCATTAGGCTTCAAATTAAATTTCTTGATTATATATAGGATGTCTAAAATGTAGTCAAATTGCTTATTATAGCATGCTTGCTTTAACATTCCACCCAAAATTGGCAAATTCATCTTAATTCCTTTATCTCTCATTTCATTAATCAGTTCCCATGCTTCATCACGTGTTTGACATGTTAGTGCTAGAACTCCATAAGTTACAATATCTGGCTCTAATTTTGCACGATTAATCATGTCATTAACAACTTCTCTGGCACCATAATAGTCGTTTCTTAATGCTCGTCTCTTTATTAGAATATTGAAGAAATCGACATCACATTGAATTTGTGCTTTTCTGATATTTTTGAGGAGTCTTATGTCCATTTCTTTTGTGTTTGGAACCACATCCAATAATTCTGTGTAAGTCTTTAAATCTGGTTGAACATCAAAATGCTTCATAAGGTCTAAATAGCCTATAAATCCACCGAGAAGTAGGAATCGATCACTTGGCTGCTTTACTTCTTTTATTTCTACTAAATTGCCGAGATTTGGTCTTAGTGCCAACAAATTTGGCATGTATTGATTGTCTTGAGGATTTGATGGTTGTATCTCACTTGGTGTCTCATTACTAGTAAGGAGCTTGTCATTGTTAATTCCATCCTCAATTCTTTCCAAATTCTCGCCGGAATTTCTTAATAAAATTGTCTGAATCACTTCCTCTGTTGATTTTACATCCCCTAATCTAGTATCTCGGCAACATCTGAGCATTAAATTAAATGAATAAATGTCTGGTTTTAATCCTTTCTGATACAACTTGTGCCAAACGAGTAATGCATGTCTAAATCCCAATTCTTGGTCAGAAGCACAAGCTTGAAGGAGGAAATTGAATGTTTCTGTTGTCACTAACAATTTCTTATCAATCATCTCGTCCACAAGAAGAAATGCTGTCTTCATATCGCCACAACGTCCAAATGCCTTAATCATAGCATGATAGTTGCTTTGATTTGGTTCGTAACCTTTTTCAGCCATAATTTCTCTCAATCTTGTTGCCTTTTCAAGTCCTTCATGCTTATATGGACTATTGGCGCAAGCATTGAATAATGACGTATAAGTAGCTCCTGTAACTCTTAATCCTCGCTGTCTCATTCGAGTAAACAAGTTGAATGCCTTCTTGGTATATCCAACTTTAGCACATCCATCAATTAAGAGATTAAAGATATAATTCATTGGACGAAAGCCATCATCTTTAATATTCACTTCTAATACATCAACTGCTTCCTTTATTCGATTATGTCTTAAATGATCTTTAATCATGTCTGCATACTGCTTTGTACTCTTTTGATCTGACTTTCTTTTTGGATTTTTAATAAAACTTTCTTCCTTAATGTCATCTTCATCCTCAAATTCGTCATCTGCTGCATTAACATTTGGTGTTAATGATCCAAAGGAATCTGAGTGCTGGGATGCTATAAACTTCCGAAATTCATCATTATTGGGTTTATTATTTGAAGATGAAAATCGAGCATGTTGAATTATTTGTGAATTTAAAATACTTAATAATTCATTGTTGATTCTAGGTATAAACACTGATGCGTTCTTTCTTGATGTGTTACTGGCTATTGAACTTATTTTAACTACTCTTAAACATTGTCTTAACATACTTTTTTAATAAAATTCAATTCTTGCATTAGCTTTTTTCAAAATGTTTTGTTTACTATTTTAGTATACTTTTTGTGCATACTTAAGTATACTTTGATATTTATTTGAATTTTTTAAAACCGTTACAGATTGAAGCTTTATTTTCTATGATATAGAAAGAGTATGATCGTCATACATTTATGTGGTCATAGAAATGATACATTTTCCTTAAAATAGCGTCATATATTTTATTTTAATGACTTTTCGTAAAATTTTTATTTAATTTTAATAATTTTTTTCAATGGACTCTGCGATCAACATTTCATTGGATTAAATTTGAAGCATGAAATTTAAATCTTAAAAGTACGTTAAAATTTGAATTTCAAATAAATTCAAAAATTTTAAACTAAAATTCAAAAATTTTAAATTTTCAAAATACGTTACAATTTCCAAAAGCATGAAAAACCTGGAAGAACCTTGAATTAGTAGTCATAGTCATAAAAAATTAATGAATTACGAAACTGTATCAATCAATAGATCGATGAAAGATCTTCCAATCAATTAATCGAATGACGTCTTTTTAATAGCAGTTAAATTATACAAGTGACAAAAAATAATGTTTGAGATACATCCGATGACGTATTTACAAAAGTGATGAAAGATCTTTTAAGAAATTAAAAAAGTTAATATAGAATGATAGACGACTTAATTGAACATTTGTTTTAATACATTTTGACGAATTTACATTAAACCTCCCGCCATGACATTGACATTTTAAAAATTTGTTAAAAAAAAGTCGAGTTTATTCAATTTCAAGGAATGTGTTTATTAAACAGTGCGAAATAATAAAAATTCATGAAATCTGCCCATAAAAAAAGACAGCGACTCACATGCTGCAAAAAAAAGAAAAATTTCGGGATGTTGACATTTTCACTCTCGAATCGTGTTTTTTCTTCTTTGCGTTTTGCCATTCAATTGACGTCAATAATTCATTTTGTACGGCGGAAAAGATAATTTTTTTTTGCTTAAATAAAATGAAAAATCTTCTGCTGATTTCTTGTTTGAAAATAATTTTTTTAATTGATAATAATGAAGTACACAACCTACCTACCTACGATTTTTTTTTCGACTTGACAGCTTTGATTGCGTGTGAGCGGCACAAGCTGACAAACGAAAAATTGTCTTTATTTCAGAAGGGTTGAGTTGGAAGTGAGGGTTAAGGAAGGATTTAAGCAGTTATTTCCGGTTCAGACCTCTTTGTCGTTATTAAATCTAGTTCTAGTCATAAATTAAATTGAAGTAAGGTTGGGTCTCATTGTCATAAAATTCAAGACTTTTAGATTCCATTCAAGGGTGACTTCTTCAAACATTTGAATTTTCAGACCACCTCCACCCCCTTTCAAATAAAAACCCGATAAAACCCTTTGAACCTTCCTCTTTTCGACCTTCAAGCCCACGTCCCTAAATATATCTTCTAACCCTTGCCCCTTCCTCCATTTTTCCTCATTACCCTACAAACCTCCCACAAAAAAAGATCTTCGTACATCCATCAACTTCCTGCAAATAAACACGTTGTCGTTTCAGCTTTTTTCAAGGAAATAAAGATCTTAAAATCATTAAGTGAACGAATGTTTGTTATGTAGCAGCTTCTCTTACGCGCAAAAAATATCTCTTTACGATGAAAAGATAACCCAAATTTCATTCAAGTGGAGCATCATTCATCAATTAACATAAGATCAATGAACTAAATTTTTAAGAATTATACAATAATAGTAATGGAAGTAGTAAACATTTGCTTTTAGGATCTCTTTTTATTGCAGATTTTATAATAATGAGATGAAATTACTCAGTATTTGAGAATTGTTTCGCGGAACGAACGTGAGAAAATACAAAATAATTTATTTGGTTCAGCAATGCTTACATTTAGGGTGCAATTGCTTTATTATTCCATTATTCTTTTATTACTATGAAATTTATTTGTTTCTACAATGTATTAAATACGATCAAGTTCAATAAAATCATGAAAAATGAAATTTCTAGCAATTTAACTTTTAACGGATTTTTAAAATTCAAAATTTGTTGGTTATGTTTACAAAAAGTTAAAATTAAAAATTCATTAAAAATCACACTTAATTGACAATTTTTAAGTCTTTAAAGTAGATCTGCAGATACTTTATCATGTAATGTTTACAACAAAATAAACTTTATGGCTGTTTGCATTCAGTTTATAGCATTTTAAGACAATTTAAAATTTGCAAATTCTTTTTTAGGTTATTTTTTGAGAAACTGCAAAACATTAAAAATGAGTTTTTATAGTCAAATCCTACAGATGATCACCTTGCTCCTGCAAAATAAATTCTCTTACCAAAATAATAGTAAAGATCACATTAGAAAATTTTTCTCACGTTAATGCCAGAAAAGTAATAATGAACTCATCAGGTTTCTGCCTACACATATTTTCTTTTCTTAATTGTACAATGAAATTGAAACATCCGCAAATTATGCACATACAATATACAGGATTTTTGCAAAGAAAATAAAAGAAGTGTTAGGTGGGCGATTCTCCAGATTGGTTGAATTTTTTGAAAATGAGCTTTTAAAATCCGTAGTCAATCATAATCAAGTTCCAAAAAAGTTTGTATCAATTTTATTCCACAGATTTTATTTCAAGCATTAAGTTTGATTAAGAATGATGTATTTTAATTTTCTTATGCTGTTCCAACAATAATTTGGAAAAAATCAGGTCAATTTCAGCCAAAATTTAATGATTTTTAAAATTTTTGCTTTGTATTTTTTTTGTGGATTAGGAAAATAAAAGCTCAAAAATTACTTTGTGACACAAAAAATCGATAGAAAAGTCAAAATAACTCTTCAATTACACAATGTATTGGAATAATGCATACACATATCGATAGATAATTATAAAAACTATTATTCAAAAAAATAACCTTACTAATACAGCGTTTAGTTTTCTTTAATTTTGAATTCTTCAGATGAAAACTCAATTTTTTGTCACAAAGTAATTGTCAAAAAACTTAAAATTCTTAATAATTAGACAGTTTTAGACTTTAAAATAAAGTGAATAATAAAGTTTTAGCAAAACTACATCTAATTAAAAGAAAAAATGAATAGCGATAATGGAAATTTTTTGAGAAATTTTGATTCTTCGAATAATTTTTCAAAAAAGTCATCTGAAGAATCGCCCAGGTATGTATCATCAAAAGTGAGAAAAGAAATTTATTACGACATTAATCGTAAATAATGTATTATTCACGTGAAGATGAAACTAATAAATTAAATATGAATTCCGCCAAGTCATGAGGAGAGAAAATAATTGATTGGAAATGGATCTGATTTAATTAAATGCAACACTTTAATAATTTTTTAGCGTAGCAAACACGTGGAGTGTTTGTTTTATGGAATATATCATTTATTATTATTGAAATGTAAACTGTCTAAGGGATTTTTGTTGATTAAGAGGAAATAAAATGTAAGTGTAATGTAATTGATCGTAAAATTGGCAATTTTCGTTATTAATAACGAATTGTTAAAAGTTTAACTGCCAAAAAGTTTTTAAAATTTATGGTTTTTTGAATCTAAAAAGTTCGTTATTTTAATGTAAACAAATCATAAAATAAAAATTCAACTCGTAAATTGTTTGACGCAAATAAAAGTTGATGACATCAAATCCTCTCGCGAATTTCAAGCGTTTCAATTATTTCAGGAATTTGATGAAAATTTATTTTCATCTCTCTGAAAAATTGCGAACAAAAATCATTAAATTAACCTTTATAGCACTAATTTAGTTGAATGCAATGATAATAAATTAACATGTTTATTTTTATTCAAATGATCTTCTTAGCGGGACTCATTATATTCAATTACAATTCAAAGCAGGCAAGCAAAATACTTTTTGATCATGACAATACACTTGAAATCTTATGAGCAGATGATTGAGGAAATTTCCGAAGAATACAATTTACTTGTGCATGTAAAAATCTGTAATTCTGTTAGCAACTGATCGTCTTTAGAAAAATTTCCAATGCCAAATGCAATTTATCAAAGCCTTTATTGTAATTTCAATGGATCGACGTCAAAATCTGTTTGAGGTTTACTGGATCTTAGTCAGAATGTCTATCAAGTAAATTTCAAAAGAATGAGTCATAGACTTGGCAATGATATCATAATTATAGTTCCTTATTGTATGAAGGATGTTTCACGTCATAACATCAGTTTTAATTACAGTAATTGAGTGGGAAATGACTCATTTCTTCCAAGCTATCCATTGAAAAATGATTCGCTTGTAGCTATGAGCTACGACAGCTTTTACAAGATATCAGTTCATAAAAAATTAAGAGTTTAATAATGATGAACAAATAACAAAACTTAAAGAAAATGAGCAGCTATACTCGCCTTTTTTTCGATGTCATAGTCAATCGTTTCCTTCTCTCAATTTTTCATCATCATATGTATGTAATTCTCCACATTCGTGAGAGATTTTTGTTCACACATTCAGTATAGTAGAAGCATTAAAAATCTGTTTTCACGAAAACAGCCGTGATGCTGACGAGAAAACAAAAAAAAAAAAACAGTTTTCAATGTGAAAATATCGAGTGAAGAAGCCAGTCACAGAACGGAATTTGAGTGCGATAGACGCTTAAAAAAATAGAAGAAGCTGAAAGTTCAAGTAAAAAAATAATAAAATTGATAAATTGAACATTTTAAAAGAAAACATTCAAAAAGTGAAAATTTCAAACTTCTTCGTCTGCAAAAGTTCATTAAAATTCATACAAAGTGATAATCAAAGCTGACCTTGAGTTATTTCTAAAATATTTACCAAAAATGCATATACATCCGTCAAGTCCAAATTCATCTCTTTCTGAAGATGATGCAGCTGTGAAAATTCAAGCTGGCTGGAAGGGATATCGTGTACGAAAGCAATTAAGAAGCACAAGAAAGTTGAAGAATGGCCAAAATGGAGTGAGTAAAAATGACGATCAGGCATTGCAAGAAAAGTCAGCAGCCAAGATTCAAGCTGGTTGGAAGGGATTCAAGATTCGCAAGGAATTAAAAAGTGCATCGGCAGCAGCTACAAAGATTCAAGCAAATTGGAAGGGATTTAAGACACGAAAGGAGTTTAAGACCAAAAAGGAGCACAAAACAAGCAGTCCTCAATAATATTACGAGTTTTTATCAAAGATTAAGGAACTGTGTACATGCTCATAATAATTTCCAATAATTTCATTTTTAAAAATATACATTGATGAGTTCTGGGCGATGTGTGAGGAGCTTCCACACGTGTTTATAATGAAAATATTCCAATTTTGTTTGTAAAGAAAAACTTTTTGAGAAAATCGCATGAAAAAATTCAAAAACAGAAGCTAGAAAAAAATGCAGGAAATTACAGACATAATGTCAAAGTCAGCTTCCTCATAAATGTGACCACATGAAAAATTTGCAAAGTCTGTACTGTGTATTTACCCTAACTGACATTTGATATGTGTAGAGTTCATATTACCCATAAATTAAGATAGAGGAGCTACAACATTTCACATTTCATTTCTGTTGATGAACAGATTGCTAATGTCTAGAAAAATTAATAACAAAAAAAAGTGGAAAATTCGTGCGATTTTCAATTTTTCATTTATTTTCTATATTTTTTTTTTGCTGCTGATCAAGATACTCTCACTCAAGTATTTACTAATGAACTTTCTTTTTCATCTACTAAAAATTCATCAAAAAATTTCTTTAATTAAGAAGATTTCAATTAGATTTAGAATATACAGCAATAATATTAATTACTATGAATGGCATTATTCGTTTGAATGATAATATGATTTTATTAAGTTTATAAGGCTAACATATTCATCTTAGTTGGCAATTTATATCTTACTCCACACAAAAATCTAGATCTGATTTAGATCTTTCATACATTCGATTTAGATCTTCGTTGATAGGGTAAATTAGTATTCTGGGGAGGGTTTTTATTTCCCATACCCTAAGAGTATACTCTAGAAATCCGCAATGGAACTCATCTTGTCAATTTTGACTCCCTCTTCGACTTCCCCTATTGTTCCTAAATTCTGTCTTTAAAATGATCTCGAAAAGGTCATTTTACCATTAAAGGAAATTCCTGATTACCCTGCTGATTACATACTCAATATCCAACACATTTCTCTCGAGGTATTAAAATACCAAATCAAATCCAATTAATGCATCGGGAGCTCTAAAGCTATAAAACTTTTTATTTCCATTAAAAATATTTTTTTCTGGCTAATAAAAAATATATCTCGGCGTAATATTCAACCGAGCAGAAAATTGATGATTCCCACTCAAGTTATGAAATTTTCTTTCCAAAACAATTTGCATCATTTTGAAGACAAAGTTAGAAATTTATAATAGAGGTTAAGTTTTGAGATAAGAGAATGGATGATGAAGGGTTAGTTCAGATAATGTGTATGTTTTGGTAGCTACATTTATTCTGTGTACCTATTATGTTAGAGTCCAGAGGGAATAGATTTTCAATTTTAGGTTGGGTACCTTGAATTGGTTCGTAGCTAGAGATATAAGAAGTCTGGGAGATTTGACATGAAAATTGACAATTTTTAAACAAAATCTAAAGTTCAAAACCCTAATAAGGAAGCTAAAATATCCGAGGTAACCTCATACAATCGAGAACATATTCCCAGGAAGTGCCAGAATCCAATTATACATAATGACTATATCCATACCCAAAATACATTTCAAAGTGACCCAAAAAAGCATTTAGACAGTCGGAACACACGAGCTCTACAAAGATCAAGAACATGAACCCTGCTGTTAAAAAATAATGCATTGATTGATGGCTGGCAGTGTCAAATTTAAAACATGATTCATTGACAGACTCTTTAATTAAACTAGTTAAAACCTACACATTTGTTTTTGATCTTTACTTGAAAAGGGTTCAACTTGAGAATGTTTATTTAGAAGTAGTCAAAGTAAATGCAGAAAGATAATTGCCACTAATCAGCATTGATTTGTATCATTTTCATTAACAGAAACATGTAATTTTAAAATAAATATCTAATAGAAGATTTTAAAATACTCATAATGAATGAAAGATTGTCATGTATAAAGTATATATCACATATAGTTTGTAAATATAATTAATTAAATAAATATGACTTTGAATAAATACGTAGCAAGCTTATCATTCATTGACGTTATCTAGATTTTTTTTTATCACATGAGTTTTGAAAGGTTCAAGAAGAAATTTTGCGAGAAAAAAAGCAATTAGATCAAGGTTATCAACTCTTAAACGCATTAAGTGCTCAACTTAATATTCGCAATTTGCGTCATACAAAAAACAATAATTTTCTTTTTCAGTGAAATTCCATTTTGGCAAGATTATGTCTGTAGACCCACAATATACCTCACTTTTCTCTTTTTTGGCACAGCTTTGAAGATGAAAAAAAAAAAAATGAAATGGCGATCATATTGGTTGACGGATGGATAATATTTAAGATTTTCACAATGGTCTGAAATCGAAAAAAATGTTCAAAAATACAAAAAAGTCATGTCTTTTAAACCTCATCTTTTAAATGCAGTATTACAAAACATAAACTGATGCATCTTCTGTGAAAATATCAAGCTTCCAATCGTTGTCTAACTCCGTAAATCATTAACGAAAGTTACAAAAAATTTGTATGCAAAAACACCATGAAAAAGTTTTTCAAAAATTTTCCACTTTCTGTTGTTTGTTGTATGTTCTAATTGCTGTCAATACCTTAATTAATGCACAAATTTTATGGTAAAGCTTACAAAACATTAGCCAAATGCTTAATCATTAGGGAAAATGCAATTGAAATTTTGAAAATTTCCATAACTTTAAATGCTCATAAGTTAAAAGCGGGTTTTACAGGGTCCGCGAAACCTACCAGAATCCAAAGATTGAGTCTTAATTTAGCTTCTAATCATACTCTGGTAATGCCGTTTTATGCCGTTTTCTTGATATTTGCATTTTAATTTCACTCGTTTTTCCAAATTTTTCCATACAAATTTGCTTGTGCACAAAATTTTTTGAGAAACAATATAAAATTTTTAATGAAAAATAATATTTATCTTTAATATTATAATCTCATATTTTCAGAGATGTATAATTAAGACATGAAAAAGCTATTAACACTTTCAAAATTAAGAAAATCAACTAAAACTTTGCGACCTCTAAAGTTTACACCAAAATATAATTTTTGAACATTTTTTTCGATTTCAGACCATTGTGATTTTTGCACGTTTTTCTTGTCACTTTGTAGATTATTAATTTGGATAAGATTTGGAAAATTTCCCAATCGAAGTTGACTTCGATTATTATGGTAAGTAAACAAAAATTTAAATTTGATCAAATTTTAGGTTTGTAATGGTTAAATCTAGCCACAAATCAGTGGAAAGTCATCAACAAAGTTAATATAACAGTATAACAATTAAGTTTAATGAATAATCAACTAAAATATTTACAAAATTGCAAAAAACTTCAAATTAACCCCAAAAAATTATGAATACTAAAAATTGCTAAAAATAACAATATAAAATTGAATTAAATGCAAGTTTTTGACTAATTTTGAGAATATTAAAGAAACCCGATCATTAAATGCGTTTAAACCATCTAAACCCAATCCTTAATCACCAATTCTACCAGTTTTCATATTCAGATGAAAGAAATGTCTGTTCATTCCTCTTTTGCGCACTAAATCAGCCCAAAATTTTGTTAGAAACATCAAGAAAACTTTCCTTTTATCAAAGATGAAGCAATCATCTCTTGCCAGATCTGTTTTGATACTTTAATGAACTGTTTTCATGAAAAATTATATTTTCATTGTTCGCAGTTAATGATTTTTTGTGGTGAAGGAACCGAGATAATGAAACTATAAAGTTCACTCTAATAAACACAATAAAATTGTCCCAGCTTGTTTTCATGCGTTTTTTTTTGTGAAAATAAGAGTAATTAAGCATTCTTCTTTGTTCAAATGTATTTATTTACCACACAAAATTTGTGTCGGTCGCAAAAATAAGTCAGGATTGAGATGAAAATTTTATATTTTTTGCTACCTCTTCCAGAGAAGATGTATTAATTTTATGACACGTAACATCCTCGTCTATGCTTTAAAATTAATGTGCAACACATGATTAATGATAATTGTTGTGGTGATCAACTTTGACACTTAACATTGGGAAAATGCTTGCTTGATTTGTGGCTTGACTTTAAGGATCATTGGCTGGAGAGATTAAGGTTTGAATGAGGTCAATTTTCTGGTCTTTGACTGTCGCAAATCTTTCTAGGATTATTTTTTTTTTAATTAATAAAATTCTAAATTAACCTAAAATCTGTGTTTTATTTTTATTTTGATACGAAGCATCTCCGTAAGCACCAAAAAACTGACAAATCAGGAATTTAATTAATTTTTAAAAAAAATTAAGTAATGAAATTTAAAATCACATCATCATTTGCCATTAACCCATTTTCCTTCTGCACTTTTCTGCTCTTTTATTATTATTCCATGTTTCTAAAATTCCATTCTGAAATCGCCTTCATCATAATAATGTAAACACATCACAATCACTGTTATACGATGAAAAACTCATATCTATAAATAACATTTTTTTTTAAAAATCTTTTAATTCGCATATAGGAGAAAAATCATTTTTATGAATGAAATTTTTTTTCTTTTCTTTCCTCTCGCGTCGTCGACGGATACATTTTTAATTGTTTGGTAATCGTGTGTGTTTTTGTTCACTGCTTGCTCGAATGATTTATTTGGGAATTGATGAAAATGTTTAATTGGAGGATATTTGGTTAATAAAGTGCTGATTTGAGGTGAAAGAAATGCCATTTTCGAGGTTTTATAACGGTTTTCAATAGTTTGAAAAATTAACGGATAATTTGAATTTGAAGTTTTCGGGAACATTGCAAAATTTGAATTCAAATTGCTCATTACAGTCTAAAAACCATTTAAAATTTTACAAAAAAAAAAAAATTAAACTTCAAAAATTCACAAAAACCATTGAAATTTTAAAATTCAAATATTTGAAAACGGGTATAAATTCCAAAAGTTTGAAATTTAATTGTTCAAATCTTTAAAATTTTGAAAAAATGTTTAAATTCAAAAATACTCAAACACGATAAAATTTAAAATTTTAAAGTTCAAAATTTGAAAAAATCGTTACAAATTCCAAAAGTTTGAAATTACTACAAAAATTTTGTATTAATATTTAACGCAAATAAAAAATCATCCATCCTCAATTCAGCACATCACGAGTTATTTTCTATTAAAACAACCGACTATTAAAACAAATCAAAATTTAATTGAATTTTACATAGTCAAATTAAATTTTTCGTTATAACAGACACAATAGACGTCAAAAAATAATAAAATAAATTTTCAATTGGAAATTCTGCGAGAACAATGAGAAGCTTCATGTGAGAAAGAGAGACCATTTTAATGGAATGAAAATTAAAGATTGACGATATATATTGGCACATATATCACTGTTTTTCAGTTCTTTAATTAAACGACTCTCAATTATTGATTACAACTGTTTGTGGAGTGTGTGTGTTGGATATAACTAGACATTTCTCTCGAGAACTACTTTAATTGTTGCTGTTTGTTTGTCAGTTCATCGTGTCGCAAACGTGTTAACTTTTATGGCGTTTGACGGGATCCAGTGGGTAGTAAATGGTTGTGTAATTGCCGCTGTTTTGATTCTTTGGACATTGAAATTTACATTGAGGATGACTATTGCTTAATATCTTGGAAATTGGAGATGTAATCTGCTGTGAATTCATATAAATAGCAATTTTGTGACGTTCTTAGTAAAACTTTGAAGGTATACATTTGAATTTTTGTAAACCGTTAAAATTCAAAATTTTTAGAACCGTTACAAATTCAAATTTTGAAAAGTCTGTTAAAGTCCAAATTTTTAAAACCGTTAAAATTCAAAATTTTTGAAAATGTTTTAATTCAAAATTTTTGAAACCGTTACAAATTCAAATTTTGAAAAGTCTGTTAAAGTTTAAAATGTTTAAAACCGTTAAAATTCAAAATTTTTGAAAATGCTAAAATTCAAATTTTTTGAACCCGTTACAAATTCAAATTTTGAAAAGTGTTAAAGTTTAAAATATTTAAAATCGTTTCAAATTCAAATTTTTAAACCGTTAAAATTCAAAATTGTAAACCGTTAAAATTCAAAATTTTTGAAAATTTTAAAATTCAAAATTAATAAAACCGTTACAAATCCAAATTTTTTAAAATCTTTTGAAGTTTAAAATTTGAACTTCAAATTTTCAAAGTACATTAAAATATAGTTCAAAGTCTGAAACAAAAATAAACTAAAATATTCAAGACTTAATGCCACGACATCCACTGGTACAAGACGCAATTTAACGTCTAATTAAGCAAAATCATCATAGTACATTCACATTTTCGCGAATGAGAGATGAAACGTCAGCAATAAATTCACTTAATATTTATGTTCTACATTTAATGAACTCTAAAAGATGATCGCATTAAGAAAAATGTAAATACGACAAAGTTCTTTCATATTTTTAATATAAGTAAGTATGTCCCCAAGCAATACGCAAGTAAGCAAAATATTACTAAAAATAAAGTCAAAAAAGAAATATGAAAGCAGTCACGTTTGATAATTTCACTGATTTCACAATGAATGAAAATAACAACAACATTTATACATCATCAGTTAATATATTCTACGTGCGGTTCCAATCGTGTTGCAATCCAAATTCCTAAATTAAGAGATTGTTTATTTTTTTCTTGGAAAAACTTATTCGAGATTTATTAACTTTAATATTCTATTGATAATGAGATGAGTAGTAAAAGTGAAAATTTGAGGGCAAATGTTTTTGTAAAGGAATTAAAAGAAAAAAGAAAATGTGAAAAAATCATAAAAAAATGCCTGCGTGAATGATTTTATGAAAGACGATACAACATTTTTCTTTGCATACGATGCTGTAATTCACCTCGACGTATCATGGTTGTAATGACCTTCATGATGGCTCTTTCTGGGTATTTTTGTCTCGTAAAATCTTGAATTATATTTGTCTCCGAGACTTGTGATCCAATGGCAAATCGTCGCTTCAATTGCTTCTCAATTCGATTCAACATTTCATGATCTTCATCAGTTGTAAAGCCTTCGACACCAGATAAAGTTCCTGATGTGGCTGCTTCTAATGTAGAGACTTGGAAGAGACGTAAAGCCTCATTGACATGTTCTTCAGTTGCGAATGGTTTAAGTTGAAGCTTAGCAAGAGATTCAGAAATACGAATAATAGCTTCAAGTTGACGTACTGTAATTGGAATGGCTAAACGCTTATCTGATGCCTTTTCTTGTTGACTTGCACCTGATCTCATCAAGACATAACGACTGCGTAACTTCTCACCAGCTTCGGGACTTAATCGCGGTCCACAATGTGTGCGGCAATAATGAATGTATTTTTTGAGAACATGTAAAGGAATTTCACCGTCTTGCTCTGGTTGTGCTGGACGATTTGCATTTAAATGAACATTAATGATGTGTTTTGCCAATGTAATATCTCTCGTTTGATCGTGATGATCTTTAATGATGAAAATCATATCGAAACGTGATAAAATTGTTGGCATAAAATCAATATTCTCTTCGCCTTTCGTGTCATCCCATCGTCCAAAAATTGAATTGGCAGCAGCGAGAACGGAACAGCGTGAATTGAGTGTTGTTGTGATTCCAGCTTTTGCTAATGAAATTGTTCCCTAAATTGGAAAGAATTGAAAATTTGAAGATTAAAAATAAATCCTTGGATTAATTTGAAATTTAAGCTTTAATCTCAGGATTTATTTTTAAATCTCACGATTAAAAATTTAAGTCTCCAAAAATTGTAAATCGCACGATTTAAAATTTAATCCATCAAGATTTAAATCTTAATCCACAAACTAACCTGTTCCATAGCTTCATGAATAGCAACACGATCATCTTCCTTCATTTTATCAAATTCATCAATACAAACGACACCGCCATCAGCTAAGACCATAGCACCTCCTTCCATAACAAAATTACGTGTTGATGGATCTCGCATAACGGAAGCAGTTAAACCAGCAGCACTGGAACCTTTACCAGATGTATAAACACCAATTGGACTAACTTTTTCAACGAATTTAAGCAACTGTGATTTAGCTGTACCTGGATCGCCCAACATCAACAGATTAATGTCACCTCTACGTAATAAGCCATCTGGCAATTTCTTTCTAGATCCACCAAATAACAAGCATACAATAGCTTTCTTAACATCAGCTGATCCATAAATACTTGGTGCAATACTTTTAGCTAATTTTTCATAAATATCCGGCAATGCTGCAAGTTTTCTAAATGCTGCTTCCTCGTCACTTGTAATGTTACTAAATCGTGAAATTGAACCAATTTCTGTATCAACTTTAATGCCAATAACACGCATGTAAGGCGCACGAACACCAACGACAGCTTTATGTGTGTCATTTCCTCCTTTTCCACTGCTACTTCCAACTTTTTTGATCGAATAAATTCCTTGAATTAAGACACGATTTCCAGGTACGACACGTTCACATAATGACCTGTCACAGAACAGCTGCATATGTCTTGGAATTTCACCTTGTGGAACTGAATCTGGTAATTCTTGTAGCTTAAGTGTTTGAAAATCAACACATTTGCATTTATCAGGCATAATGAAGAATGGATCAAGTGGACATTTTGGTCTGCCAGCTTGATCAGTGTTACATTTTCTTGGTAAAGCATATCCTTCAAGACCTGGATTGACTGTTAAGTTTGGAATTGTATTATTACAGGCACGACATTGGATCGTAATTTTGGTAGTTTTTGCCTTTATTCCACTTGCCGAGATGATTACACCGGATATTTTGACCATTTTAGAGACCATTTCAGATTTTAAGTCACGAATGCATGTTGGATTGGCATTTGAGGCAATTAAAATTTGAATATCTTGTAATTCTTCATTTTCAGGTCTTGGCGATGTGATTTCGTCAGCAACTTCTTTAGCTGCTTCCTCAAAAATTTGCAAATGTTCTGATGGCTGTTTTTTCAGCTTGTCTGCAAGATTCTCATCAAATCCAGCAAGATCTTCCATTTCAACATCCAAAAAGAATTTGCCCAACAAATAATTTCTCTTTAATGTATCTCTGTAGGGATTAAAAGGCATTATTTAGTTCACTGGATGTCAATTAAATGTGATATTCTTACCTGTATTTATAATGGAAATTATCCTCATTGAAAGTTCTTATAAACTCTTTAAATTTGTTCTTAATTTGCTGCAAATTGATTACATTGGCATTATTCTGATCATCTCCACCGAAATTATCAGAGAAAAAGATTCCTGGATCATCGAAACCTTCCATTTTTCACACAATTAACTTTTTTAATAAATTTATAACAATTTGTTTATTTTTCGTCGAAATTTTAACTTTTTATGGTTCTGTTGTTGATTAACTATAGTTTAAATAATAGAAAACAATTAATAACTGTGTAATAACTGAGAAATTAACAAAAATATTAAAAATGCTGATATACACTTTTGGCGGGAAAATTATTACCGATGATTTAAAAATATTTTGACCGTTATAGTTAGGTTCAAAAATAACGACTTTAAAAAATTTGAAAATCTTCTACAAAATATTCAAAAAAGTTGAATTCCCCTTTTTTTGCTAAATAAAAATAAAAAAAAAATATAAAAATCTGTAAAAATTAATTTAACATTATTTTAGACTATTTTAATCCACAATGACTGACAAAATCATTGACTGGCAAGTTTCTCGACATGATCTACGATCTCGTGGCACGTATTTACTTGAAACTGGTGAGTTATTGCAATATTTTATTCTGTCCTCCATTATTTCAATTTTTTAATTTTAAAATTTTTTAGGGAAATATTCAGATTGCTCGTTTCTAGTCGGAGGTATGTGATTTATATGGTTTAATGTAGTTAAGAATGTGAAATTTAGTATTGGATGACGTTAAAGGACATTCAATTGCTGAATTGATACTAAATGATGAAAGTTGTTCTGGAAGTTTTGTTTTGCAGCCTTGACGCTTATTTGCATGACTTTCAAGCTACTCTGCTACTTAATTTCATGAAATTACATTAAATGAGTGAAAATTAATATTTGATATACTTCCAGGTCCTGAAAACCAACAGACACTTGCATGTCACAAAATAATCCTTGCGATGGCATCGCCAGTATTCGAGGCAATGTTTTTTGGTAAGATTAATGATTTTCATCTCTAAAATTACATAAAATTTACACAAAATGAAAACTTTGCAGGAAGTTTCAACGATCCAAAAAATGATCCAATTTTAATATCAGATGTCCAAGCCGATGCATTTAAAGCACTTTTAGAATACATTTATACAGATAAAATTAACATAAATAACGTTGACAAGGCATTTGATTTATGTTATGCTGCTAAAAAATATATGCTTCCATTTGTCGTGGATCAATGCACTCAATATTTATGGAGTGATTTAAGTGCAAAAAATGCATGTCGAGCATATGAATTTGCACGATTATTTGAAGAACCATCACTGCAAGAAAAATGCTTACAAATAATCTGCACGAAAACCCTTGATGTCATTCAAGACAGCAGCTTTGAGGAAGTGGAATTATCAACAATTATAACAATTTTAGATCAAGATGACTTAAACGTTGACAGTGAATTAAGCTTATTTTTTGCACTAAACAGATATGCCGAGAAGCATGGACTAAGAAATGACAATCAAAATGAGACATCTAGTCCAAATTCCGATGTGGAAGGTCCACAAGAAGAAATACAAGAAATTAATATAGAAGATACAGCTGGTCCATCAAATAGACCTGATCCACAGCCACCACAACAGCAACAACCTCAACGTGCAGCACAAGAAATAGCTGTTCGTGATGCAGTCAAGAAAATTAGATTTTTAACATTAACGCCACAACAATTTGCAGAAGGACCAGCTCGAACAAATCTACTTAGTCAGTCAGAGGCATTTGCCATATTAATGAATATTAGCAGTCCAAATTCAATTTATCCAATGCCTGAAGGATTTTCAATGAATAAAAATTCACGAGTTCCATTCGATTCACGCTCACCAAGTCCACCAAATAGAAGTGACCAACAGCCAAGTCGTCAAGCAATTAATACTGTATCAGTTCCACAACATGCCCCAGTTCCTTCAAGTCAAAATAATCGTCCACAAACGCCAAATCAACCAATTGCATTATCATCACCAGACATTAATTACCAGCCAGATTCACCAAGTTATAATTACTTTCAAGTTATTCGAGATCAACGAATGGCTGAAGAACGACGCATTTATTCATGCATTCGAACAATTCAGCACATTCGTGAGGTTCAAAATCGTTCGGTACTTGACTGTTCCTTTACATTCTCAGTCGATAGAAATGTCAGTATTCTTGGACTACAAATGTACACACAAATTAAGCCATCGAGCATTGCCGATCGATACAGTGAAATTATTTATGCACATCTATTAGATTCGCATGGATCACGTTTGACTTATACGCATTCGAATCAGAGAGTTCCATACGATTCTGTTAATGATATCCTTTTTGATAGGCCAATGTTCATACAATCAAATAAAGTTTATAAGATAGGAGTTGTATTTAATAAGATTGGATTTTATCAAGAGCACGAAGTGCAAGGACTTGTAAGAAGCTCTAATATAACATTTACATTTAATACAGGAAATCCAAATGATACGTGTCGTGAAGGATTAATTCGTGGAATTATTTATAGTCTATAAAATTTTTAATGTTAAATTAACTTAGTTCACGAGATTTTTATATTAGGTATATATATTTTGACTATTCTTATATTTTTTTAATAATTTTTTAAAAAAGTATGACTTATGAAACGTATTATTTAAGAGAATTTAACTTAAATTTATTGGAAACATACAAGACAATTGCAACTAGTTATCCAAGATTAGAGAAAGTACATTTTTCTGAAAGATTGAAGATTTTATTTAAATTTTTAACTGTTTTCAATAATTTGAATTATAAAAGTCAAAAAAATCAAAAATTTTGTAAATTTGAAAATTCAAAAATTAACATTTTTTGAAAATTGGGCGATTCCATGAGTTCGTTATAGAGAGTCTCCACAGTTTTTGCTTAATATTTCTTTAATTGATTACTTTAACTGGTATATCAAAGATTAATATCATGTCTTTTCATGACATTTATCTTTATCAATACCTAAAACATTGTTTAAACTTGTCTAAAATCAAATTTATTAAAAAAACTTGCGTTAATCGGTTGCCTCGAAAAGGCAACCGATTAACGCAAATTTTTTCAATTTTTTGGTTTTAGTCAAATTTAAACAGAGTTTTAGAAGTTAATATGGATGAATAACATTAAAATACATGAAATTAATCTTTAATATACCAGTTAAAGTAATTAATTAAAGAAATATTAAGCAAAAACTGTGGAGACTCTCTATAACGAACTCATGGAATCGCCCAATTAACGGTATTTTTTTTTCAAAAATTTGGAAAAATAACGGCCAAAGTTAAAGCAGTAAAATCTTATTTTTCTAGATAAATGTGCTATTCCAAAATTAATTGAAAAATAATTAAAATCAAAAAAGAATTATTTAAAGTGATAAATGGATTTTTATGCTGTAAATCTCAAAAAATTATTTGAAATAAAAATTTTTAAATGAAATGTATTGTGTGAAAAATTCTCATGTGTATTACTTGCTATATCCTTTTTCAACAAGTTTCAGCACGTAACTCATCTTTTTCTGTTAACAGAAGATTGAACTAGATATATTGGTATATAAATATGAGGAGGTCAATGGAGCTTTTTAAATAGAATTTAATAAAATATAAAAATATTTATTTATTGTATTGTAATAGAAAGTTTTGATTGGAATTTTCTGTTTTGACTTTAAATGCAATAAAGCTTCTAATTATTTAACAGCTTTAAATTGCTTCAAATTTGATGAACTTTAAGAACAAATCTAAATAATTTACTCAATTTAAAATATAACGGTCATTTTAGATTTAAAAATTTTCAAAGGGGTCTGAAACTTCATGAAATAAAAAAGATACGAAAATTCAAAATAAAAATTTCCGTTAAAATTCAAAACTTATGTTATTCTAAAGAGTTTTGTACCTTAAAAAATCACAAATCCTAGCAATTTATTGATCTTGAAAACGAAGCAACAGTTAGTCAACAAAAAAAATAAAAATCTTCAATATTCATTGAAGCACTTTCGAAAGAAGCTTATTTTAATGCATATTCATAATCGAACATGGTACAATACATGCTTGAAATTTTAAAACCTGCAACTTGATAAATTATTTCTTCTTTCATATTTCCCGAGAGATTTTAAGCTGTTTGTGTGATAGAAAATAGCAATTTTATGCTATCGACGAAACGCTTCTGTGAGTAGAGTGTTCTTTTAATTTTTCAATGTACATGACAGCAACGAGATGACGAGAGTAGATGAGGATGGCACTCAATTTGGATATTTTAAAACATGGCTTAAGGAATTGAATTCATTGAAACATTTAGACAGCTTCAATGGAGTATTAAAGATGTGGAGGTTAGCTTTTGTTACACAAAGTTGAATATTTTGGAATAAAAATTTAACGGCGGTAATTAAGATTTTAAATTTTTAACGATTTTGAAATTACAGAATTTGTAACGGTTTTGAAAAATTTAAAATTTTAACGGATTTTTTTGACAAATTTAAATTTTTAATGATATTGAAAACACAGAATTTGTAATGGTTCCGAAAAGGTCTAAACTTTGCGGGTAAATTTTTAAAAACTTTAAAATTTACGTTAGGTAATGTGTTTTTTTTTCAAAGCTTACTAGATTTAAAAAATATAACCTTAAAAAAGTTCTTCCAGTTGTAGTTTTGAACAATATCCAACATTGTTTAGAAACTCAATAAAAGTTCATTAACTCTGTAATTGAACAAACTAAAACTACAATAATGCACTTAATCAATACAATCAAAGCGCTATCCAAACTGAACTTGCTGACATTTTTCTTAAAAACTTTTCAAAAAAGCAAAAACTTTTTTTTTTATTTTAGAAAATAAAGCTTCTTTTGTTCATTTTACTCGTTCAACATCTTCCACAATCATTAATTAATCGAAGACGAGGAGCTTAAGTTGGCGATGCGGTGGGAAAAGTTTTCCGTTTTTCGTATTTTTCTTCATTTTCATTTTTTGTGGTAGGAAGAAGATTTTTCATCAACGTCAAATTTATTTCCATTTCCACTAGTTTGCCTTCACTATTCTCGTTTTTCATTTTTTTCAGCTCTTCCTCCCTCCTTCCTTCAAAAAAATCTGAGTATACTTTATAATCTTGAAAACTGTGAAATTGAGGAACAAGAAAGTTTATATTCATGGCGAATTATGCATAATAAGTAAAGGTAAGAGAGAAAAATTCCAAAAAAAGGCGAGAAAAAATGATTAATTAATTTATTTCATGAGATTCTTTACAACTGTGAAGCGTGAATAATCAGCAATATGCGGTATAATGACAAATGTTTCTTGTTTTTATGCGATTTTCGCCTCCAGTCTCACCATGTGAATTTTCACAAATGGGAGGTAATTGAATTCCGCTCGTGGAAATCTATGATTTTTTTTTTGGGTGGAAGTAAATTTTTTTAAAGGGAGTCATTTTGAATTCATACTCTTTAAAAATATGTAAAAAGTTTTATTGATTATTCAGATTTTTTTTTGACTAGGGATTTAAGGTAATTTAAATGTTCTCTAGCATACGGTGATTTAAGGCACGTAGAAGTGATTTACAGTTAATGTATCATTTTTAGAAAAGATAGGTAGCTTAGAATATTAAGAATTAAGGGAAATTTTGTTTTCTTCAAAGAATTCAAAAATAACGTATTTTTTATATTCAAATTTCTATAGTTTCTTCCCTGCATTTTTGTAAACAAGTATTTTTGTATAAAAAACCACGAAAAATATTATAAATCATCAAAAATAGCACTTTGTTTATTAAATTAGGAAGTTGAAACGTGTTTATCAGTTCAAATGCAAACATTAGAATTTAAAGAACCTGATTTGCTAGACATAATTCTTGGATAAGGTATCGAATCTTGTATTCAAAAAAATTCTATAAATAACTATCTTAAACTCTCCCAGTATGACTCTATTGACCCGACAAAAAGACATTCAAATCCTACAAAAACTTAAACAATTCCAGATAAAGCTTCTCGTTACAGTCAAAACACATCTCTTCAGAAAAACTTTTAAGCATTTTGTAATACCATAGACTCTTCACAGCAAGTGATATAATCCCAACCTACATCTTTTCCCATAAATTTATTGACGTATCTAAGTCTTCTCTTATCAAATACTTCGACTGTATTTACAATTTTTTTTTTAAGGATTGTTCTGTTTTTGCTTCCATCCATGTCCATGAAATTTATTGATCCATTGAGTATTAGCACAAAAAATGAATTTTACGTTTTACATCTTACAAGTTCAATAACAGAAAAAATAAATATTGTGCAATAATACATAACTTCTCTAATATTATCTTGGAATTCTCGATTGCTATACAGCATTACATCACATGAGATATATGTGAACCGTAGAAAAAAATATAATAATTATGTAATTCCAATGTTGACGACAAAGTTAAATTGAATTTTAAAGTATGCATGATATGTTTTAATTCGTTTCAAGACTTTTTGCCTCTCGTGCAATTCTGTTGCAATTTTATGATGACTGTAATATATGAGAATAAGTTGATGATCAAAATTGCAGAGAAAATTGAAAATTCATGTTATTATAGATTGGTTGTTATAGCTTGGGTTTTATGGCACTTTAACATTGAAGAGTTCCTATGCATACATTTTATTGGGGATTTAACATGATATGTGAAAGTATGGACAATTTTTAATAGAGTTTAATTTTGTTTTTGGTTCAGTTTGAATTTTCTTTGAATTTTGAGTAACTTACCAAGAGTTTGTTCTCTTAGTTTGTTCGATTTTAAGTGAATGGTTTCTAAGGCATTTGATCTTTCAAAATTATCGCTTAATTTGAGTCTATTAAAATCGAATTTACTCAAATCGAAAAGTATGAAAAATGACCGCTAAAAATGAAAATTTGAATTTTTGTATGGGAAATCTGGGGAAATCTTTGGTAATTTAAATCAAATCTGTTCAAATTGAGGACCCTTTGTATATAGAAGTTTCTGAACAAATTCACTAGATAATTTAACAATTGTACACTCCAAAAATTTTTAAAATGCTTGATAGTCAAATGAACCAATAAAGAGAGTATCATACCGAATCCCAAACATAAACCCAGAAAAACTGTATACACAACACACCCATCTACTTCAAAAATAAGAACCTGAAATATTTTCCAAAATTGAATTTTTATTTTTTTAAAAAGTGATAGGTGAAGTATACGCAGTGCTATTCCACCGTATATGAATTTATGGCCAAATTATAAGCTATCGAAACATTTGCAGAAGTTGAAAAAAAGTCGATGAAATAGGTAGAATGGAAGTGAAAAGCGATATCGAAATGAATGAAAAAGAAGAAGAAAAACGTTGAAATGAAACAGAATTTATAGAATTTATAGAATATAAATACAAAGAAAGAAAAAATTGGAATAGCAAGTTAGTAAGGATTTTTGGGTGTTTGATGGGTAGTAGATGAGCTTTTTTGGGGTATTATTAATGATTTTTGACTCGAAAAACCTTAGGAAAATAATAAAAATAAAAAAATCTCGAAGGGGGATCTGAACCCAATTAGACCCCTTCGTGGCTATGGTGTTGGGTTGGTTTTACTTTCAAATTTGTTTTGGAACGTCAAACTTATGAACTTAATTCCCAACCCCCAACCTCAATTTAAAGAAATCTCCTCGACAAAACGAATCCACAACAACTCCAACAAATCAAACTCAAAAAGTAACAAAAACTAGCTAAAAATAAGAATGGTATGGAAAGTGAATGTCATTACAGTGATAAGAAGAAGAAAAAAAGTTTTTCTTGCTTTTAAATTTATTTTTTTTTCTTCCTTTTTTTATGCTTCTTTAAAATTTTCTTTTGAAAAACTTTTCGATTTTAAGTTTTCTAGTTTTAAGTTCTCCCATTATACAGCTGAATAAGACGAGTTTAAGTGTACAATTTTTTTTTTCTCTTTCTCATCTTCTGGATACTACTGACTACAATGACGAAGCTCATGAATTATGTTGAAAAACATAGATAAAAAAATGCTACAATGAAAAGAAAATCAGGATAATGGACTAGCGATGATGCAAGAAAAAAAAAAGAAAAAATCCAATCATGGAGAAAATACGGAATGAAGAAAAAAATGTGTTGCCAATGGCATTGAATGAAAATCGTGGAGCAAGTGTTTTAACGTTTGACATTTTTAATGCATTTACTATCAAGTGTTGGACGGTTTTCAAATGCAAGTGAGAGAGTTTTTGAAAAATTGAAGTCATAAGGCTCCAAAGTTGAGCGAAGCTGCTTAAAATAATTTCAATTTAATAGTCAAGAATTGAAAAATTATTCCTAAAAAATATTTAGCTAGACAACTAATGAATTTATGACTGATTTTTAAATTTTTTTATTAATTTGTGTTAACGTTTGTTTGAAATTTGAATTTTATAATCAAAATAATCATAGTTGCTTGTCCTTTCATATGCAAATTTCAGTCTATTTTAAACTTTTGAACAATAAACATTGTATTTAGTTATGTAAAAAGAATTAAGTGAATTACCAATCTGTAAGTACTTATTAAGTTTTTAAACTCAAAAACACTACAATAAAACATAGATTAAAATAGTTCGGAAATTCTTCAGAACAACAAAGACTGTAAAAGACAAAATTTAAATTTATTGTTCTCTATTGACATTATGATCATATCTATTGCCTTATTTTGTACTTCTAAAGAATCCTCAAACAAATAATAACCCTTTTTTTTATACACAAAAATAAAATGACTCAAACTTGAATTGAATTTCATGACTTACTATGTAGAATAACATCAAAAAAAATTTCCATATAAACATCTTTAAAAATTTATACTTACACTATGTCATAAACCAGCTGAAAATTCATGAATCATGATAGAACTTCCTTTAAAAAATTCATACTGATCACCCTCTCAAAACAGTAAACAAGTCGAGAGTCTATCCTATTTACTCCTTCAAAAAGGTAGCATAAAAAAAAAATAAAAATGAAAATTCCCTCAATTTTTTTTTTCTTCTTTCAAGTACCGATAGTAATCCAGTCTCATGCTTGCTATAAAAATTTCCATTTTTCACCTTGCATTTCGCTCTCGCATTTCCAATTTAGTAATTGAATTGGAAAATTTCATTTTTTTTTTCGTTCGCCGTATTTTTTTTATCCATTTCCTCTCACTCCAACATCAATTTCCTTATTTTTTGCCATTACACACCACACATTTGGCTTCTTATGAAGCAATTATTGGCAAATTAAGGTGTTAAAAGTACCAATAAAAATTCCACATCAATCTACAAGTACCTACCTTGATTATGCTGATCGATAAAAAAGAAGTTTGAATTCGCTTTTTTTTTTTGGGTAATTGCCAAGGCTTCCGCAGATTATAATCTTTAAAAATCAAAGATTATAATCTTTGTATGAAGATTTTTTAAAGATTATAATCTCTGTATGAAGATTATAATCTTGAAAAAATCTTTGTATGAAGATTATAATCTTTGATTTTTAAAGATTATAATCTTTGTATGAAAGATTATTTAAGATTATAATCTTTGTATGGGATTTTTTCAAGATTATAATCTGCGGAAGCCTTGGTAATTGCAAAGGAAATGGCTGATTGAAATAGAATAGTTGATGTGGTGAGAACTGATTTTTTTTATTTTTTTTAGATATTTGGAAAGGAAGTGATTGTAAAAAGGGAGGAAATTTGATTCCACTTGATTGCTTAATTTGAAATTATGCAGGAATTAAGGAGTGCAATTGTGAGGTTAAGTGGATCAGAAGATTAATTTCTGGGTATTCTTATCATTGCATAAACTGATTTAGAGTTTGAAACTCGGAATAAATTTGTATAAATTCTTAAATTTATCTCTTAAAAATCCATTAAATTTCTGGATAATTTCATACTGATGATAATTCATCTGCAGGTCCTTTTCATTCCAGATTTTATTTTACTCCAACCCCATTGACATCAACAAACTACTTTTTATACTACAATAAGATAGACCACATATTATTCATGACATATTCTTACGAATTACACCCACAGTAAGTGATATGCGAAACACCCTCCTAACCTCAAAGCTGAATAAAAGGGATCTACTTATGCAATCTAATTTGAATTAGATACAAAAATTTAATAACTTTCGTACAATTGACTCAACAAACACATGACTCCCCGACATTTATGAGAGAAGTGAATTAACCCAAGGGTAAAGCAAACATAACAATGGGGAATTGAAAAAGTTAAAGAAAATATTTTCTCAAAAAAAGAAAGAAATTTTTTGTGGCATCAGCGAAATGAGATAAGAAGGGAGAATCGACCTGAGAAGAAAAAAAAAGTTCAATTTCATTGTTTGCATGACAACAGCTGAGGAAGAAGATGTGAAAAGCGAGAATTTTATGTGGAAAGAATTTCATTTCAAATGAAATAAGAGAGAAGGAAGGAATTTATCTGCGTATTTAATTACCTTTCAAGCGCCTCGTCTTTCTCCACATCCATTCATTTATCCTTTTATATTGAATTTTAGGTTTTGGGATATATAATGAAAGGGGTCTTTAGATGCTGTACTGACTGAAAATTTATTCCAAATACTTAATCTTGGCTCATTTGAATTAAAAAAGTTTTTTGGATTTTTAAATGCTATAGAAGGAATTAATGGGTTTTGAATGTCTTGGTATTTTAGTTTTACTGAGAGTTTTAGACTGTTTAATCTGTGTATTAAAATTATTTGGTTTTAAACTTAAGCTATAAAAATAATTGATAACATAAAAGTGAAGCTTTGAGCACTGTTAGTCATTTAACGCCATTCCTACAACAAATATCCACCAGTACAAGCCTCATTTTTTCATCGAGAAATCCAATCAATTTACAACCATCAAATGAATTTCCTTATAATGCCTTTTAATAACCCCCAACATGCAAGTATGTCCGCATCGATTTTACGTTTACTTTGATCCTTATCATATTACTTAATTTTCATGATAATTTTTTATTTATTCAATTCACAGCAATGAGAAAAACATAATTTTCCTTTCCTTTTTTTCCTCTAATATATAATGAGCACTGAGCATGAAAACTGAAAGAAGTAAAAATATAAATGAGGAAAAAAGGAAGCAAAACAAGTCGATAAATTGTTGCAAGTTCGATTGTTGATTGCTATATAGATGAAGGAACTATTTATACGAAGGTGATTTCATTCAATATGGAATGGCAATTATTGGAAAACTAATGCAATGATTAAGAGTAGTATGTTGGGTGGATAGGAAGGAAATTGAGGGTAGCTAGATAATTAATTCTTACATTCTTAATGATTAATACTTTCTCTTGCCTTTATTAAGCTTTTTCTCTTCTATTTATATCATTTATTACTATCAATGTACTTGCTGGTGCCTACCTCATGTATCTTTTTGTACGTCTTGTTAAATTATTGTTTATTTCATTATCTAATAGCATGAAGATTAGAAAGTAGCATTTTGTGTTGTAAATAATCGGAAAAATAAGAAATAATGAACAATAAAAATTCTTATACATAATACTGAGGCTGTTACTTTTTGGGAAAATATGTATTCATATAAATGTCTTTGGCTGAGTCATCGTGGCTTAGTAAAGCAATAGCTTAGTACTTCGGTATTGAATATTGCAATGCCATTGAAGCGTTCATGGTTTAGAGTCACCGCAGGTGAAATAAAACACTTGATGTCTAAGGTTCCCATTCTGTGCAGAACGTATCAGAAATCGGAGCACATAGCATTAAGTATTTCACTTGTTGTTTCGTGATTCTCATATTGCCAAAAAACATTACTCACAACCTTCCTTTGTAGGCTACAGACAGTAACAGTTAAAAAATGTCATCAAAGGAGTGGTTTGGATCCCACTATAAACTGTAGGTCCATGAACACAGTGGTGTAGCGAACTCTTCCTTGTTAAAATCATCAGCTGAGCATCGCATTTTGCGAAACTGTGGATCTTATAGATCTGCAAAGTTACGATGATGATGATAAATGTCTTTGGTTTAGTTTTGAAACTTACAATTTCTTAATCAGAGGTGCCAGCCTGATTCATATATTGTCCAATTAATGCAAAACACTAAGAATTAATCTTTCCTACAATCTCAAAACACAATCCTTATCAGCATACCTAACTTCGATAAAAATCTAGTCATTAACACAAATCACATGCATTTCCAAGAACCTTATCATAAAATTTCATGAATTGCTTCTATTATTTCAAAACGTTTCTCATTTACATGCAAACGAAAACATTTTCAGTTCCGAAAGTCTCGCATATTCTCTTTTTTGTTATGTTTATAAAAATTCTGACTCATTGAATTGCCGGCTTGTTTACAATACATAGAAAAAAACTGTTCATATTCGTATATGCTCAACACAGTCTCGAGACCAGATGATTAGTAATGAACACAATTTGCAGTATTTTCGCACCGTACAGGAATATTTGAATGCAATTAGAATTTTTTGAAAGTTTTTTTTTTGAGTTTCAACGTTCATTTGAGATTTAAATAAAATGTATTGCATCTTAGTTGTTTACCCCTTTTCATATCAACATTTAATTTCTTTATTTAGTAAGCGGTGCGACTAAAGTATGTAAAAGAATTTTAAAATTCTCATTCGCAAGAAAGTTCTTGTTTCAAAAGGTTTCATTTTGAAATTTCTGTTTATTTTTACATAATTCAGTTAATGAATGTTCAATTGTTGAAGTGAAGTTTAAAAGTGAAAATTATTCAATAAATTGATAAAAAAACATTAAAAATTTCATAAAATGACTCAATTTAATCAGAATCGAAATGTTGGATTTGTTCCTGAAGTCGATGCTCTTTATTTTGGAACGGTCAAGGATGTTAACAAGCACGGATTGATTGTGCAATTAAATGGATTCAGCAAGACATACAATGGGCTTATTCATAACACTGAATTGACTGGAGAATTGAACAAACTGATTATCGGAAATATAGTGAAAGTTCGAATTCAATCTATTGCTGGTGAATTTATAACAATGACAACAAAAGAAGTAGAGCAGCCTTTGAATAAGGGACGAGCTCCTCAAAATTACGCAACTGACGATAGTAAACGTAAGATTCGTGTTGCAAGTCCTGGTCGTAGAGAAGTGTCACAATTTACTCATTCATATTCAGATGTGAAATTGGAAGTCATCAAAGATGAGCCTCCGTTCTTGAGAAATCTTTCGACTGGTTACATTTCATCAAGAATCCCTCGGAAAATCAACATTATTCGAAATCCAAATAGTCAAATGGCTAAAGTCGCTAAGGCTAAGATGCAAAATCCTACAGTAACTCCATTCTATTTCTCAGAAGCTAGTTTCGGATATTCTTGGGATAAAGCCACTAATTTGCATTCAGAATTTGAAAAATTAAGTTTAACTTCATCAAGCATTCAAAAAACTCAAGCTGATTATAAGAATCGTATTAAAATGTCAATGAAACAACAACGTGAGTCATTACCAATTTTCAAATTCCGAGAAGAAATTATAAAAGCTGTGACTGATAACCCTGTGTTAATTGTTATCGCTGAAACTGGTTCAGGTAATTATTGATAAATAAAACTGAAATCAAGTTAAAATCATTTTTTTTTTGTGATCGCCATTTTATAATAATTATAATATGAGACTCTTAAATCTGAATTGTATATTCGATTTCTTCTTTATAGGAAAAACAACTCAAATTCCACAGTATCTTATTGAAGCTGGCTTTATATTACGAGGCAAAATTGCATGTACACAGCCACGTAGATTTGCTGCTATGAGCGTTGCCACTCGTGTTGCTGATGAGTATGGGTGTATAGTTGGACAGGAAGTTGGATACAAAATAAGATTTGAAGATAGCACCAGTCCACATACAATTATCAAGTACATGACTGATGGAATTTTACTTCGTGAATGCATGACTGATGCTAATTTGGATACTTATTCAGTCATCATCTTGGATGAAGCGCATGAAAGAACCATGCATACTGATGTCTTGTTTGGATTGTTAAAGGAAGCAGTCAAACGTCGTCCAAAGCTTCGTCTAGTTATTTCATCAGCAACTTTAAATTACACTAAGTTCTCACAATTCTTCGATAATGCTAAAGTTCTTCAAATTCCAGGATCAATGTATCCTGTAGAGACATTATATTACAACCTTCAAGTTACTACTGACTATTTAAATGTCGCTTTGAATACAGTTTTAAATATCCATTTGCGAGAACCCGACGGAGATATTTTGTTATTTTTGACAGGACAAGATGAAATTGAACGTGCATGTGAAATTTTAGAGGAATATTTGTATTCAAATAGATCTCGTTTTAACCTTGATCTCATAATTCTTCCAATGTTTTCTGCATTACCACCGGACATGCAAAGTGATGTCTTACTTCCAGCGCCAAAAAAGTGCAGAAAAGTCATCATTGCAACAAATATTGCAGAAGCTTCTGTAACAATTGATGGAATTAAATTTGTTGTTGGTAAGTATAATGAGGAAGCATTCTCCTCTATTGATATCTTAAAAACTTTTGATGCAATAACGCTAAGAAATTATTTTTTGTTTTTTTTTCAGATTGTGGATTTGCTAAGCAAAAAGTTAACGATCCAAAGACAGGAATGGATATGCTGACAATTATACCGATTTCTCAAGCATCTGCAAATCAACGTTTAGGTAGAGCTGGAAGAACAGCACCTGGTAAATGCTATCGTCTTTACTCTGAAAGAGCATATAATGAAGAATTGCTGGCTGAGACAATTCCTGAAATTCAACGTTCGAATTTATCTCAAGTTGTTCTGCAATTAAAAGTTATTGGTATTAAGAATATCATAGAATTTGACTTCATGGATCCACCTCAAAAAGACAATATTTTAATGTCTCTTAAACAATTGTTCCTTCTTAATGCATTAGATCGAAATGGTGATATTACAGAAGTTGGAAGAAATATGGCAGCGCTTCCTGTTGAACCAAACCATGCCAAAATGTTATTAGTTTCTGTTGGATTGAAATGTACTGATGAAATCATAACGATTATTGCAATGTTAGGTGTTGGAAGTGTCTTTTATAGACCACGAAGACAACAAACCCTTGCTGATGAGAAGAAGAGAACATTTAATCATGCTGTTGGTGATCACTTAAGAATGCTAAATGTCTACAAAAAATGGGAATTAAATCATTGTTCTACTGAATGGTGTAAGACTAATTACCTAAATGAGAAGAAATTGCTGGAAGCTCAGGATATACGTGAAAATTTACTGTCTATTATGGACAGACATAAATACGAAATTTATTCAGCTGGCTTCAATTATGAGCGTGTACAAATGGCGATATGCACTGGATTTTTCCAAAATATTGCAAGAAGATCAGCTATTCTTGGACCAAGAAATAAAATTTATAAAACTATTGATGAACAAGATACCTACATTCATCCATCCAGTTCTCTTTTTAGTACACTTCCATCTTGGTAAGTTCTACATTTTATCAATGAAATAATTGAATTGTTCTAATATATAGTTTCTTTTTTATTTCCACAGGATTGTCTACAACAATTTGACTGAAACATCCAAAAAGTACTTGAATGAAATAACTGTAATCAATCCTCAATGGTTGCAAAAATTCGTTCCTAATATGTATAAAGTTGTTGAAAACAATACATATAATGATGATCCAATTGCTCATCTTTTGGATTTGGAGTTCTATTAGATTGGTGTCATATATGAACAATCTTTTTTAAAAAGAACATTTTTTTCTTTTAAATTCAGTATATTTTTAATCTCATTATTAGTCTCTCTTTATAAACATGATTTTGTGATTTAATTTGAAAAGAATTTTTATAAAAAGTAAAATTTATTTTATAAAGTTAATAATATGTTTTTTAACATAACATTTTTAGCGCATTTTTGAAAACTTGTTTTCAAAAAGGAAGCTCAATCATGCACTTTGATCGGTCGTTCGGTCGTTCGGTCGTTCGGTCGTTCGGTCGTTCGGGTCCCAATTATCTCTTGATCTAGACTTCGTAGCAAGCTCGAAATTGTTTTAATAGCTTCATTGAATGTTTTTATTCCCGCCGTTTATATTGAAAAGTCAAAAAACATTCATTAAATAGCTTAATTCATCGATTTTATATTTCAAAAAAATATGTAAACAATGCAGGGCAAAGCTATGCTGATGATAAGTTTGAATTTTTTCTAACCGTTAAAAAATTTGAAACTTTTTTGACCGTTATTTCGGATTAAATTTTTTTCTTTTATACACCTTAATTAATTAACATTTAATTTTTTCATACAAAACAAATGTGTTTAGAAATTTGAAAAATAATGGATGTGTTCAGAAATTTGAATTTTTTGCTAACGGAAAATTTTGAATTTCAAAAAACCGTTAAATCGTAAAGCTATTTTTTGCATTGATAATGTCTTTATTTCAAATGTGAGGTTTCTTGTAGTTTGTTTTACAATTTAATGGAAGTGATTTTGACATTAGCCTTTATCGGCTTTAATTCAAATACATCTTGACAAATTAATAGTTTTAATGAATGAGATTAATAGGTTTCTTGGAATTCTGGCATAAAAAATTTAAAAAAATTGCCAAGTGAAACTTTTTGCATTGAACATTATAAAAATCAATTTTAAAGGAATTTTGATTTTTAGTTTTAAACTTATTATTGAAATGAATTATGACTAAAGAAACAGCAATAGAGTTTTAAAACTCGACATTCTTTTCTATTTAATCAATTGCTAATCGCTGCGTCAAAAATGCGCTGAAGTCCCTCGATATAAACGAGGACTTTTGTAATTTTTTAATTAATATACCTTCCTTAAAATCTGCAGGAAAAAATGCTCATTAGAAATATCTATGTGCATCTGCGGTTTAAAAAACTTGAACTTGATAAGTTCAAAAATTTAACCGTCAAAATTTTCGAAAAAATAAAAAAAATCCGGTCAGACAGACGAATTCAAAATATTTGTCCCTTTCATTATTAAAATCATGCAACAAATTTTTTTGCACTGACTTCTGTTTAGCTATGCATTCTTTGAGGCATTGAAAGCCTCCAATAGAGATCTTCAATAAATCAAAATGTAATTATAAGCGAAATATAAAGGTGTTCAAAACACTAATGGATTGTGAATAAAATTTAATTTATTTTTCTCACTCGCAAGATACATACACACCTTAAACGCTAAAACGTCAAAAAGGAACAGAAATTGAATGAAGAAAAAAATGCATAGAAGTCTGTGCTTAATGTTTTAGGCAAGGTCATCGGATAAATCCTATGGTCTATATGGGAAGGTGAATGCGATAATTAATGTGCACAGATGCTTAATAAATAAAACAAGAAACATCCATTAAATCTTAACGAACAATTTTAGGTAAACAATAATTGCTGTGACAGTTTCGATTGGTTTTCATAATATAATTAAGGTTACATCACACAACGTGAACATATGGGCATCATGTAAATACTTGTTCGTATATACTTCTGGAAATTTATTAATGCACGACTATTTTTCTTTATTACGGCTTGAGTATTGAAGGAATATTGAGGCATATAGCACCAATAAAACAGAGTCATGTGTGTAGATAACTTTATGGTAGTTTGCAGTCTATGGGAACATTCACTTTGGATGACTGGCTAAATTACTCGAGATTGAAGGTTGATAGACGGACATCTTATTACCGGTTCTTAATGGAATAGTGTAAAGTCGTGATTTAGAGATTTATTCAATTAAACTATCGTTTTTTGCAATTTGAGGTTCAAAAATTTTGATCAAAATTTTGTATGACTGAAGTACCACGGTATGTCATGTCCGAATGTTCTGAAACTTTGCCAGAATTAAGTCCATATTACGTCCAATTGTGTCCAGCAAAAAATTAATTTCGTCAAACTTCCTGTGTCTGGATATGGCAAGTCAAAGTTTTGGGTACTTTTGCCGTCGTACTTCAGGATTTAAAACGGCATGATTTCTAAAAACTAATTTTATGTGCCATATATGTTAAAATTGATCTACTAATTACGTCCAATTGCGTCCCGCAATTTTTTTAAGCATCACGATTTTAATAAACTTTTTTGACAAAAATGTTAATCGTTAAAAAACAAAGACAATTAAATAATTAGTTTATTAAATTTTGGTCAGAAAAATTTGTGAAAAGTGAAATAAAGAGTGAAAATCGATGAAAAATCACTCTTTATTTCACTTTTCACAAATTTTTCTGACCAAAATTTAATAAACTAATTATTTATTTGACTTTGTTTTTTAGCGCTTAATATTATTTTTAAAAAAGTTTATTAAAATTGTGATGCTTAAAAAAAATAAAAATCATCATTTAGATAAGTGATTTTTCATCGATTTTCACTCTTTATTTCTCTTTTCACAAATTTTTCTGACCAAAAATTAATAAACTAATTATTTATTTGACTTTGTTTTTTAACGCTTAATATTATTTTTAAAAAAGTTTATTAAAATTGTGATGCTTAAAAAAAATAAAAATCATCATTTAGATAAGTGATTTTTCATCGATTTTCACTCTTTATTTCTCTTTTCACAAATTTTTCTGACCAAAAATTAATAAACTAATTATTTATTTGACTTTGTTTTTTAACGCATAATATTATTTTCAAAAAAGTTTATTAAAATCGTGATGCTTAAAAAAAATAAAAATCATCATTTAGATAAGTGATTTTTCATCGATTTTCACTCTTTATTTCCCTTTTCACAAATTTTTCTGACCAAAAATTAATAAACTAATTATTTATTTGACTTTGTTTTTTAACGCTTAATATTATTTTTAAAAAAGTTTATTAAAATTGTGATGCTTAAAAAAAATAAAAATCATCATTTAGATAAGTGATTTTTCATCGATTTTCACTCTTTATTTCTCTTTTCACAAATTTTTCTGACCAAAAATTAATAAACTAATTATTTATTTGACTTTGTTTTTTAACGCTTAATATTATTTTCAAAAAAGTTTATTAAAATCGTTATGCTTAAAAAAATAAAAATCATCATTTAGATAAGTGATTTTCCATCGATTTTCACTCTTTATTTCTCTTTTCACAAATTTTTCTGACCAAAAATTAATAAACTAATTATTTATTTGACTTTGTTTTTTAACGCTTAATATTATTTTCAAAAAAGTTTATTAAAATCGTGATGCTTAAAAAAATAAAAATCATCATTTAGATAAGTGATTTTTCATCGATTTTCACTCTTTATTTCTCTTTTCACAAATTTTTCTGACCAAAAATTAATAAACTAATTATTTATTTGACTTTGTTTTTTAACGCTTAATATTATTTTTAAAAAAGTTTATTAAAATTGTGATGCTTAAAAAAAATAAAAATCATCATTTAGATAAGTGATTTTTCATCGATTTTCACTCTTTATTTCTCTTTTCACAAATTTTTCTGACCAAAAATTAATAAACTAATTATTTATTTGACTTTGTTTTTTAACGCTTAATATTATTTTTAAAAAAGTTTATTAAAATCGTGATGTTAAAAAAAAATAAAAATCATCATTTAGATAAGTGATTTTTCATCGATTTTCACTCTTTATTTCTCTTTTCACAAATTTTTCTGACCAAAAATTAATAAACTAATTATTTATTTGACTTTGTTTTTTAACGCTTAATATTATTTTCAAAAAAGTTTATTAAAATCGTGATGCTTAAAAAAATAAAAATCATCATTTAGATAAGTGATTTTTCATCGATTTTCACTCTTTATTTCCCTTTTCACAAATTTTTCTGACCAAAAATTAATAAACTAATTATTTATTTGACTTTGTTTTTTAACGCTTAATATTATTTTTAAAAAAGTTTATTAAAATTGTGATGCTTAAAAAAAATAAAAATCATCATTTAGATAAGTGATTTTTCATCGATTTTCACTCTTTATTTCTCTTTTCACAAATTTTTCTGACCAAAAATTAATAAACTAATTATTTATTTGACTTTGTTTTTTAACGCTTAATATTATTTTCAAAAAAGTTTATTAAAATCGTGATGCTTAAAAAAATAAAAATCATCATTTAGATAAGTGATTTTCCATCGATTTTCACTCTTTATTTCTCTTTTCACAAATTTTTCTGACCAAAAATTAATAAACTAATTATTTATTTGACTTTGTTTTTTAACGCTTAATATTATTTTCAAAAAAGTTTATTAAAATCGTGATGCTTAAAAAAATAAAAATCATCATTTAGATAAGTGAATTTTCCAAGATGGTTGCATAATGATCCATAACTTTAAAGTGACATAAGTCAGTCATGGATGGTCAAATTCAAAAAATGATTCCATATTTATAATCCTTGAGAAAAGTAGATATGTTTAGACATATAACTTGACACTAAAAAAATTATGAAACTTTTCCATATTCAGGTACGACAACAAAAATGGAACTGCCATAAGTCTAAAACATCAGCATGGACGTAAATAATTCTTTTATATTTGAGTTTTTAACAAAAAGAAGATGCGATTTGATATATAACATGACAATATTATTAATTTCTAGGTAGAAAATTTTTTGGTCAACATGCAAAACTTTGAGTAGCCATAACTTCCGTTAGGGACATCGTTTCCAAAAATTTTTTGCGGGACGCAATTGGACGTAATTAGTAGATCAATTTTAATATATATTTTAATATATGTGGCACATAAAATTAGTTTTTAGAAATCATGCCGTTTTAAATCCTAAAGTACCCAAAACTTTGACTTGCCATATCCAGACACAGGGAGTAGGACGAAATTAAATTTTTGCTGGACGCAATTGGACGTAATATGGACTTAATTCTGGCAAAGTTTTAGAACATTTGGACATGACATACCGTGGTACTTCAGCCACACAAAATTTTAACGGTTTTTAAAATTTTGAATCTTTTTCATATTTTTTTTCTGTTTTTGTTTACAAAAGCATAAAAATTGAAAATTCACTTAAAAATCTTTAATAACAACAAAACTTCAGTCCAGTATGTGATGAATGAGCAGTCAGATGTTCAATGAACACCGCAAAGTAATTACAGAAAGGATTATTGGTCATTTAGCAAGAATCTTCTGAAAATTAATTTTAAAATATTTCCTCTTCCCAAAAAATTAAATAATTTTGTGCCTTTAAAACTCATTGTACTCACAATACAATGCCTGAAAATTGTATAAAACATAAATTTTCCGTAATTGACAGCATAAAAAATGTTGAAACAGAGCTCAAAAGCCACAACATTTCGGTCGATCACAGGTAACCAACCACCTAAAACTCAGCTTGAATTTGCTAATTTTTTAATTGAAAAATAATGTAAGTCGATAGACCTTACAACAATAATGAATCACATGTCTCCTCGCTTTGCCATCCATCGGATTCAATTTGAACTTGCTCATATAAAAGAATAGTAGTTAGTTGGTTGGTAGGCAATAGAGATGATGAAGTAAGGTAAAATAAAAAATAAAAAAAAAATGTTCACGAGATGAACGAGCAAAAGCAAAAAACAAGTTGAAAATTGCACACACAAAGCTAATGAATGGAAAAAGAGATATAAAAGGAATGGAGGTAATCAAAAAGATATTAAAAAAAATACAAAAACTTAGTTAACTCGATTGTTGAAAGAATGTTAGAGGAAAAAAAGCAACAAAGCAAAATGTGCAAAAAATGTTGCTATATGGCACTGGCGAATGTATCATTCATGCTGCATATATGTGCCTGTATACATATACATATCTTTCCTCATCTCAATATATATTGATTTCTCAAATGCTTATGTTTATACTCAATTGCATTTATTGCATTGTGCTTTATTTGCATTTTCAATTCATTTTTAATTTGAAAAAATTGAAATAAGAGAGACAAACAAACAACAAAAAACATCATTGAAGAACTGTACCCGTACACAATGCAATGCTATGCTAAACCATACTATATATGTCCCTCCATCTCTCTCTCTCACTTGAAAATTAATCATGATTGCAAAATGATTGCTCGTTTATGGCTAATGCTGTTGTCTTAGCATAAATTTTGCTCTATGGAAAAATAGAAATACACAATAAAATAAAATAAATGAGAGGAAAAAAGAGGTTTTTTGTTTAAATGAGAACAAAATTGGCACTAGATTGTTAATCAATAAAATAAATCGAAAATATTCTGAATTTTGACAATTTGAATGCATTACTTTAGTTTAAATAATTCAAATGGTATATTTTATGCTGAAATAACAAAATGTTTTCATGTTCTTCAAGGGCGTAAAAACAGCACAAAATCCTAATGTGATTAATTATAAAGTCAATGACGGAATTATATGGAAATTTTTTTGTATTCAAATGTTGAGAAAAGGTTTGGAATAAGTTAGAATTTATTTGAAAATTCCTAAAGTTTCTTAACCTTAATTTAAATTTTCAGATTTGTAACAGATTTTTGAAATTCAAAATTTAACGGAATTTAAAAATTCAAATTTTCACAATGAAAAAAATTTTTAAACTAGGTAAAAAATAATGGTCAAATTTAAATTTTCGAATCCAGTAAAAAACTTTTAAAATTTGAATTAAAAAAATACGTTAAAAATCAAATTCAAGATTTAAATTAAAATATTGAATTTTTAGTTACCGTTAATTTGCAACTTCTACCATCTATGTTAAAAAATTGCTCAATTACAAGGAAAATTTTAATTCCGCCCAATCTCTCACATTACATATCTGTAAATTAAATTAATCTCTCAGTTACACTTTAGTGACAATATCACATTACATGCTTATTTTTTTGCAGCATAAATAATTTCACATGATCTGATAATTTTTCTGATTTTGGGGAGGAAAGAATGAGATGAAAATTGCACACACAAATTTATGGCAACAAGGAGGATTTTTCATGTCAAAAATACATTTTTTTTGTCAATCTTGATATGACGCATTGAAAAAAATTCTTTTGTCTTGTTTTTATTGACTGTTGACATTTACTGCTATGGCATTAACTATGTCATATATGAGATCAAGGGGGGAAAAGTTCAATGTACGAAACTATTGTTGTTTCTTAAAGCTGTGCTTTAATGTTAAATATTATCAAAAAGTTAAATTTCTGTTGTTGCTATTGTCAACTACATCTGCTGTATGCGGACTTTTCAAGATTATCTTCCAATTCCAATGAACACTGTAACAAAAAACAGCAACAAAAAATTGCAAAACAAAAACTTTGGAAAGGAAAAAAAATTTCTTCATTGTTTTATTTTATTTTATTTTTCCGTCTCATCCCTTCAGGATAATTACTGTTTGCGCAATTCATTTAATTAGATGTTGTTGAACGTTTGAAACTGTTGGAATGGGGTGGAGGATGTACAAAATAGAATAAACTGGCGGAGAAATAAATTAACGAAAACAAAACAATGAGCAGCGCAGGTGAACTTAAGAGCTTTAATAGGTGAAAAAGATTTCCTCTTTAAATAAATTTTGTTACGGCAATAAAGTTTCTGTGATGATGAAAAAAAAAGAAATCTTTCGGTAGACATTAACATGATGAGGGTCAATGTTCGCGAGACATGTCACGTTGCTTTTGATTTTTTGAGATTTAGTGATCTGGGATTGTATCTTCTAGATTTTTTGGGGGTAGTAAAGGGGGGGTCAATTAAGTATTCGAAGGACTTGATTTCTAAAATATTACATTAAATCAAGCTCCTAAAGTTCCAAAATTTTTTTTTACAAAGTCGACCTCTCAATCCCTCCTAACTGCACCCCTTTAACTGACCTTCTTCACTACCTCAACATTTCACTAATTTATTATGTATCACCTTCCCAGAAATATTCATTAGCATCATTATCATTATTTTAAGCATTTTCTACCAATAGACAGCGGAACAGTTGCATGAACTTTATTTTGTAGTATCCAAATTGTCATTAACATCATCATCATCATTATCATAATCATGATCACAAAAGGTAATTTAGTGCTTGTGGCTTTTACTTCCCTGAAGAGAACTTTTTCTACTTTTTCTGCTGCCTGTATATTTCTTAAAAAAATTGTTGCCAGAGCTTGTGCTTTTGTCTGACTGGCTATTTATTATATTTTTAATATTTCAATAAAATATTGTCATAATTGGCAAATTTTTATGTAAATTTCTGAAAAAATGCGCTTTAGTCACCTATTGACATTTCCTACTTGTCCATTCCTTTATTCACTTACTGCAATTAATCAAAATCCAAGATTCATCTAAATTACCTATCCAAAACTTTTCAGAAGCCACACCATTAGCCGAGGAAGTATCAAAATGTGATTTACCTACTTTATATATGCAAATAGAAATAAAACTTTGACGATTAATTTACAATAATTTATTAATTTCGAAAATTGTTGGGATTATTATGGCTTATTATTATTTAATTCACTGTGGGACTTAATCTGAAATAAATCTTGGATTTTCTAGGAAGGATGAATGCTTTTGGAATTATTTTGACCACGTGACAGACAAAATTGATTTTTTTTTTTCAATTTGAGGTTAGGCACAGCTGGCACTTCTGATAATGATAATTGAATTGTCATCTTATTTTTTATGTTCTGGGGATTCTTTTCGGTGTTGTGAATTTTTTTGAGGTTATATTGCTCAAACAAACAGAATGAAATGAATAAAAAAAAGTCAATAACCTCAAAAATCATAAAGGATTTACATTGTAATAGACACGTCATATTCAATTAAATTTCCGACTGCATCAGGAATAAAATAAAATCAATTTTTATGTTCGTCATTCCCTTTTTTTATTAAAAAAAAAACTTACAAGTCATTCACCTTCGAAATGCGTTTAAATTATTAACCTTTTTACATGTCTGTCCATTTTCTCATAACTTTTATTACCACCTTCATTAATCTTATAATACAAAAGCCGTCAATTATTTATTTATAAATTTCCTCCCATAATAATTACAATAATAATAAATTTAACTAATAGAAAAATCCATTTCCATTGCTGCAATAGAGCTCGACACACAGAAAAAAGGAACAATTTTCAACACTCGTTGGATGGGAGGAAAGAGAGAAAAAATGAAGGAAAAAGTTTTCCATTTATTAAATTTTAATGCCCCGTGAACAAAATTTATTGTTATTTTGAATTGCTTATCAGAGATCTTTTTGTACTCCTTCTCTCTTCCTTTTACCTGCCAATTTCATTGCTTGCTGTATTTGGTTGAATGGAAGTGGTTGAGTAAACAAATATCCAAAATACCAAATTAATTGCCTCCATTTGATATCGATGTAGGAAGCGGTGGAGGTGGGAAAATCTTGAGAACGAGACCTAAAATGTAAAAGTATTGAGTTCGTTAACACTTGGAAGTTTTACATCAATATTATATTGCTACTCATGTTCTGATAATGGGGATGTTTGTAGATGACGTCAATATTTTTTAAAGAATTTTGTTTAAATAAAAAAGTTAGGAAAAATTGACAAAAAAATAGAAAATAATTCAAAAATGTCAAAAAATAAATATCTCATGGTCTCCCTTATATGACCTCACTTAAGAACACTTCCTAACTTTAAGTAAACATATTCAACCATTTACAACCCGTACCTACGAATGTTTATTATTCTACTCCCAAAAAACTTCGATTCATTAATGATTTTATTTTGTGAGTGTTTAATTCATGCTTGTCGTGTAATGTTAATGTGGGAGAGGAATCGAAAGGCAAGGATGTTAAGTTAGGAAGGCATATGTTGTACTTAAGTATAGAGCGTTTGAGAATGAAGTTTTGATGATATATTGTGGTAGATTCAACCGTTTCTTTGTTACAGTTGATGGTCTAGTCATCACTGACTTATTGGAATTTTGAAATAAAAACCATTAATTTGATGCTAAAAAGAGTAAAAACTAACTATCAATCGATTCTAAATTAGAATTGAACCTACAAATCTACAATTTCCCAAGACCAAGTCTAACAGTAAAGCTTTAAAAACCATTTGATTTTAATGATTTTAAATATTCAACCTCCCAATATTTATATATGTCTCCATACAACTGAGCATCGACCAAACGCCGACCATAGCTCACTTGATTTGCTCAGTTTTTTGTATTGAAAATTTGATAGTGTTAGTGAATTTTTTCAAAATTTGAAAAAAAAAATAACTGTCACTTTTCTTGTATGAAGACATATATAAATATTGCAACCTCCTTTAACCAAAACCTAAGAAGAAAAAGAAAAATTATAAGACACAAATTCAACAGCTAATAGCATCAAGAAGGTTACAAGCTTCATCTTTGGTATTTGAAACTTCATATTTTAGCCTATTAAGAACTCAAGATTCAACCCAAAAAGCTTATTGTTCTCATAAAGATTAAAAACACTCAATATGTAGGTTGAATCAATAAAAAAACAAGTACGCACTAGATATGACTAAGAATGCCTTTCAGAAAGACAACTTCAAGTGCTATTCCGTCCACTGAACTTCTAAGAAATCGAATGACATTTAATGCATTTAAAATCTCATCCTACATACTTTGATCCAAGACACCCTCCTACTTTAATCTCAAGAACAAGCAACTAATGAAGATTTCCTGAAATCCCCACAAAAAAACACCTTTCCTGCATTGCAGACTAGACCAGACAAAAGGATATTAAAAACGCATTTCACAACATGAAGAAGGCGTAAAAATGAAAATTTATTTGCTATCTTTTGGTAAAATTGTAATTAACATTTCATAGAGCTACGATAACAATCTAATTCCACTCACACTTGATTTTTTTTTTCTTTTCATAGGTAACGCTTTCTCTCTCGATTTTATTTCAACCAAGCATGAAGAAGTAAAACGTATCCTTTCATACATTAAACCCCTTTTCTTGCTCGAAATATATATAAAAAAAATAAAACAAACATTTCTGTTTTTGAAAATAAAGATATTTTCCGTAGAAATTATTATACATCTTTAACCCTTTTTCCTTACTACTTACCTTTTTCCCTTTTTATCTGTAGACTTTTATTTATTTCCGAGTTCACACATCTGTGTCTCTGTGTTGCTAATATCATCAAATTGGATAATGTGAAAAGCCAAATTGAGCTTCGCTTTGTTACTAGACATTTCTTTTGTTTTGTAGCTTAATGAGATTTAAATTTTTAAATTTAAAATTTTGAAATTGTAAAATTCAAATTTTTGGAAACCGTTAATTTTTTTTAAATATTTAATTTTTTCGTTTGTCATTTGAATTTGAATTCAAAAAATTCATTAAATTTTGAATGTTCTAAACCGTTATATTTTTGAAATTTTTAAAAACCGTTAAATTTTGAATTTTCAACAATCCGTTAAATTTTTAATTCTTGCGCAGTATCAAGTTTTAAATTTTTGAAAGTCATTAGAAATGCGTAGCAAACAATTCCAACTCGAAATAAAATATCAACAATCAAAACATTAGTTCAACATACATACATGTTTGTTCCAAAAAAGAAAAAAAAATCTTTTTATGCTCCATCAAAAAAGCAGAACCCCCCTCCTGATAATATTTAAATTTATTTTGTTGCTTTTTTTATGGAAGCACAAAAAAAGGTATTTGACATTGAGCGTAAACATGGGAATGAAATTAAGGATATTCGACATGAGTTTCGGCCAATTTTTGTAGATTTTCTCTGTGGTCGTTTTTTAATGCGTACTCTAAACTATCTTCACTGCCAATTGTTGTGTGTGTCACTTTGCGTTCTGTTTTGGGAAAAATAAACACAAATAAAAAGAGTCATTAATGTCCCGAGCCTTGGTATCACAAATTTTTTTAATGACGGGTGACTTTTACTCTTTTGGACTGATAAAATGAGTCACCTGCTCCATCCCTTTTCTGCTGATTCCATTTCTCATTTAAATTACGCATCTTTTTATAATGTCACTAAAAATAGCACTAAACAGAATAAAAGAAAAGGAAAAACATCTCAATTTGTTTAATGCGAAAATAAATCACTTAAATTGCCATCTAAAAAAAAGCAGTCTTGAATTTGATAAATTGTCCTCTCACTTTTGCAGGGTGAATTTTCTACTCAAGAATTATGTTGACTAAAGATATTTAAGCTTTCAATTATTTTCTTATTCTAGAACAAATTTAAGGATGTTCACCTCAAGGGAATTTCTTGTTCTCTCGCTCTCGTCATATTCAAGCATATACTCATTGATTTATTTATTCTCGCTATTTTTGTCACATTTTCTTGCTTCCCGTTTGTGGCGTGTCTCTTTAATTCACAATTAAAGGTGCTAAAATGATGAATAATAATTTTTGAATAACTTTAATGCCAATATTGTTACTTAAGTGCTTAATGATGAATAAACTCGAGAATCTTCATGAGTCAGGTAATGCATGTTGATTTTGTGGTTAATATGGCAGGCATGAGAAATTGGTTATGTCCATTGACAGAAGCTGTCGTTTGAAAGGCTTGATGAATTTCTCTGGAATGTTTTTTTTTGTGCTTAATGCCGACTGGATTTGATTGGATTAATGCTTTGGCATTTCTGCAAATTGCCGGCTATTTTTGAGATTTTTGATGATTAATTGTAATTTTATGTCAAAATTAACACGTGTATTCTGGAAGGTTACATGCAATTTTATGAGAAACAATTGCCATTTCTTTTTACGCATCTCTGTCAATTCCAAAAATTTTAAGGGCAATTTGATACAAACAATTTATTTCGGCCAAATAGGAGTGACAATTTTAATTTTCAGAACTAAGCATAAACTTGACATCAGCAGCCAAAAGGCAATAAATTAAATGTAGCATTTCCAAAAAATTGCGCATTTGTTAATAATTAAATAAATTTGAATAATTTGAGACCTCCCCAAACTATTAGCCCGAGCCCCAATAAAATGTTACAAAAAGTTAATCTTGCATGTCGAAATGCTTCATCAACAATTCCTTTAATTAATATACAATGAAATGTGTTAATTCAATAAATAATAATAAACATTTCAGTAGCATAAAATGCCAAAATGGTAGCCTCGCCGTTTAATTGTTCATTTGACAATTTATAGAACTATTTTTATTACCATAAAATTAATTGGAAAATTAATCCATAAAATTGACCAAATATACACATATGGATGTGCTTGTAGCTATAATAATGTATATAAAATGTAACAATAGTAATAGATGATTATTATTATCGTATTCATCTTTCCTTTCAGCACTGATGAATGACTATCAAGCCTGCAACATCCATATTAGAATTAGAATGTTATGTAGCCATAAATCATAATGATTCTCAATTTCCATTTCAACATTGCTTTATCTGTCTTTACGATTCTTTCTTTTATTTCTATTTCTTTCTTTCTATCTTTTTTTTCATAGAATTGTCTCTAACAATTATATAATTATGTTAAATTCCTTTTGACTCCGTCACTCATAAATCATTCAATTTCACAACAGTTTCATTGTTCCATCCATTTTCTTCTCCACTCATCTCTTATTCTTCTCTCTTCGTTCCACTCATCTCATTCAATGTAATGTAATGAAAGTATGTGCATATGATGGTCTTAACTTAATATGTATGTATACATACATACTCTATATATCTAAATATCTATCTTTTTCGATGACTAGAGGTGCCAATTGAATCATCTCGACTTTTTTCGTCTTATTTATATTTTTAAGGTTTCAAAAAATGTCGGGAATTGTCTATTAGACATTCAATATAGTTATGATTGTAACTCATTATTTGTTCTGCTAATTTGAACAGTTTGGATTGTTGTGTAAATAGAATATTAATTTATCTACATCTATGGGAAATGCCGAAGTGTTAATTTGTCATCGAGTTGTTTTGACACCTTTGTGTTGATGAGGCATCGTGGGATTCATTGGAAATAGACAAAAAATTGAAGAATCATGATAAAAAATAGGTTTTACATTAATACTTAGGGGCCGTTCACTTATTACGTAACGCTCTGAGGGTGGGGGGGGGGTCGAGAGTTTGTTACGGTCTATTGTTCTCGCACCTGATTCTTTTGTTAAAAACGTTACGGAGGGGGGGGGGGGGGTAAAAAACCCGAATTTTTGCGTTACGTAATAAGTGAACGGCCCCTTACTGAAATTATGTTGTTTATCATGTTATTATGTTAATCTTAAATTCTGCTAGTTTTTTTTTTATCCAATAATAAATTTAGTTTTGGTTAAATCATCAATTTTTTTTAAAGCTAAATTTTTTACTGTAAACTTGTGAATTAGCTAATATGAAAAGTATTTTCATTATAACTACTCTTTAAGTCAAGAATTGACATTAAAGTTGATCTGCTTTACTAGATTTTATGAAATTTAAACAAATGTTTACTAAAATTTTCAAACAAGGGGTATGAAACTACGATTTTATGTGACAAAGGGGAAATCGCTTTGGGCAATTCTACAGATAAAAATTTGCAAATTTTTTTCTTTTAATAAATTTTTCTCTTTAATCAGCTAGTTAGACGGTTTTAAGCTGGATGTGACTTGTGTAAAACAATAAAATATATCTTTTTTCCAATGATACTTCCATCTGAATGCATTTATTAACAAAATATTTTAATTTTTATGTGCGTCGCTCAGTCTTTTTTTGTGGAATTTTTCACTGTTGACACTGTTCAAATGCAATTTTCTGATGATTGATGCATTGTTGACACTTCTAACTTTAACTAATCGATCAAAAAATGTAAAACTTATCAATTTTTATAGTTACACTTACGTATTATTCAGTAGTTTTTGCAAAATTAATATTTTTCTTCAAAACAAGAAAAAAGACTGAGCGACGCAAAGCGCATATTCGTTAAACTGAAGGATTCAAATTTTGAAAATTCGTTGAATTCTAAACAAGTTTTTGAAATTTAACAAGAAACCGTCAATTTTTTAATTGAATTTTAGACATTTAGATCTCGTACATGCAATATGAATGAGGGAATAGAAAAAATTATGAAGAAATGTTTAAAAAAATAAAAATATTTTTTATTGTTTACAAAAACAAGTAGAGATTTACTTGTAAAGCGTTTTTGAGAATTTAACCAATCTGTAGAATTGCCCTTTATGTGACCTTAATCGCATTTAAATTCAAATCCGTTAAAAACCGTTAAATTTATATTATAGCCACTTTTACTACAAATCTATTATTACGACTCATTTTAATCCTCAACATTCACAACATTCTCCATAAAATCGTCAACCAACGAAATATCAAATCAATAATTCTCCACTAAAAATATTGTGCACTTTAATAAAATTTATATAGCACATTTAGCTTCTTTTGATAGAAAACAAAACATTTTTATCGATTTTTTTTTCTCGTTCATTCCTCATTGAATAAATGTACTCAAGATGTGATGACTTGGAATCTCTAGTTTTTCATGGTGTTGTAGATATTTCTTTATATTCAATTATCTTTATTATGCAAGTATAAAAATATACCGCGCTTCAAATGCTCGAAAAATTGATGGAATATGAGGTCATAAAATCGACATTAAATCTCAATGAAGAATGGAAATACACAACAAAGAAAAGAAGAAGTAAAAAATGAAATAAAATAAAATAAAAATGCATGATGTGAACACAGTGTGATGTGATGTGATGTGTGTACATGTGAAGATATAATGATGGATCATAAAATTGCAAGTCACAATATGTTTATTAAAAGTGTTACTTGCTTAAGTGCAATCAAGATTTCTTTTCTTCTTCTCCTCTATCTCCTCTATTTTTTTTTCTTCCCTATCATAATGAAAATATATTTTTATGAGTATTTAAAAGCTTGTCGAGTTGGATAAAAGAAAAAAAAAGATGGAACAAAAAAGAAAAGTTCTAAGAGGTTATGGTCTGAGAATTATAACTGAGAAAAATATTTAATGTGTGAGAAAAAAAGTGAAATTATTCGATCGTATTAAGAGTTGTATGCACTTTATAATTCTAGAAAATGCTCTTATGCATTTAATTTTGAGAGTTTGTCACTAGTGTACTATACTGAAATACAGATGGAATTATATTCAAGGCTTAAGTTCGATTCCTAGAAAAATTCATTGATTTAAAAACTTTTATCTCTACCTGCACAGAAAAGTTACACAATAAAGCACCGATTACCCATTGAATATTCATATAAATTTGCAAAAATCTCCATTAATGAAGGATTGAAAATAAAAATGCAAAATTTGATCCGGTATTGAGACTTTTTTAATGCTTCATTCAGCATCACGAATGCCATGGAGTCAAATTCATTCAATATATTATTAAATGCAATATTTATGAGACCACGTCCGAGCATTTTTATATCCTTACCATTCTTGTTAATTAGCTGATGATATGTTTTCGATAAAATATAAAATTCTCTTAAATAACTCAATGAATTTTAACTTTATTGCTAATTTTTAAAACAAATTGTGCATTAATATATTGACATGATTGTTATTTATGTCTATGACTATTGATCATTGAATTCCGCGAAACCGAAAATTTTATTATTAATTTTTGGTCGCTATTTTTTTTCAATAAAATTATCAATTTAATTATTCCATGGATTTGATATTTGGAATGTTTAACCGTGAGTCACATATGAAATTCAATACTTTGATAATGAAGCCAATCCTAATGAAACCGAATAATTTTGATGAAATAATATTTTTGTTGAGGTTAGGTTAGATTGGTGGGAAGACTGAGGATGGAGGATATTGAGTTGTCGGACTGGATTGAAGATAAGAGTTAAATGGAATCAATAAAAATGTAAAATAAAATGCAAGTTTTTACAAAAAGTATATGCTCAAATTATGATTCTTATGAAAATCAGTGAATGGGATTCGAACCTACAACTTATAAATTTTATGCTAAAATTTCTACAAAATTGACCATTTATGGCTTTTCATCGATATTTTTCGAACAGCAAAATCTCTAATTTCTTCATATTCAACACATAAATGCGCATCTACATTCAATAACCCCAAAACCATCCTCAAACTTACATCCAGCATCTGCATGTGTGAATATTTATATAAAATAAGTCGTTGAATTTCTCATATTATTGCTGAATATTGATTAAAACGCCAAGTAATTAAAAATTTATTGTTTTTCCCGTTTTCCATCAAAAGTCCCCAAAAACCGCATTGGATCAATATAAAATAACAATCGCAGTCATGTGTCGGATTTATTTGATATATCTCTGAGAACTAAGAGTGTATATATAGATTTAAAGCTTTTATTTTATTCTCTCGAATAGAACTCAACATAACTGACAGACAAAGCGTTAATAATAATAAAAAAATTTCTATTGTTCCAAAAATGTTAAATCCAATAAATTCATAAATAATTCTTTCAACTTGAAAATTTTATTGTCATGCAAAAAAATTCTTTTATTTTTAAATCTCTTTTCCATTTCTTTTTCTGAATTATTTAGCTATGAGATGATAAAAAATATAAATAAGACCGAGTTCAATGTCTTTTGATGAATCAATGTTACTGACCCAATCAATAAAAAAATATATAACCCGGGTGGCACGAAATAAAGTCTCTCGTAGTGAAAACGGTCATTTTTGATGACTATACCTACGGTTCGATATTTACAGGAATGTGAAATGTATCGTAAAAATTGTTCGGAGGGTATTTCTTTATAGTTCTGATGAATCAGTTTTAATTTGTGGCTATTTATAAAATATATTGAGAGTAGTTTTTGTGGGAATTATTAAGTTTTAAAGATAAAAATATTGTTCGGTGTTTTTGATTTTTAGCGCATTTTTGAAAACTTGTTTTCAAAAAGGAAGCTCAATCATGCACTTTGATCGGTCGTTCAGTCGTTCGGTCGTTCGGGTCCCAATTATCTCTTGATCTAGACTTCGTAGCAAGCTCGGAATTGTTTTAATAGCTTCATTGAATGTTTTTATTCCCGCCGTTTATATTGAAAAGTCAAAAAACACTCATTAAATAGCTTAATTCATCGATTTTATATTTCAAAAAAATATGTAAACAATGCAGGGCAAAGCTATGCTGATGATAAGTTTGAATTTTTTCTAACCGTTAAAAAATCTGAAATTTTTTTGACCGTTATTTCGGATTAAATTTTTTTCTTTTATACACCTTAATTAATTACAGGGGGTCCTCGATTTGCGTCACTTCGATTTGCATTATTTCGATTTGCGTTACAAAAATTTTATATACCAAAATATTCGATTTGCATTATATTTTGACCGTTATTTCGATTTGCATTATGTTTTTGTTGATATTTTTATTTACAAAAAGCTTAACGGCTTTAAAAAATTCAAATTTTTACCACATTTTGCAGCAAAAATTTTTTGTTTACAAGTCAAAACAAAGAAAAATATTTGTAATTTTTCTGTAAAATTTATTTTAGCTTTTGAAATGCAATTTAATTGTATTTAATGTTAAATATTTATCGCAATAAGTAATGGCACGTTCTTAATTTAACTTTCTTCTATGCTAACACATAAATTTTAAAGAAAAGTCAAGTCTTATAATAATATGTATTTTTTTTGGTAAAATTTTCTTGAATTGAATATTTAATTAACATGAAATGCTTCAAGTAAGACAGTAATATGCAATATTAACATTTTGCATTAGAATTAAGAGAAAAATCTTATCAAAAAACTCAAAATATTTACATATTTTTGAGTTCAGGAACCAAATTGAAAATTTGTATGGATTTCTTTGTTCGATTTGCGTCATTTCGATTTGCATAACATTTTTCCGGTCCCAAACAGTAACGCAAATCGAGGACCCCCTGTAACATTTAATTTTTTCATACAAAACAAATATAAGTGCGTTTAGAAATTTGAAAAATAATGGATGTGTTCAGAAATTTAAATTTTTCGCTGATGGAAAATTTTGAATTTCAAAAAACCGGTAAATCGTAAAGCTATTATTTGCATTGAACATTATAAAAATCAATTTTAAAGGAATTTTGATCTTTAGTTTTAAACTTATTATTGAAATGCATTATGATTAAAGAAACAGCAATAGAGTTTTAAAACTCGACATTCTTTTCTATTTAATCAATTGCTAATCGCTGCGTCAAAAATGCGCTGAAGTCCCTCGATATAAACGAGGACTTTTGTAATTTTTTTGGGAATTTTATAGGTTGGAACTTAAAATTTATTGATGTTTTGACTCCAATGTAGAATTTTTGTGTCTTTAGGATTAATTCCTGATCGGTACTTAAGGGGGCGTTCACTCATTACGTAACACTCTGAGGGGGGAGGGGGTCCGAGAGTTTGTTACGGTCTATTGTTCTCACAAGTGATTCTTTAGTTAAAAACGTTACGTAGGGGGGGGGGGAGGTGTAAAACACAAATTTTAGCGTTACGTAATAAGTGAACGACCCCCAATATATTTCAGATATGAAGTCAAATTACAATTCGATGTACAGTCTGCGTGTAAATGTCGAGTATTCTTCATAAATTCATAATTAAACTTCATTAAAATCGACAATATATTGCAATATATATTTTGATATACATAAATTCAGTTCATTATTTAAAGAACAAAAAAAAAAAAAAATACTTTTTCAGTAGAAGTTCATGAAAGAAAAAAAAAACAAATGTAAAATGAAAAAATTCGTGTTGACAACAGAAACACAGCGCAAAATCTCAAAATCATAAATATTTTAATATGTTTTCATGTTTATTCTATTTGTTAAACATACAAAAAGGCAAAATTCGACATGATGCAATATTTCATATTTAATAAATGCTGCAGCACTCTTTTGCAATTGTTTCGGCGATGTGATATGTATCGATTTTTTTTTCGTGTATATTATATGCTTCCATAGCTCAAGGTGAATGGAGCTGAGAACCGAGAAGAGAAGAAATATTATTATTATTATTATAACAAAATTATGAATGGGTATGAGTGAGGAAAATGTATAAACAGAACAATATCAGATTCTCATCAGTCTGTTTTGAATAGACTCCATTTATTCATATTTTTCCTTATTTTATATATGTATATGGAAATGAAAACAATAATCGAATGACTAATGCAAAAATTATTTTTCCTTTTATTTTATTTTTTTTTGAGGGTTATGTTTGTTACAATGGAACATTATGGGAACATTTCATGAAATCCCTTTTCAATTGCTATGATTTAACTTTTGCATTTTGATGTCGGAATAGTAGATGACTTTTTTGATGGATATTAATGAAACTTTTGTGAAATTTGGATTAAATGTAAAATATGAAAAAATTTTTAAGGTTATGTTCTTCAAATTAATTTTTTGACAGTTGATTTTCAAATTACCGTTATTTTATAAATAATTTATTGATGGTTAATTTTCATTAAAATTTTTGTCTTCTAAATTTAAATTTAAATTAAATTTTAAATAATTTTTGTCCGTTAAATTCCAAAAATTTCCTTTATTTAAAAATTTGAAAAAATAATTTTTGTCCGTTAAATTCCAAAAATTTCCTTTTTTTAAAAATTTGAAAAAAAAATGAATTTTTTGTTCAAAATGATTGCAATAATTTTGCATTAAAAAACTAAATTCTTAATAATTTACTAATGACCCCATTGACCTCAAAAAAATTCAGCAAAAAAAAAAAAATTAAAGAACGACCTAAACTGACAAACCTAATCAAATTAACATTAATATTTTTTTCATATATTATATTCCCATATTTAAAGCTTACATCAAAGTCAATCTGTGCATAATAAAATCACATTAAAGCCTGCATCCAACAAAACGCTCGTTTGACTTTCAATGACATTTTTTTGCCTTACTCGGGGATCAATTCAAAGGCTTCACATTTCCATCATTAAAACAGGTTTCCTCTATTGAAATAAAGTTTTCAATGCAATTTTTTTTTACCACATTTCATTAGCAGAATTAAAATATGCCGCAAATAAACTTTTTCTCTCTCATTCATAAATTTTATTGACGAATATTTGAGTGCTTTTGATGAATATGGACATAATTGTGTCACATAATAATTTGTGTATGACATTATTGACTTTTTCCATAGAAATATTATTGAAATTTTAAGCATAAATTGAAAATTTTATTCATTCCAATTAATATCGTCATGTCATTGCCATAAATAATTTTATGCTTTTATTTTAACAGATCATTGACCATTCTCTTCCATCATTTATAGCTTTTGCGCATCTCATGAAAATATATAAATTAAAGAAAATTGCCACAAATTAGATGACTGGCACAGTGGGCTGAAAATCGATTTTTGTTCACCAAATCTTGATATTTTGGTGGTTTTTAGCTATGGGTCTAGGATGTTCAAAAATGTAACCAAAATTTTTTTTCGTCCATACAGGTGCCCGTACGGGCCCAAAATGTGTTTTTGGTACCAATGATTTTCAAAAAATTCGTGTGCCTCACTATGTGGATGAAATTTCACAAACTTTTATTCGCTCACACAACTTCTAACTTTCATATAAAATACCAAAAGTTTGAAAAAAATATTTTGATGATCATACCCGAAAAAGTCCAAAAAATCGCCATTTTTTGGGCATTTCGACCTCCTGTGCCTACAAGTTGGACTCAAAATTCTCAAAGTTAGTGATTATTGTAGTTTTGAGTAGATCTACAAAAACATTTTATTCATCATTGCCAAAAATGTCATTTAGTGCTTTAAAAATGAGATCAAAGGTCAAAATTTTCGATTTTTTCGTAATTTTTTGGGTTTGCCGGCCTATATGATCCACTAAATGGCCTCAGGCAACTTTTAAGTGACATTTTTCTTGTAGCTCTTATGTTATACTATAAAACTAGCAAAAAAAAATAAAATTTTTTCCGGTAACTCGGTTCACCAGGGGCCCCCAAAGGGGGTCTGGTAGGGTGGTCCTCAAAACAAAAAAAAATATTTCTCGACCATATCTTCACCAAATGAGCTGAAACTCTCAGAAATGATAGAAAATATTAATACGGATCATTTTCAGTCATTTAGATCTAATAAAAATTTGATTTTTGGCCTTTATAGTGATTTTGCTAATTTTCGAGCTTGGTCAAAAATCGAGTTTTTACTTTTCGACTCCTGCCACCTCAGAAGGACTTTATATTTTATTTTTTTTGATGAATTCTTATAGCTCAGCATAGTACGCATCCAACGAGGTATAAAACATGACATATAGTCAAGATATGACAGAGTTATGGCCAAAAAACTGAAAAAATGGTCAATTTTTTGAGGGTTTGACAACTTTCATCTCACATATTCACTCATATTTCATCGAAATTTCAAGTAAATGTAACAAATTTGGTATCGTTGGAAAGGTAATTGCTTCAGCTATACAATAAAATAAAAATCTAAGTTTGGAAGTTCTTCAGTAGACCAGAAAACTTACAAAAGTTTACCTTGTCCTCCCATACACAGCAAAAATTAAAAAAAATTATTTTTGTGTTTTTTCCACAGTTTTACACATAAACTTTCATAATATGATCAACAAAATAGTTTGCAGCCATTACTTCCTGCATACAGGACCATAGAAAAAATGTAATTTTTTATGAAAAAATCGAAAATATTCGAAAATTTGATGTTTTTTTATGAACGTGTATGCAAGAGGTAATGGTTGCAAACTATTTTGTTGATCATATTATGAAAGTTTATGTGTAAAACTGTGGAAAAAACACAAAAATATTTTTTTTTAATTTTTGCTGTGTATGGGAGGACAAGGCAAACTTTTGTAAGTTTTCTGGTCTACTGAGGAACTTCCAAACTTAGATTTTTATTTTATTGTATAGCTGAAGCAATTACCTTTCCAACGATACCAAATTTGTTACATTTACTTGAAATTTCGATGAAATATGAGTGAATATGTGAGATGAAAGTTGTCAAACCCTCAAAAAATTGACCATTTTTTCAGTTTTTTGGCCATAACTCTGTCATATCTTGACTATATGTCATGTTTTATACCTCGTTGGATGCGTACTATGCTGAGCTATAAGAATTCATCAAAAAAAAAATAAAATATAAAGTCATTCTGAGGTGGCAGGAGTCGAAAAGTAAAAACTCGATTTTTGACCAAGCTCGAAAATTAGCAAAATCACTATAAAGGCCAAAAATCAAATTTTTATTAGGTCTAAATGACTGAAAATGATCCGTATTAATATTTTCTATCATTTCTGAGAGTTTCAGCTCATTTGGTGAAGATATGGTCGAGAAATATTTTTTTTTGTTTTGAGGACCACCCTACCAGACCCCCTTTGGGGGCCCCTGGTGAACCGAGTTACCGGAAAAAATTTTATTTTTTTTGGCTAGTTTTATAGTATAACATAAGAGCTACAAGAAAAATGTCACTTAAAAGTTGCCTGAGGCCATTTAGTGGATCATATAGGCCGGCAAACCCAAAAAATCACGAAAAAATCGAAAATTTTGACCTTTGATCTCATTTTTGAAGCACTAAATGACATTTTTGGCAATGATGAATAAAATGTTTTTTGTAGATCTACTCAAAAACTATAATAATCACTAACTTTGAGAATTTTTGAGTCCAACTTGTAGGCACAGGAGGTCGAAATGGCCAAAAAATGGCGATTTTTTGGACTTTTTCGCATTTTTGATCATCAAAATATTTTTTTTTCAAACTTTTGGTATTTTTATATGAAAGTTAGAAGTTGTGTTGAGCGAATAAAAAAAAGTTTGTGAAATTTCATCCACATAGTGAAGCACACGAATTTTTTGAAAATCATTGGTACCAAAAACACATTTTGGGCCCGTACGGGCACCTGTATGGACGAAAAAAAATTTTGGTTACATTTTTGAACATCCTAGACCCATAGCTAAAAACCACCAAAATATCAAGATTTGGTGAACAAAAATCGATTTTCAGCCCACTGTGACTGGCACACAATAAATAAAATTTCGTGAATTTTCCTTATTTTCATCCCTCTGATGATACAATTGCTGTTTATCTGGATTACAAAAACAACAAATGAACAAACATATAAAGGTGGTCTTCGATTTGAATAATTGTTTGAGAAATTTATGCAAATTTAATTGTTTATTTTTTGAATTTAAAATTTCCGTTACAAATCATTAAACATTTAAAAATTTATTATGTCGAAAATCTTGTTAACAGAATTCGAAAATATCCAAATTGAAATTATGTAAATCGAAGACCCCTTGTGCATTAAGGAGTCGTACAAAATCACAATATCATCGCCCATATGAATACGAACATGTAGCGGAATGTTTAGTGTGAGGAAGGAAATGAAAGTGCGAAGAAAACAACAAGGCATGGTTAGATTGAATGTTTTTGGGCGATTTTGGGGGTATTGTTAGATTCGGTCCGTGCAATGCTAATGAATTTAAGTTTTGAGTTAGTAAGAATTTTTACTAAAACGAAAAAATTTACCTAAAATTTTTCAATTTTAAACTTTTTTTATGAAATTCCTCAAAAAATGTAAAGATGCAAATTTTGACCCCTTAGCTAGGCTTTCCCGAATTCCCGGTCTCGACTTTTTTCGAGACCCGAGACCAAAATTTAAGGTTTTAAAACCTTAATATTTGAAAATTATTGCAAAACATCCAATTTATAGGGATTTTATTTTGGTCTCGAGTCTCGAAAATTTGTCGAGACCGAGACTTCGGGAACCCTTACCCTTAGCTTAAAGTTTGACATTATTTTTTAATGACCCCAAATCAAAGAAATGACATTGAAGATTTGAAGCTACAAAAATTACAGAAAATTTCAAAATTAAAGCTAATAAGTAACTAATTCATAAAAAAAACTAAACTATAAATTTAATGATCCAAAACAACAAAATAATCCCACACTAATCCCCATCACATCGACTCTTAAGGTGCAGCTACAAGAAAAAAAATGAAGGATGAAAAGCAAATAAAGAAGAATGAGAGGAAATTAATCACTGTAATCGTTAGAATTAATTATTATGCCACCCCAAGGTTTTCTCTTTATTTTTAACTATACTATTTTTATCTTCCATCTACCTAGCAATAATCACCCGCTCACCGTACATTGTTAGCAATAAACAATTTTCATCAACAACAATCAATGAAAGAAATTGCAGATATTTATTGACTTGTTATGCTTCTTGTTTTTTCCTTTCCAACATATTTTTTTTCTTTTAATCTCATTTCATTTAATTTTTTACCTGAAGTGTAGTTTTTCAATTCCATTTTTTCTGCTTTTTTAATTTAAAAGAAGTCATAGAAAAAAATTGTTATTAGTTTTTCCTTGTCTGTAGGTGGACATGAAAATCAATTTAAATTAAATAGAAAGGGTTGATGAACTTTTGGCGAGTTAAAGACTGTCTTTAAGAATTCTTTAGTTTTTTTTAAATAAAATTTTGAATTTTTTAAGGTTAGAATTTTGCAATAATTTAGTTATACTCTATAAATATTTTTCTGAAAAGTCTCGTCTTGTTGATCTAAAAATATCAAAAAATAATATTTTGCCAATTCGATCTGTATCTTTTTGTAGGTTTTTTTATTTTTCACAAATTTATCTTATTTTTGATGAAAATTTCACGAGAAAAATAAATTTCCGAAAAAATAAAATTAAGCTTTCCATTGAGTATCAAAACAAAATCACAAATTCTAAACAGCAAAAAAACATTTTTTTAATCCTTTTATGACAACATCTGATGAAAAGTTTAATTTTTCATAAATATATTTTGGGTTTAAAAATTATAATCCAAAAAATCACAGTAGTCAGTCAAGCGTTTAAATTCATGTGAATTTTTTATATATATATTTTTTTTTGGAAGGTCTGCGAGTCATTTAATATTTAGACAGTTTTCTCACAAGGACGACACCATTTGACTTCACAGAAGTATGAAAAAGGATCTTAAATATTTAGTGGAATAATATTTCATTTTAATTGAACATTTAGGATTTGAAACAGAAAAGGTCCATGAATGAGTTTCCATGAAGGTTTCTTTGGCATCCTTTAAACAAAATAAATGGTATGTAATTAAGAATTTCTTGAAAAATTTTCATTTTCATTTTCATTTTTCTCCTTTTTAGCCTAAAGGCAATAATTTGTTGTCAATGTTTACTTTCAATTTCTTATTAAGACTTGTCACAGTTTTTTTTGAACTTTCTCTCATTTCCATGGTTCTTGAGGGAAAATATTTCTTTTTCGACTTTCGGATACATTAGTAACTCAAACAGAAACATTGAAAGAAACGAAAAAGTTTATTTTTTTTTGCTTTACTTTCCTTTACTTTACTTTTATTTGTTTTTCACGTAAAGTTTTTGAGCAGTTTTTTGGTTAGGTGGTTGAGGTCATTTGTTGGGATGTTAATTGTCTGTCTGTACTTTATTTTCATGTTATTTGGAATAGAATTTAGATTTTTTGGGTTTTAGAAACCCTTGTTTTCACAAAATGGCAATAAATTTGAAAATTCGTGTTTACTAGGATTTGAACCTACAGTCTTATGCATCAAACTAGCTTTCATTCCAAAATTCTAACTAATTTCTTTCAGATTTGCAAACCCCCCAAAAATGCGTCATATCCTTCAACAACAATGCCACCTAACCTAGAAAATTTCAAAAAATCTTTCAATTCAAAAACAACAGAACAGTAAGTGAATGTACAGAAATTTGATAGAACCAAAATAAATGAGTGGATAAAAGAATGAAAAAAATGAGTACATGAAAGGTAATTAAATACGCAGATAAATTCCTTCCTTCTCTCTTATTTCATTTGAAATGAAATTCTTTCCACATAAAATTCTCGCTTTTCACATCTTCTTCCTCAGCTGTTGTCATGCAAACAATGAAATTGAACTTTTTTTTTCTTCTCAGGTCGATTCTCCCTTCTTATCTCATCTCGCTGATGCCACAAAAAAATTTCTTTCTTTTTTAAGAAAATATTTTCTTTAACTTTTTCAATTCCCCATTGTTATGTTTGCTTTACCCTTGGGTTAATTCACTTTTCTCGAATGTCAGAGATTCACGTATTTATTGAGTCAATTGTTTATGAAAATTTCTCCTTCTGTTACTTTAAGTCTTGATATGTATTGAAAATTAGATGAAAAATTTGATTTTCAACCCTTTTGAACCACAAACTTAATGTTTTTCTGGAGACAATGAGTGTCAAACTCTTTATTTTGACTGACAGTCAGGTTTGACCTTTGGTTATGGAGATTGCGGTAATTTGAGAAGTCTGGTCAGTTTTGGCGACATAAAATTCATCTAATCAATAAGTTGCTATAGTTATTAGGAATTAAATGCGTAAAATGCTTGTTTTTAGCAGTGGTTCGCAAGCTAAGTGTCGCGACACACCAATTCTTTGCAAAAAATAAGCCCGGTGTATCGAGAAAATGTCTAAAAATCTTATGCTGTCAATTTTAAGAATTCCAAAAAATTTGTTAAAACTATACACAAAAAAACGCACATTGAACCAAAAAAGTTTGAGAAACACTGGAATAAAAGCGCAACCAACCCCAAAAAACTCATTTCATCCTTGCATTAATAACTTTTCGAAGAAGGTCAAATTTCTATAGTAATACAAAGTATCAACTGCTCTTAAAATTGGTTTTCATTTAATTAATTAAATTTATCAAACAATTTAGTAAATGTAAGATAAAAGAGTGCAGCAACAACCCTTTAAGATTCTATTTCAGTCTTATTTTGAGTAGGAAGTTGAAATAATAACTTTTTTAAAAAAGGGGGTTGTTCTCAAGTATTGTTTTAATTAGTGGAAGAGGGGTGGGAGGATGTGATTTTAGTGATATCTATTAAAGTAGATCTTGATTCTTTGTTGAGATATTTGAGGGAACAAAAGAATTGAAAACTTTAAACTTTTTATTTTTTGTTATCTAGGAGTGTAGTTAGACATAGAATTCAAAAAAATCATAAAAAATTGAGGATTCATCCCTTAAATTCCAATCAAATACACATTTGACATTATTTATGAATGAACCTCTTCCAATTAAATTGAAACTCCCCAAAATAATTTTATTATGTTTCAAAAGTACACTTTGACAGACGTACATGTGTTGCTACTTACTTGACTATAAGATATCAAAATTCTTAAAACCCACGTTAAATTTTCACGACTATGGATTCATTCGTTTCCAGAGAAACAATCAGGAAAAACAACAGTCAAACAATGAGAATTTCCCACCCACACATACACACACATCAGTGCCAAAACAATTTCTATTTACAAATTTTCTCAATTGTTAATATACAAAAATTATCTCCCCATAATTCAATTTGATTGTTGTCATAGCGTGAACAAGCGTAGCAGATTAATAAATAAGGAATTCCTTAATCCAATTAAATTTTATTTCATTTTTGTACATAGTAGTTGATTATTTACATTTCTCTGTCAACTTTCTGTCCCCCCATCTCTGTCATCCTCGTGCTCTGCCAATTAATTTTTCTGAAACTGTTTACATTTTAGCTTGTCTCATATTTTAATGGAACGAGAACAGATATTATGAATAAATGTCAATGGCACATCTCTCTTTTTTTTTTGTTTGTCACAATGCGGTGCTTTTTGTTGTTTTCTGTTAGCACTTTTGATGGATTTGCGAGAAATAAAGTTTTTTTATGGGAATTAACGGAATTAGAGTGCTTTAGAATTTGTTTTGTAGGACTTTGATGAGAATCTCTTGAGGATATAAATTTTTTGTATATTGAGCTAAGCGAGATTCGATATTTTGATTTGGTTATGCCCAGGGTTATGCCTCAATTCCTTGTAAATACGGATGAGAGTTTGTAAGCTTAATATTTTATTGATTCTGGATTTATTTAAGCTTCAGCTTTATTGCAAATTGTACTAACTGGTACTAGCTTTACTAATTAGATGCATAGCTAAAATGACATTTCTTCATCTTTTCAGTGCCATCCTATTACATAGAACTCATTTTACCATATTACATGAGCACAAAGAACCTCCATAGAACCTTTTAAGTCATTTAATCTAACATCATTTCAATTTTTAACAAGCTATCATCAAAAAACTTTTTTATTTCGAAAAAAAAAATCCTCGAGAAACTTTGCAACTGCTTCATAACAATAACGATGTTAATAAAGTAAATTCATAAATGTATGATGTGATGATTGTCTGGATTATATAGGTGCACAAAAAATGACAAGGGTTATTTCGCAATCTCTTTCATCGTCCATATCAGCATCCTTCTGTGCTATAAACTTTCAGATCTAATATTCATGTAGGAATAGAATCACCATTATTGATTATTGGCTCGATAAAGTACAAGTCAAATCAGACACTCTAGTCCGATATCTACACATTTTTTTCCTCTTCAATTCCATTGATATTTTTTTTGTTATCTAATACTATTGCTTTTAAGCCTCCAAGGTACTTTATTTTTATCCTGAAATTGTTACTGTCTCTCTCTGCATATAAAATTGGACAAAAAATCTCTTTTTTTTATCCTCACTCAAATGGATTTGCTCGTCAAAAAAAGAAGTGTACACACACATGCTGTGGGGAGTTGAAAGGGAGGCTGTGAAAAAAATTCAGAACTAGTTATGCATACATGAAAAAAAGTGGTCAGCTATATACGACTATATTGAGTTTTTTTCTAGTCTCTTGAGTTTTTGGGGCGCACAAATGTAATAAAAAAACTTTTTTAGGATGAAATAGAACGGATGCACGCTAAGGGCAAGAAACTGGAAATGTTTTTCTTGGAAAAAAATTTAAGAGATGTTTGATGATAGTTTTGGGTGTTTGAACTTTAGTTGGAGTTTTTTTATGAAATATTTGTGGATTTTTGGTAGTTTGGGGTACAGAACTACTCGTTTAAAAATTTAAATCTATGCAAAGAGTGTAGAATTATAAAATTTTGGGGTACTCAGCTTTAAAAATTAAGGGTACATAGGTATGAAAATTAGGGGTATACAGCTATGATAATTGGGGGTAAACAGCTATATATTCTGGTTATGATATTTAGGGAAACAGATGTAAATACAACTTTCTATATAAAAGATACGTCAATTTTAAATTTTCCAGGGGAATGCAACTGTGGAAATAAAGGGTACACACAATTTATATAAGGTGTTCAAAACTATCCTTATAAGGGGTACATAACTACCAATAAAATCAATACGAATATAAAATTGAAATCAAATTACGTTCAAAATTTAGAAATGAATGCCAAAAATAAACAATACATTTACAAGATCCATTCATGAGCGTGCCAAATAATGTCATAACATATTTGAGTAGCCAAACATCAATATGCAATCATCTCTTTCCCCTTATGATATGCTCTTATTTTATAGGACTATCACTCTGTTGTGTGTATAGCATTTACGTTTTATATGCATGCATGTATAGTAATCTTATTTATGTACAACACGTTGCTTAGCCTAATTTTGGCTTCTGCATTTTATGTTTCTTATGCCATGGAAAATTGATTATTTACATTAAAGGGAGCATTTCTGTTACTTTTTTTTTTGTTCTTTCTTCTTTTCAATTCATATTTTTCTACTCTCGTAATGTATGTATTGTGTATTTTTGTTTCATTCAACTATTACGCTTACGACAGGATGTGCATTCTTGAACGTGTTAAAGTGGTAAAGAAACTTTTTTCATATCGTCAAGTGTGTGTATGTTGAGTGAGCAGGTTGAACATCTTATTTTGTTTCAATTAAGGGGGATTATGTATGACTTGTGTGCTATTGGGTGGAACAAGAGTTAGATTAGTTGAGAACTGGTGGAATTTGTTTGTCAAAATTGACGGGAACTAATGTAATTTTAATATTTTAGGTCTAAATTTGCTATAAAAATGCGATAGAATGTAAATAGTTTTGCTATAAAATCGTTGAAAGATAGAAAAGTTTTGCTATAAAATCTGGTATATGGTTGTTCTGCTATAAATGTATAAAAACTTTGAATCATCTTGCTATAAATTTTCCAACATGAAAAAACTAAATTGCTATAAAACTATTGATATAAACCTTAGAATTTTAAAATCAAATTTTCCTATAAAAATACAACTTTCTATAAAATTTTTGAAATAATCATCTTGATGCTATAAAACTTTTCAAAAATTTTACAAATATTTTACAAATATTTTAATTTTTTTTGAAATTTAAATTCTGCTTCAATCTCAACAAACACACAACCAGAATTATAACTTCATATAAAAGTTTTTCAGTGTTTTTGCAAGCATCATTCCATAATATTTTCGTTGCTGCGAGTAAAAGTCTCAAATAAAAAACAAATAACATTTGCTACAAGTGTCTAAGACATCACTTCCATTAGGTTTAGAACACTCAATACAAATACAAGAATTTCTACTTCTTCACTTGACATTCTTTTGATTTTCATTGGAAGAAACGAAAGATGTTAGATGGGATTGTTTGTAAGTGACGTCTTTAAGGAATTTGATAAGGTTAAAGTTAATATGAAGATAGAAACTTTGCAAGGGGCAATCAACTTTTTGAGGGGACTGAAACTTTTTTAAATCCCAAATTATTAATGATCCTAATTAATTTTTATAGACGTAATTTGTAAACAGTCTCAAATTTTATTTTGTTCTTCTCACTTCGCTACGAATGTAATAATAAAGAAAAACTTCACGCATGTTTGGTTCCATTAATTATCAAAATTGACTAACAGAATGTTTTTAAATTTCTCACATTTCGACGGATAATATTGCCGCCTTAAGTACACTCTGAAAAAGAATGTAGGCAACTTGACACTTTTTTAATTAATTTTCCACGGTGTGTACAAGTGTGTTGTCAAAAAATGTTTTTTTTTATTATTTCTGTTATTTCTTTAGCTCCTCCTTAGGCTTTAAATTATTTTATTTTTTGTTTGTATGAATCGTTGTTTATATCCTTCACACGAAGTATTTCTGAAAAAATAAAAGGAAAAAAATAACATTTAAAATCGTTTGAAATCAAATAAGCACCCCCAGAAATGCTATACTTTGTGGTATTTTGACAATTTTTTTTCTCTACGTCTGAACACATTATTTATCTTCTTATTTGAATTTTTTTTTTGTATGTTTGTGATGTTGGGGAAATAATGTGTGAAAGAAAAACCCTCGAAAATATTTTTTTCTTTAGTGTTTATGTTTTGTATTGAAATTAAGGTGATTTTAAATTTTATGGATGTGACATCCATGATATTAGGTTCTAATAATGATGCAGCACTAATTTATTGTTTGTGTTTGAGTTTTGAATGAATTTGGAATTAAAAAAAGGATTGTTGAAAAATTTATGGAGGGAATCGAATTTCTGTTATTTTGGAACCGAATTCTTGTTGATTCATAAATTGCTAGAAAATCTAAGATTCAGAAATATTAAATCTTTCAATTCGATTATCTTGTACATCCTTAAGACGTTTCTTAATCCATTAGATAATTTCCAATAATTCATAAAAAGCACTTACCTTACTTCAAGTATCAGAAATAATTCCTAGCTTCAATCTCTTCTAGTCTCTGTTCCAAGAACTCTTATTCTCATCACTTAAAAGCTTGACTTATGATTTCTCTAGACATTTATTCATTTTTCTCTCCTTTTTTCATAGAAAAACTCACAAGACATGTCATTCAATACCTTAGAAAAATTAATATTACAAATAAAATTAGAAGTAGAAATGAAAAAAAAAAATCCCAAAGCAATATATCAATTGCCTTTTGTGATTAGATGGCAGCATGTCTCGTAGAACACATTTATTTCCATGAGCATAGAATAAAATAATAATAATAATTCACATTCCAAAGAAAATAAGAAATTCTTACTTTTTCCGTTCTATGACACAATTATTGTTCTTATCTCATCTTATATTAAATAAATTCATTTCTGATATCGTAAAAAAATATTGCTACTGTACTTGAGATGAGATTAATTTAATGGAGGGAGGGTATAAACTCATAAATGGAATTCTTTCGCAATACAATTATTCAGGAAGATGAAAAGAAGGAGGAAGTTGGAGGTAAATTGTCGGAAATAGGGAAATGTAAGCGCATTTACTTATTTTTTAATATGGAAATTTAACGAAAATTTTGAATTCAAAAATCAAAAGATTTTTTTTTATTTTAAAATTTAATAATTTTTAAAAGCTGAATCTTAAGTTTCAGTTTGAAAATTCGAGTAACTTTTATAAATATTTAAAAATTAACTGATTTTAAAATTTCAAAAAATGATTGCTGAGTTTCGGAATTTATTTGAATTTTTTAAAACCGTTAAAATTGAAACGTTTAGTATTTAGAGACAAATACAGACCATCCAAAGTTCAACAATCTCCAAAGCAAATTTTGCAAACGACTGCTAACCAGAAATAAAAAGGAATAAAAAATGATGAAGAATAAAAGATAGAAAAAAGGAAAAGAAAAAAAAACAAACAATTGGGGGAAAAAATTAATCACAAAAATCGTTTTGAATTAATTGTCATTGCGCCAGTCGCTACAGCATCTCTACCTCCTCATTGTTTTTTATTCAAATTCTTTATTTCCATCGTTTCAATTGTTCTCCAAAAAAAATTCTTTTTCTTTCTTTCCTCTTGAAATTCCTCAAAGACTCAGATTTTTTTTTCATTTGGAATTTTATGCTTAAGAAGAGAAAATCTCATCAATATCCATTGAGTTGCACGCTGGTTGTTACATGCAGGGTTGGTTGGTGGTGTTGGGTGTTAAGGAACAATTGTTCATCTTTTGGTATTGATTTTGGATCTCGAATGAGACTAATTCACACTTACATGTTTATCAAATCCTTAAAAGTTAAAAGCCGAACCACCAACTCTGGATCAACATGAATTACATTTCTCGAACCACACAAATCAGTTTGGGGAAATGAAAATGGAAATTGCACATACATACAAAAAAATTTTATGGCATCAATTGAGAAGGATTTTTCATGTCAAAAATACATTTTTTTTGTCAATCTTGATATGACGCATTGAAAAAAATTCTTTTGTCTTGTTTTTATTGACTGTTGACATTTACTGCTATGGCATTAACTATGTCATATATGAGATTAAGGGGGGAAAAGTTCAATGTACGAAACTATTGTTCCTTCTTAAAGCTGTGCTTTAATGTTAAATATTATCAAAAAGTTAAATTTCTGTTGTTGCTATTGTCAACTATATCTGCTGTATGCGGACTCTCTAAGATTATCTTCCATTTCCAATGAACACTGTAACAAAAAGCAGCAACAAAAAATTGCAAAATAAAAACTTTGGAAAGCAAAAAAAATTTCTTCATTGTTTTATTTTATTTTATTTTTCCGTCTCATCCCTTCAGGATAATTACTGTTTGCGCAATTCATTTAATTAGATGTTTGAAATGAAAACTAAAGGAAACAAAAAAACAAAATACAGAAAATAAATTGGAGGGAAAATACGTTTATACTGGAAGCATAATTTATCTCAAGTGGATTCGTAAGCTATTTTCTAATGCAATTAAGGTGCAGTATAAACAATATCATCTTCAATGTACTTACCTTTAACATTGAGAATTTTTTTTTCCTTCTTCTTATGCATGGCAGCATCTTTCCCGGGCAAGTAAGTTTGTTGAATTTGCCTTTTGGGGCTTGAATGATGAATTTTCGATCTGTTGGATAGAATTGGGTCAGCTTTATTGATTCGTTAAGGATTTAAAGGTAAGCTGGATGTTAATGTTTTGATAGTTCAAAAAAGTTAAAGCGAAAACTGAATAGTTAACTAACTATTTTTTTCGAATAACTAACTGGATGTTTACAAGATTAAATTACAATTAAAACACTTAAATTGATGCTTTTTAAACCTTACTGGATGTTACATAAGAATACTCACAGAGGAATTGTTAGAAATTATAAATTTAGAGCTATTGTTGATGTTTTTAAAACAAAATACAAGAATTTTCAAATTTAAAGCCTAACTGGATGTTTTCAAGACAAAATTGCAAGATTTGATTAATTTAAAGCATAACTGGATGTTTACATTGCCTAAATCACAACAAAAAAGGAGAAAACTCATGCTACAGCTAATATATCACAAAAAATCTACTGTAAAGCCTTCAAGTCGCTAAATCCATTGTAAATCCAAACGCGTACTCGACTTCGAGGTCAACAGTTTAGAGCTCGGGTTCATAATTACATTAGAATGTTACAAAAGCGAAACAGATGCATGAACTTTTTATTGTATAATATCCAAATCACCATTAACGTCATCATCATCAAAATCATGATCACAAAGGTAATTTACTGCTTGTGGCTTTATTTCCATGAACAGCGATTTTATTCATCTTAGACTAAAACCTTATTTATGTTATGAGCGCAAGATGCAATTAATCAAAAAAGAGACTCACAGATTCATCTAAATTACCCACTGGATTTTTTTTTGTAAGCAGTTACTTGAAATGCCTAGTCAAAATATTTTATTATTAGAGTAGAAAAAGTCTGGTTTTAATTTTTTTTCGGGAGATAATTTGCAAGCAGAAAAGTAAACAATTACGGCTTGTTTTTTAGGTCAATCAACATCATCGGTAGCATAAAGTAATAACAATGGAAGCAACGGCAGAAGAAGCAAATCTTGTATTCAAATGAGAATCAAATGAAAAAACGAAAAGAAAAATCGAAAAACAATCACAAAACGGTGCTTGATTACACGACTGCCGTATTTCTTTCAACTTTTTTTTGCTCTCTTTTTTTTCATCGAAAATTACAAAATTATTCGTGAGGTAGAACGGTATTTGACCATATGGCCGATCAGATTTCAAACAAAAAATCATCATCATCATCAACAACTGAATTTAATTGAGGAGTGAATAGAAATTTTTTTCTTATTTCATATAAACTTATTTTCACAGAGATTCAATTTAGCAAAATGAAATTAATCCATGCAATTACTGTACTACATGCACTCAGCAAGCTTATAAGTGAGGAAATGTGTTGAGGCATCAACGAAATTATTTTCTCATATGGTACATGGGTGGAATCAGTTACATTAATTAATTATCAGCACTGTTTGGGATTTATGAAAATTTCTTGAATGGATTTTTTTTTTGTTTTGGTATGAGAGAATTTTTAGATGGGCTTGCTGTTGATTGTGGCGGATGGGAATTTGTTGTGATGAGATTTAGCTTCTTCATTTATGAATTTTTGAGTAGTTTTTGCTAATTTTGAAATTTTTCTTTCAATTTTGACTTAATTTGCATTTTTTTTGCTCAATACTTGTAATTGTTGCCAGTGTTACAATATTGTCAATATTGCTCAGTTTTACTCAATATTGTCCAGTTTTGCTCAAGTTTTGCTCAATATTGCTTAATTTTGCATAATGTTGCTCAGTTTTGCTCAATGTGACTCTGAATTGCTCAGTTTTTAAAATTTGTTATATTTTGCTCAGTTTTGCTTAAATTTATTGAAATTTTACAAATTCTCGCAGAATTTGGATGCATTCATGCTCTTAATGATTAAAAATATATTTGGTATAGGTGCATAGGTCCTATGCACCACAATCATATATTTTAATGCTTTTTGTTGCCAATCCAATTAACTCTTCCTCAGATATTTAATATCTTCTAATGAGTCCATCCAATTATATTAATACTGAATAATTAAAATCATTTCCACGAATTACTAATGACTGATCAATTATAAATGAAGCTTTTAAGCATTTTAATACACTTTAATTGCTATACTGAAATTTGTCAAAAAATAATAAAGTTTTACTAGATTATAGAAACAAAAATAGAGTAGATTGTCGAGTATGAGGATAAAAAGTCCATTAAAACAAATTAAGGTAATTGCATTAGTTCACTAATGAAAAAGCTAGATAATGGTTTATTCAAATATTGTCAATTAAATGAATTTTATCTGTCAAATTTAAATTATTCAAATGCATTTATTTGACTCACAATTTCTGTGCTACAAGAACTTTTTTTTTATATAGAAAATTTCTCATCCTAAAAAAAATATGATTTTCTGAAACATTTTTATTGTTATTCATGCACAAAACAATTGTTATATAAATATTAAATGGAATGGAAATTTTTTGCATATTGTCGGATGTTTAATTTGATTGCAGCAATAAACATAGAAAGAGCAACAAAAAATGTAAAAAAAGTAATTTTGATGTACACTTGAAATTGACGACTTGATAGACATTGGACATTGTATAATTTCAAATCGATGAGATGCTTTTTGTGTATAAAAGATTTATATTTGCAAATGACAAGAGTGAGAGACGGAAAAGTTTCGCAACATGAAGTGGAAATAAAAAGTCATCAGATGAAGGAATAATGTTGATGTTTAAATTGCGTTTTGATTGGGTTTGTAGTATCAATTTGCTGTTAAGTTATGAGCTCTTTAAAATTTCAATTTAAATTTCAAATTTGATTTTTTTTGGAATTTCCAGCGTTTCTTTAAGTTTCAAATTTTAATATTAATATTTCTTTTTAAATTTTTAACGTATTTCTAAAAATTGAATTTAAAATTTTTATAAATTTTTAACTTTTATCAATTTTTTTTATAAGTTTAATATAATTTTAAACTTTTAACGGCCTTATGAAATTCAAATTTATGATATTTAAAATCCTTATTTTAAATGTCATTAGCCATTTTGAGCCATTTTGCATCTAAATCCACCCATCACTACCCATATCAGCCTATACATATTCACTGAAAAAGAAGCTAAAAAGCTTTTAGGAAAATTCAGAAAAAAAACTTTTTTTCATCTAAAATGTCGGATTCAATATCATTCACTGCATTGTATTAGGTACATGGAATGGAAAAATGTGCTAAAATTTAGTTCAATGCCTACATTCAACTCATATCATTGTACTCAATATACGTTTAGAAAAACATTTGTGAGCATTTTCTTAGGAATTTTTTGCAAAAAATATTTTTTCAATTTTTCTCTATTTACTCAAATGTAAGCTATTATGTTGGAACTTGTAGGTAGGTTCTATTACGTTCTATTGATAGCCATGAATTGTAGAATATTCTACAAAGTTTATGCATTTGTAGATTCAGAAGAGAAATTTAAAATAAATTGGCTGGTTTTTATGGAAATTCTAATGAAATCCAACAAAAGCTAAATATGCATGAAAAAATTTAAAAATTATTTTTCAAACCTTTTAAATCGTTGGAATGTTTTTCCAGCTGCTTTTGTTTTAATTTCTGATTGTTTTAAAAGCATTTTTGCATTTTTTTAAATGGAACAAACGTTCAGCTATGAAGGTGCATGCTGAAGAGATCAATTTTGAAGGCAGGAAATCTGTTTTTGGGATGAGATATTTTAGATTTAGGGATAAGTTCAGTTTTATGGATAGGTTAAGTTTTAGGGATAAGATTAGTTTAGGTATTAAGTTCAGGTATAAGTTTAAATGAAAAATTACATTTTAGGGATAGATTTAGTTTGAAGGATGAGTTTAGTTTGAATGATGAGTTTAGTTTGAAGGATAAGTTCAATTTAAGTAAAAAGTTCAATTTAAGAATGTAACTATTTTTGAGTATAAGTTAAGTTTGAAGATTATATTCAAGTTTAAGGATAAGTTCAGTTTGAAGGTTAAGTTCAGTTTGAAAGATAAGTTTAGTTTTAAGAATAATTGTAGTTCAATTTTCTAAAGTTCTGCTTTGAGAATGAGTTTTGAGTTTGAGAACTGATTAGTTATTGTATAATTTCAATTTAAAGATAAATTCAGTACAGAAGTGCTAAAAATGCGTCGTCAACATCACCAAATTCTATAAACCTCTTCAATAAGTATTTCATTCTATTGTTGAATTTTGTATTCCATATTGTCGACGTTTGTCAATAACCATTTTTCTCTTTTAACTCCTCTTATCACGTATCAATTTCTAAATGATAGAAAAATGTCACTCGACAACATTAAAAATGGAAAACTTTCTTTTTTTGCTTCTTCCTTTACCTCGCACTTTTATTTCCTTATTTATTCGATTTATGAAGAAAAAAAACTTTTCTTTCTTCCTTTTCATCCTCACTCTCGAATAATAATAAAAAAAGTTATTTTTTATGTTGTTGGTGCTCCGGATGCTAGGGATGTGATGGGAATTCATTGCGCTTATTGAATGCTTTAACTTCAATACCTAGCATCTCTGAACAGCGGTTTTGTCCGTTAATTTTTTAGTTAAAAGGCCCTCAATTTTTGAAAAAAATCAAAAATTCAAATCTTTTTTTACATATAATCCGACCAAGAAAAATTCTTTTTTGCAAATTTAAGTGTTTTTCCTAAGTTTTTATTTATTATAATAATGATTTTTTCATAATTTCAGCCATGAAATTTGATATAAAAAAATTTAAACTAATTATAACAAGTAGAAAGTATATAAATCTTAATTTGTTTCTTAAAAATTTAACGGACGACTTGTACTAAAATAAGCCGTACTAATGCGATTTATTTTAGAACAAATTCAAATTTCGCACGTAACGTATTTGTTCAGAGATGCTAGTTCAATACATTATATATTGTATTTTTTTTTTCTATACATCTACAATCCCTTAATGTCGAATTCGTTTGATGGAAGTGCGACAATAGGGACGATGTGACTGTAAAAAAAAAATTCTGAATGATAAGAGAGGAATAAATAAATCAATTTGCCCCCGAGATGTGCTTGCTTCTCAATTGTCATATGTCAAATTTATTTTATTAAAAACGTATGTGCTATGTGCGAATCATCATCATCATGTGCCATTGTATAATAACTTTAGGAGTAAAAAATTATGAAATGAAAAAAATTGTCATTTTTATTACAAAATTGCTTGAGAATACTTTTTTGAGTAGGGGGATTATTTTGAAATTTTTAAAAGGTTCTTGGTATTGATGAATTATTAAAAATATCATTTTAGCAAATTCAATTTGGAAACTTATTAGAATATATTAAAATTTAATTTATTTTATTCCTATTGAAATCTGAAATTTTAAATTTAAATTAATGATTAAATTTTTTAACGTTAAAAAATTCAAATTTAAAATTGCCGTTACAAATTCTATTTTAAAAGTTTTTTTAAAAATGAAAGTATAAATTTAATTCCTAAATTCACCAAAAAAGACTCGACACATTAAATTTCTCAAAATCATCATTATTGAAACAAGTGAATCTAGAAACATAACAACAAATGAACGTTTTGTATATCTAAAAAAATGATGAAAGAAATTTCTTTCTATATACCGCAAATATTTAAACAAGCGGCTTTTTTTATTTTCAGTAAAAAAAATAAAAATGTACAAAAAAATATGTTGTATGGCTGCTGATGAATCATATCGATTTCATTGTGTATATTATTTGCTATGAAGTCTGCAATGAAAGCAAAACAAAAAGCCAGAGTGAGATGGAAACAGAACAAAAATTTTATATCAAATAAATTTTAGAAACTAAAAATTGTATTTTCAGATATTATTTCAGCATTGACGTAGGATGGTTGTCAATTTTCGGATAAGCTTCTAAATCTATTTTTGTTCTGGGTTAAAAATATTTTTTTTTGTTGCTAATCTCTAAGATGTTTGCTTTTGTGATTGGCTTGAATTAGTTTTAATGAATGAAATTTGAAATTTAATTTTTTTGACTTGTCTGTGAATTTTTTATTTGAGAATTCTATATTGAGCTACTGAGGGTTTCCATTAGTTACTATTATTGACATTTCAACTTAGCAAGCATTAAGACATGTGCTGTAGGGATGAAGAAGATTCAATTTATCAAAAATATTAGCAATTGTTATTATAGTACTGGTAAATTAAATGTTAGAGGGTTGGCTTCTCAAACTAGAGTTCATGAGTTCGATTCCTAGTCAGATTGGTGTTAAAAATTGTGGTTTAGTGAATTGAGTTTTCTTTGAAGTATTTGGAAAAAAATCATTTAAATAACTATTTTTAGTTAGTTTACGACCATAGAAGATCATTCTAATCAAGTATCCAGATTGGATTCTTATCTGCACTTAAAAATCACTTTAAAAATTCAACTCTCTAAAATTCAGTTCCACCAATGAAAAAATCAGTAATAATACCTTAACGACCCCCAATTACACTTATACTCACCGATCAATAAACTTAATTGACTAAACCTGCAACAAAGTTGATATCCACAATATTCTATTTAACACAAAACCCCCATTGTGAAATGTGCACTGAAGAAAAAAAGAGCAAGCCAAGAGAGAGATCATAATAATGTAAAAGCATATTGAAATTTCAATATTTCAATTTTAAAGTAAATTCCATTTCAAATGATAATCGAGTTTGCAGAACATTGAATTATAATAATAGCTATACATTGGGGAATATTTCCAATGTAGATAATATAATATAATAGAATTGTGAGAGAATTGGCATTTTGAGTAAAGATCATTACGTTTAATGTGAGGTGATATTTGGGTTACACTCCAAGTTATTCTCAGAGTTATGAAATCGGAACAATGAAGTTCAAACCATTGAAAATTTTATTGAAAATTAATTTAGGCATGAAGTACAAATTCCTCATCGACATAATTGAATTTAATGAGTCATCAATCATGTACTCACTGAGTGCATCTTTTCATCAAACACATTAGTTTCATTATTTGCTATTAAATAATTCTACACGATATATTTTTTTTTTGATGAAAATATTTTAAATATCATTGTGGTAAGTTTTGAGGGATTTAAGCGCATTTTTAAAGCATATAAGTTGACAAATACTCAGGATAAGATCAGTTATAGGATAAGTTTAGTTATATGGTTACAATTATTTAACAAACTTAATCATTCTTTGGAATATGATTAGAAAAAGAAGAAAGAACACGATTAGTTCAAAGGATAAGACTAGTTTTAGGGATGCGATTAGTAAAAAGGATACGATCAGTTTGAGGAACACGTCTAGTTCAGAAGGTACGCCTGGTTTTAAGAATTTGAAAAGTTTTTGGATTCAACTAGTTCAAGAGACACAATTTTTTAAGGATGCGACTAGTTTGAGGGACATATTTAGATGAAAATTTTCAAGCATCTAATCAGCCAGCCTGAAAAATTATTATAACTTTTTCTCATTTCACAAAAAAAGCAGCTTTAAAAATATTATTTTTTCTCCTAAAACATTTAAATTTACTCTGTAAAATGAAATTGGAACAATACAAAAGAATGTTGAGTCGAATTGAAATGTCAATAATTGTACATTATACATTAGGGAGAGAGAAAATAATATTGTGAAAAAATAGTTGACGTAATGACTAATACCGCAGACAGCAAAAAATAAAAATAATTTGAAATGGAAAGATCATCATTTCAAAAGATCAAAATTAATTGCAACATTTGCGGATTGAAATTTGAATTAGATTTTAAAACAACATGTAAAGTGAGAGGCTTGGTGAGGGATTGATTGACCTAAGCGATTTTAATTGTGACAGATTTTTTTTTGTTGCTGTGCTCGGGATTGCCTTGGTTTTGATATGCTTAGCAATAAAAAAAGATTTTTTTTTATATTTTTGTTGGCAATTAGCAATTTTGCACTCGTTGTTTCAACATTTCCTAATTTGGATTCGATATGGGTAATTCTTTTAATCTGTTTTGATCAGGTTTTGATGACTTTTTATTGCAAAATATTGGCTTTTTTGGATTTTAAGGATAAATTAGATGGTTGTCTTAATGAAACTGATTTTGTGGAAACAAAAGTTTTCAGAGAGGTCTGATTATGCAGAAAGCAAGAGTTCGAATCCTATTATTCGATGACTTTGAGATAATTTGAATGATTTGATATTTGCATAGGATTTGAACTCACAACTTAGTAAATTAACTTCAAAATGTTTGAATTGTAGCTAAAATCTCAATTAAATGTCACAGCTACAAACTTTTAAAATTAAAGCTACAAAATATACCCTTTTCATGATTAAAGCCCTCCCAGCACATAGTAATAATAAATATCAAGCCACTTATCCATTCACAAACAAATCCATCAAAAAATTAATAAAAACTTTCAAAATAATTCGAATACTTTTCTGCATCGCTGCTACATGTTCATTAAACAATCCAATAAAAAAAGTCAATTTATACTTCTTGCATCAATGCGGTCGGTAGAGTAAAATGATGTATTAAAATTAATATTAAGCTTGTCGCTGTCAATTGAAATTGATCAATCTGAAAGAGGCGAGAATTGAGATTTTAAAGATTGGTCCACGGCCATAACTTTTGTATGGAGAATATAATATATTTTGATGTTTTGTTTCTAAAATAACAATCATTACATAAAAATATAATATGCTGATATTATCTATTGTGATATACATCAATACTCTATTTATTTTATGAGAAAAAACATATATCATCGTGTTGCATAACTCATATTCCCAATAATACACAAAAAGACAGACACTAAATAGCTGTTGTGTGTAAAAGAAATATTATTTATAACATCATCGATATGAAGGAACAACGATGGTATATATACATTAAAAAAAAAAAAATATTGGCAAATGTGTGCCTTTATATGGGCACAATCAAAGCATCAAATTGGCATTTAGAAAGTGTATTGGATGGTATATCAAAGAGAAATATTTTCATTATCGTACACAACAGTGACTTATAATAATTTGAAAGCGTAGAAAATATAATTTTTACATCAAGCATATTTGAATAAGTATTAATTATATTATTTTCATGCTTATACATATACGTTTATTTACATTGAAAGTGAATTTTCACTCTCGTATTCCTTTTGATGACGATATTAAAGGGGGCCCTCTCTTGAACTGTCGAAATATGATTTTTTTTTTGTGTTGCTACACATCGCACAATGGAAGAAATTTTTTTGTTTAGCTTGTTCTTGTGAGTTTAGTTTGGTATTTTTTAAGTTTGAGCGTGAGATTTGGAATTGTGGCTGGCTGACAACTGTTTGATTGATTATTTTGTTAGTTTAAGGTTTCAGGTTTAAGTTATTTTTTAAAAGCTTGTGTATAACATTTTTAGTTGTGTTTTTTCAATAAAAAAATCTGTATTTTTTCAAAAACTTAAAAAATAATTGTAAAGTTCTCAAAAGATGCAAACAATTTAAGAAAGATGCAAAAAATTTAATAGAGACGCAAAAAGTTTTGTGCGATATAAAAATGACGCAAAATTATCTTGAAACTTTAAATTTAATTTGAAAATGACACAATAAATTTATTAAAAGTTTAAAAAATGTGTAACATTCAAATATATTTCATTGTTTCATGTTCCAAAGAAATGATGCGAAAAAGATGCAAAATATTTGAGAAACTACTGATATTAAAAATGAAGCAAAAATATATTGATTCTTGAAAGGATGCGAAATTCGCAAAATACTCAAAAAGATGCAAAATAATATTAAAGATGCAAAAATATTTTTAAAGATGCAGTTTACATATGGAATCTTTAAATGATGCAAAACTTATAGATTCATTTTTTAAATATGTGAATTAATTTTGAAGACGCAAAAAGTTAACTTTTCATTCTCAAAATTCTTAATTTTAATAAATTTCACTAAAAACTCGAAAATGCGCCCAAAACCCAAACTCAATCCCTTCATCAACAAAATTCCTCAACTTTCCCTCTCCGTGCCTAAATCGATCCACAAAAATGATTCATCAAAAAATGAAAATAACAACAGCAACGAAAACAACACAAGAGAGTGAACGCTTTTTGTGTATTATTTTTTTTTGTGTGGATAGTTCTTCTATTTCACATTTTTTATTTGAAGACTGGTTTTTAATTTTATCGAAAAGGAAACGCACGAAAAAAAAAACAAGCAAAACTAATGTGGGGCTCGTGCATCTGCAATGTCACGATTACAATCATTTGTCATTAAATCCAATTTTTTTGTTGGGAAGCTTGACTGTTTCTTTAAGGTAATTCAGTCTAGTAGATTTGTGTGTTTCGTATTTACGTACATAAAATTTGATATCTTTCTCATTTATTTTAGTCTTTATTTTCATGTGGTTCTATAAAAAAAGAGTATGTGTATTCAGTCTTTGTACATTTTTATTTTATTTTATTTCATTTTTTTCGGAAAGAAATGAAAAAAACCGCAAAAATTCTTTTTTGAATTCTCAACTTTCAATTTTTTTTTCTTTCGTTTTCAATGGAAATAAAATTAAATGAGAAAAATGAGAAATGACAGACGACAACAGACAAAAATTCATGGGAATTGAAGAAATGGACATAGGAATGCAAACACACATGGAGAGCGGGTCGACATTTCGGGGTCTTTTGTCTTATCTTTAACACTGTTGGTCTGAAACAAATGTAAAATAAATTTACTTAGCATTAGACTTGTAAATTTAGTGGACATTGAATTTATATGACTGACTGACTAAGAAACTTAAAAATGTTAAAAAACTTGTATTTTAAAATCTCTTTAAAAATTTAAAATTCGTTAAACCGTTAAAAATTCAAAAGTTCGTTAAAATTTGAATTTATGTAAACCAAAAATATTTAAATTTTAAAAGTTCGTTAAAAAACTTAAACTATTAAAATCCGTTAAAATTTGAATTTTTGAGAACCTTCAAAATTTGAATCATAAAAAACCGTTAAAAATATTCAAAAAATTTAGAGAATCTCAAAATCAAAATTCCTCAAATTCCTTTTCATAATTCCATCAAAAATTCCCACGAATAATGCGCTTATGAGCTTCCCATTCAACTCTCAAAAGACGACTAATGTTCTTTAATGTTGCAATAATGAGAAAGAGAGATAATTGAATTTTAAGAATAAAATAAACACAAAAAGAAGGAAGAAGAGGTAGAATAACGAGAAATGAAGTCTGCTTGCCGTTGAGAGACAGGTTAATGATGATGATGGAATGAGAAACATTGAATGAACCATAATGAATAAAATTTTTACATTTTAATTAAAACTATTTCAATAATTTCTCGTTTTGTTTCTCGAAATTTATGAATATGATAAATATTTCCGTGATTTCTGTTGCTGTCAATACCTCAACCTACTTTGGTGTAATAGCTTGCTTAATTTACATAATATTACTAATTCGTCCACCTACACATCAAAACAATCGTTTTTGAAACTAATAGTTGAAAGCTGATTTTGACACTCATTGATTGGTACTCAATACTACCATTCCTGCATGTATCTATCTATCTGCATCATTTCCAGTCATTTCATGGAAAAAAAAATTTCCATCATTACTCAAAATGCAATTCATATTATGATTCATATGCAGAATACTTGTAATGAGTGTCTATCAATATCGATCATTATGTGTGCATACTCTGTGTTCATTGAGATGGAGGGATGTAAGTTATCAATGAGTACTTTAAACTTGCCTGAATATCGGAATTGATGATGCCTAATTTACTTCATTAATTGTTGCTTTATTGCATATTTTTGTGATGGTATATGGTTGGTATAAGATAATTTGTACGATTAGTCATGCTGTCGGTTTTAATAAATTTTGTTTCAATAAATTTAATTCGATTTTAAAACTTGTTTAAAATTGAATTTTAAGCGGAAAAAAGTTCAAAATTTAACGGTTTTTAAAATTTTGAATATAAAAGATTTTATCGATTTTTGTGGCAATTTTTTAAAATACCTAGTTTTTATGAATCTTAACAGTTTTTTAAAAACCTAAATTTTAACTGTCTTTATTTAAAAATTTAACGAATTTTGAAAATTTGAATTTCAAAATTTTTTAAGAACAAAATTTTAACGATTTTTAAAAATTTAAATAACTTTTGAACTATGCAACTAAGTGCTTTATCCTTCCACATCGTAACCAATATTGACATTCCAAACCCCACCATTAGCTCCATATAAAAATAGATTTTCTAACTCATTCACATCTCCTCATTGCCATTGCATTTCCCATTCTACTGCCTACCCAAATTCAATTTTAATGTTTTTAAGAGACTCTTTATTACTGTCGCGTCTGTAGACAGTTCTCACTCCTATCAAAACTGCTGTGATGACGCTTTGTGGTTTTACATACCAAACTTGATGTTTATTTATCTTTATCACATTTTCAAGCTGCTCTGCATTTTAGTGATAAAGTAAATATTTATTCAAGAACATATTTTTTCATTCCATAAACCGAGGATGTGTTTTCGACGGATGCTATAAAATGGCAGGCAAAGGAGGAATAAAAATCATGAAAATTGTATTAAAATATGAAATTTTTATTCCACATCAAAAAATCTAGAAATAATTGTGGATATGGGCAGCATATAATTTGTTATGACTGTTTATACTGAAGCCATTTGGTGATTGTGACAAGCGGATTCGTGTGGCTGATGTCAAGTTTCTGTTCGAGGGCCATATGTTGGATAAAATTGGCATCAGTAGCTCGTGGTATTTGAGGTAGAATTGGAATGAGTTTATTATATTTTTGGGGGGCATTCGAATGGAACTATTATTATAGATCTGTGTGATTGGTATCAAAAGAAGTTTGCCGATAAATTTTGGGATTTTATAGATACGACTTGTTGGAATTGAGGTCATGTGGTAAGTTAATGAATGCTTGGAAGAAGATTAAATTGAATTTATATAATTAAATATTGGAATTTAATAAAATTTGAGGTTAGACTTAATACTTTGAAAGTTATTGGAGTTCAAAAATGGGTTTTAGGAGATTTATATTTAAATTTGTTATATGTACAATTGAAATTTCAAATTTTGATTTCAATTTTTAAATATTTGGTTAAAATTCAATTTTTCAAATTAAAGTTGAATTTTCAAAGTTCAATTTTTGAACCTAAAGCTGAATTAATGAACCTAAAATTCAATTTTTGAACTTAAAGTTCAATTTTTGAACTATAAATTAAAATATTTGAAATTTTGAACTAGTAGTTCAAATTTTGAACTTAAAGTTCATTTTTTGAATTTAAAGTTCAATTTTTGAACTATTATTGAAATATTTGAACTCTAAATTGAAACATTTGAATTTTTGAACTTAAAGTTACGTTTGTTTAAAAACTTAGTCCAGCAATTCAAAATACATTAAAGATTTGCACAATTTAACTTTTTATTGCCAATCAAAAATTCAAAGCATTCATAATCCGACAGATTTACTCAACAGCAAAAAAATATATTCACAATAAAAAATGATCGAGACATGAAGAAGCGATAAAAATTTATCAAAAATAATAACAATGACATCTTCATTTCCAATAACAATTAATTTTAAATCTCAGTTCATTATCCTTCAATAACCAAAGATTTATTCCATTCCTTAGATCAACCAAAAAGAATTTTTCACAGCTGATATAAATTACTGCGTAAAAAAAATTTCCATCTTTAAAATCAAAATTGATGTTGCACTTAAAATTTAATCAACGATCGAGAGAATAAAAAAAGTTCAAAAAATAAAAGAAGAAATGAATTTTCGCTAAAATATTTAATGTGTAAAAAGTGAAGACTAAATGGAGAAGAAATTTGGTGCTTAGCCAAATGGAAGAACATTTTTTTTTTGAAAAATGAATGTGGAGACATGAGGAACGTCATCGCGTGAAATTAATCTCGTGGATGTACATAAATTATGCGAGTTAAATTCTTAGGTTTTAAAGATGTAACGAATGAGTTGAGTTTATGTTGTCTTTTGAATATTTAAAGGGATTTTGGTTGATGGGCTGGGAGCTGGGAGATAAAGTGGAGATGATGTTGAATTTTTGGTTAATGCTAAGTTGTTTGCTGAGTTGTTGCATGGATAATGTATTTGCAATTCTGTCAATCTAAGTTTGAATGCATAAATCTACAAACTAGGAAATCAGGTACGGGTTTCTAGCGTATACTACAAGGTTTATTCTTGAAAGTACTCCTAGGGATAAGGTATACACTAGAAACCCACTTAGCAGCAACTCAGCCATCAAAAACTGTCATTTTTGTAAAAAAAAATCATCAAATTTGAGTTCAATTTCTACCAATTTGACTATAATCATCCAGAAACTTTAAGTCCAGACCAGTCTAACCCTTCCTCCATCCTTCCATCCGTCACAGCACCCAAAAATCACAAATTAAAGTTAATTCAACAAATTTCTCACTAATGATCCAGAACAGAACTCAATAAACTAAAAACTCTCAACTTCTGCCAATCTTAATTACACTTTCCAGTCATTCAGTTCACTTCAAACAGTAATCTAAATAAATTAATGCAAAAAATTTCATGAATATAGTGTCACTTGCAGACAAAAAAAGAGCATGAAACCGACTACCGTCACTTCATTTCGAAAAACTTCGAAATCAATTTCGAAAACTTCGAAATTAGATGTAAACAAAAAATAAATGTAAACAAACAAAAAATTTCAAATCGAAATATTATTGAATTTTTCATTTCTGGATCTTGATTTATTAAATAAATTATATTCTTTAGTAATTTTTCTACCTTTTAATTAGAAAAACTTTTAAGGAAAAGCTTCAATCGATAAATTATTTTGAAAATTATAATTAGTGAAAAAATTCACTAACACATTCACACTTTTTATTTTCAAAAATTTGACAGTTTTTAACTGACAAATTTCGAAGTGTCGGTAGTCGGGCATGAAAAGTCATGTAATTCAGCTGTAAGGACACCGAGACTTCGTCTTGAAAGTTTTTTTTTATAAATCAATACTTGTAGTAAAATTGTAAGCAGCCAAGAGACTGCTTGTAAAAGTGTTAGAGAACTTCCTTTTTTTTACAACAACTAAAACAACATTTTTTACAATTCCATTTTATTTTAAACATATATTTCTATATAGGGTATTATCCTCGTTATTATTAAGTTGTTGCAATCTTAACTGCCGCATGTCTGACTGTCATTTTACACCCATAGAATGGTCCATCAAATGCGTTCATTTCATTTATTGTGAGAGTCTCAAACCAGTTTGCAATGCCAATGCATTTTGCTATTTTTTTATATATTCTTTTTGTGTCTTTTTCGTTCTGTTTCCAGTTCTTCTCGCTCGAAAATTTTTTTTATACATTTTTTAATTTTTTTTTCTTACTCTACCCACTGCCATAAATCATCATGATGGGATTTTTGTTGCCCTGAAAAACATCTTCGACGAATTTCTTTTTACATCTTTAGAGATTTTCGGCTTTTAAAAGAGCGAGAACAAGCACTAAAAGAACAGAAATACAACAATATATGAATGGCAATGGTAATGAAAAAAAAGTATAAGAAATTTTTGTGTTCTTTAAATGCTTTATTATGTTCATTTCTTGTGCTGGTGTTATTTATTTGTTGCTGGGACATTAAGAATCATAAAAAAGAACACAGAAATGGAGAATGGAAGAGAAAGGTCCATAAAAGTTCAGTGTTGACTGCTGAAATTTTTTTTACGTTGAATTTACTAACTTGTGGAATAAAAATAAAAAAAAAAAAAATTGTGATGAAGAAAATGAACGAAAAAGTAAGCTGGAGACATAAAAATGGAATCACCATATATGCAACAGCACTTAACAGCAACAGTAATAAAAAACTGTTAAGAAGTGGACATTAAAATATTGTGGTGATTACAATGTAAAAAAGAATTTTATTGCTATTAAAAATAGGACTGTCTATAATAATTTCTGCTTAACTTTATCTAGCTACGGAATATGCAATTGGTAATGTTTCTTCAATAAATTTCAGATCATGCGAGTTACACAATAAATGTTTGTTCATTTCCTCATTTTATTCAGTCGTTTGTTTGTACGAGAGATGCATTTTAAAGCAGAATTTTTTGAGAGCAGCAGGGAAAAAAATGTATAAGCAGTTACAGAATTCTTACCTATAATTTCGCGGATTGGATTATGATCTAAGGTGTGGAAATAATATTCAGATTTTTTCAAACATTTTCATTGCAATTACGAGCATAAATTTAATATTGTATATCAATTTAAGTATAATAGAACATTTTAAGCTTTAAATCACTGACTTTAATATTAACGGTCAATTAATATTCAAATTATATTTTTCAAACTTAGTTTTTAACCCCTCTTGAATTGTTTTGTTTACTTCAGTTCTTTTTCAGCTTTTAAAGAGAAAACATCCGAAAAAATAACTTTGATTTAATTATTAGACATTTGTATTTATTGCTAATCTAAGTAATCATCGATTAATAGATTAAAAATTTCATTTTGTTTCATTTCATTTGTTTGAGTAGAACATTAGCTAATAAAACTTTGTTTTTTGTTTACATAAATGTAAATTGCTTGACCTTTTATATTTTGGATGATTTCCAATTGAATTTCAATGCTAATTGGTAATGTTTTAGTCAAATTAAGTAAATTAGTGCTAGTTTTTGTTGTATTGTAGTTTGATCGTAATAAAAAAATTGCATTTTGTAATATTAATTATTATTTTTAAATCTTTTAGCTTTAAAATCCTATTACAATATCAAATTAAAGTTTTAAAACTTTGCCAACCTCACAAGTTCTGAACACTTTTTCATAAACAGACCATTAGCGATTCTCTTCACATATCAAGCCGTTTTTTTCTCATTCTTCCACTCTTTTGCTTCTCTCAAGACTCAGTTCTTTTCATTCTATTATTCTCCAACTTATATACACTCCAGAAAGAATATGGCAAAGAAGTAAAAAGGAAGAAGCGAAAAGATACAAAAACGAAGACGAAAGAATTTCAAAAAAAGAAAAAAACTTCTTTTATTGCCTTTTTATCGACTTAAATTCATTTTTTTATTTTTTTTCTTCTTTTAATTCTCAATCTGTATGTTATTAATGCTTGAAAGGCGATATGAAGCTCTGGAATATGAGAATGAATGAGAAACAAATTTCATAAGCAGTAGTCAAAAGCTTAGTGATTAAATGAGAAGAAAGAAAAGAAAATAAAACTTTCCTTAATCAAAATTCTTGTTTGCTTTATCAGAATTAATTATGTAGAAGAAGTAATTTGTTCTGGGATTAACTGAAATTTGAGACGATAAAATGGTTGTAAGCAAATTCGTTGATCGAGTTTTGTCAATCATTAAAAAATATGAAAAAAAGAAAAACTGTCAAGAATTATGTTTGGATTAAATTGGCAACATGTCAGGTTTTTGATGCCTTGCAGTCAAAATTCTGTTGAAAATTTTTGTACAATGATGATCTACAAATGTCGATGATTGGAAAACAGGAGGTGGACAAGTAAGTATGTTGAAAAAAAATGTTTTTTGATAAATTGAAAGACTAATGCGCTTTTTTGGAAGTGCCAGGAAAAGATCAACTAGTAATCTACAAGATTGGACGATTTGGAGATTAGCATATAGTAAGGCATATTTTTAATCTGTCATATCACACGGTCATCAGACACTAGAAACACTAATTTAGCAGACTATAAGTCAGTTTCCCAAATACATCATTAAGTCAGGCTAGATAAGAATATGTAGTTAACAACCCAGTCACTCAAACTGCACTTCACTGCATGCAATATTTCCACAATCTTCCCAAAACATAAGCATGAACCCATCAATTTGTTACCAACACAAAGAAACATCCAAAAGCAACCTTTTCTACCTGCTGCACATAGCAAATCGAATAAAGGATCTTGCAGGATGTTCAGTCGTAAAATTTTTTTTGTATCCTCATTTCTATTAACTAATAGCCAATTTTCTATGAAAGACTATTGCCATAATGCCTTTTCAAAATTCACTTATTATATTCCCTTTGAATGCAACTCATTCAACTGTAAGGGAGCATTAGTCGTTCCTGAATAATCAATTCGTTCATAAAAATATTTCTTTCTGTTATTTTGATAATCCAGATAACATTTTGCGACTTTTATTAATCCCCAAAAATCGGATTTGAATTTTTTTATTGTTACATTTTCATCTCCTCGGCTTTCTCGAAATTTTATAGTCGATATGTACAAATGTCTATTTTGTGATTCTCTTTTAACTTTTTACTTTTTTTATTCTGTTCCTTTCTCGTTCGAAAATATCTTTTTTTTTTATTTCATTTCTCAAATACAATACATTTCAACACAAATGTGTAGAAGAGAGGAGGAAAGAATGAAAAAAGGTTAGGCTTTGATGTTGGCATCAGTTTCACAAATTTGTGACACAAGAGAGATGCCAACATGATTATTACCTTGATTTCATCATTGATCTATAAGGGAATCGCCGAAAAAGTAACAATTTTTTTTTTCTCTTTGGTGCCTTTTTGTGTAGTTTACTTGATTTTTATTAATGAATAAGTTTGTTGGGTAAATGAATATTGTGCTTGGGATTGAGTTTTTTTGGGTGTCTATAAATCTATAAATATGGATGTTCTGGGAATAGATGATGCTGCTTTTAGGACGGTGATCTAACAGGTTTTTAAATATTTTTGAACTGATTTATATTTTGATAATTAGACAGAACAAGACATATGAATGTGATAGTTTTAGGGAATATTTTTTTAGTGACATTTTAGTCGATAGTAAAGGAACATTCAATGTAAATTCGAATATATTTTGATGATTCTTGCATCATTTTGATAGAAAAATAATCAGTGACAAGTTTTTAATAAAATCTGATTTTTGAGTAGGATTTGAACCCACATTCCAAAAATTTTGGATTCTTTTAAAACAAACTTCTTTGAAAAAGTTCTAATCCTAACAGTTGCTTAATTTTGAGATTCGAAATTCAACTCAAAACTGGCAAAAATGCTTTTATAAATTCAACAATTCCCATCCCAAGCCTCTCTTCCTTGCTCATTGACTAATGTTTATTTTGAAATTTCTTACTAAATGATGAAAAATGGAAAAAAAGCAAAGATCGAAAAAAACATCTTGTCGAGGTGGAAATTTATTTTCATTTAAAATAGTCGCTCGCATGGAAATTTAAAATGAATAATTTAAAGAACAAAAATTAGAATTGGATGTGCATGTCATACGAAAACGGAAAAAAGGCAGGAAGAAGAATATTTTGAAAGATGTTTTCAAATCACACTTGACGCCCCCAAAAAGAATATTTCATCTCCATTGCCGTCTTATATGAGACACATCTGGTCTTTATCTTTATTTTTCTTCTTCTCTCTATCCCATCTATTCATTTATTCATTCATTCAAATGAGAAGTACAAAAGTAATTTAGACTTAAAAAATATATTTTTTTATTTTTTCGTTCATTCCACAAAAACTAAATTGAAACATTTTCAAATATTTTCTTTCCTATTTCATTTTCATCATATCATCTGACAGGCAATGAATGAAAGCTGAAAAGAAATTATTTACTTTTCGACTTTAAACGTCATGAACGGCAGTAAAATGACATTTCTGTTCTCATTTATTTTCATGTACTTTTTTTTTATTTTTATTTTTATTTTGTGAACCAAAAAAAAAGAAAATTTTTATACTCAAATTCTCTTGGGGTAATTTTTAAAATTACGGTATTGTCTTGGCATGTGCATGAGTTTTGGCGGTAATTTTAAATTAGATGATGATTTAATGGCATGTCAGTAAAAATGAACATTTACATAATTTTTTTGCTGCTTATTTGGGGGTCGCTTTTTCTCATGAGAATATTGGACAAGTTTGGAAATTTTGTTGCTGGTGTATAAGGCGCATTTTGTGGGTATGGAGATTTTTTTTGATAGGAATCGAACAGAATTCTCAGAAGATTCATTAAAAGTTGCAATGTTCATCAAAAAATTTAATTAAAAAATTTCTGCAATTTTGTAAATTAATCTTAAAGCATAAATTGTTATCTACTAAATTTCTGATCATTATCAACATCACCCTAACTACAATAACATGTAAACTTGTTCAAATTCATCCAATAACGATAATAAATGTAAGATGATAATTAATAAAATTCTCTTCTGAGTTTACATAACTTCTCTCCAACCTTAAAGTATGCCAATCAATAATTCCTCATCCTTTCAATTAGTATGATAAATAGAAGAGGGGTAAGTAAGTAAAATTGAAAATCTCACATGTCATTTAGTAAATATTCCATTCGAGACTGAACTAAATGAACAAAAATTAATTCAATTAGAGCAGCACAGAAAAGTCCAGATGCAAATGAATTTTAAATTGAATCTCTTCAAAATTGCATAAAATTATCTTTATATCCAATATATATTTTTTATGGAAGTATGTCACAGAATGATTTGAAAATAATTACATTTGCATGAATTTTGTTTGCCAAAAAACCTTCCATAAACCTCAAAAAAATTCTATCTTCAAATTTATGATAACTAATTACATTTTCTTTCATTGTGACCTAATTATAATATGAATCCACAGATCTATGGCTTTTACGCTTGTACAGGCTTTTTTATGATTCTTCCATCGTTAAAGCATTTTTATAAACATAATTGGGATAATCTCGACGATGAGGGTAGAATAATTCTTAATTAGCATAACAAAAAAGCGCCATTTGAGGATGAAACGAAGAAGCTGAAAAGGAAACAAAATTGGTGACATGTTGGGATGATGAAGAGGTAGCTGGAGCGCATTATTGATGAAGTTTTGGGTGCTATTTGATGATGATGTCAAGGAGGTAATCATAAAGAGCAAGTTAAAGCATCAATTAGGGACTTATAGGCAGTGAAATTTTTCACAAAATTCCTTTAAATATTTTAAAGAAAAATTTAAAAAAAATTTTAAAATTTGAATTTTATGAAAATTTAACGGTCATTTTCGATTTAAAATCAATTATGATTTGTTTTCTTAAAATTTATTTTTCAAACGATTAAGATCCGTTTAATTAGGAATTAGGCCAGGAAAATTGAAAAAAATTCGAAAAACTATTAAATTCAAATCTTGAAAAACCGTTATATTCAAATCTGAAAAAATAGTTCAAATTCAAATCTGAAAAAAATCGTTACAATTCCAACCATGAAAATTTGTTAAAATTTAATATTTTATTTTTTTTTAAGTTGAAGTTTAAATCTTGAAAATTCAGGCATATAAAATTAAAACTTCTACAAACATCAGAAAAAAAATCAATATTTTATAAAACATTTTACGATTCTTGGTGCCACAATTCCAAACATTTAAAAAAGACAAAATGATCATAAAAGTCATTAAATTAAAAATCCGCTAAAAATGAAATAAAATAAAGTAACAAACACAGAAGTAGCAAGAGATGGAATGTTTTTACGACAATTTTTTCTTTCTGTTGTACTGCTGCTGCTGCTACATAGAAATTTTTATGTATCTCATTTTCATTCCTCACAAAACTGAAATTAAACGAAGGAAAAGAGAGAGAACGAGAACAGAAAATCAACAAAAGAAAAGAAGTTAAATCGTTGTTATGTCAGATTTTGTCGTTTAGACAAAAAATAATCAAAATAAAAAAATAAAATAACATTCAATAAACATACACACGCGCATTTTAGGGAATGAAAATGCTTTGGATATGGGTGATTAAATGCTTTTTAATCGTCGCTTTTATTAGTACTAAAAATTTAAATAATAAATTTGAGGAGATTTTAAACTAATTTGTAATTAATCCCTAGAAAAATATTCTAAATTTCTTCGTCGCTTTTTCTCGTCGTTGTCGTTTGCAAGACGGAATGAGACAATGGTGTATGAGCATGAAAAATTAGGCGCAGGTTGGGAGTCAGGGGGACTTACTGAGGTAGATTAGATTTTAAAATTCAGCACTATTTTTGTGAATTTTCGTATGTATTTAAAAAAATTACCTTCCCCCATCCAAACTCCACACCTGCTTCATTTCAAGTCAGATACTTCAAGAGACTTAGTTTATGAAATGAGAATTCATTTATTATTTCTTTATCACGTCTGTTAATAATGTAGTACCGTTAATTTAGCATAGAAATTTTTTCTGCAACAAAAAAAAAAACTTTACACTTTAAGAGATTAAGCTAGGAGAGAAAGAAAAAATCAACATGCCATGCAGGAATGTGCCTTTTTAATACTTCATATATATTCCTTATTGTGTGTGGGTTATTTGAATGGAGAAATGTTACTCATTTGTTCTGTAAATTGTATGTGAATTGCTTTATAGATAAGTTAATGGGAGATCTTCAGAAGGCTTAATATCACCCCATTGTAAAGGTTTGATCTCAATTCTTCTGTTCAATGGATAGCTTTCTTGCTGATTCTTAAGATTGTTGTTATAAATTGATCTGGAATATTTTTTCCTTTTCAATTATTTTCAATGTACGAAGCCTATGTAGTAAGAAGTAAGCAAGCTAGGATTCGAACTCACATCCAGTCACACAAATGTTGAAAATTTCAATCACAGCCTCAACTTTTGACCACTATCCCAATTACAGCTTAACTGACATATCAGCTTTAATCCAGCTATGACACTACGATACCTATTCCAAAATGTCACTAGAGTCGAGTCCATCCGCGCTTAATAATTTCCAATATTTCTTACGATTTCACAAATTAATCTTGATTACCACAAGTTTTTCAGCTTAAATAACACTTTGTCATGATCAATTTTCACAGACGTAGTCAGTATGTAAAAAATGTGCAACAATAAACCTGTTTTTAATCTCTGAAGCGGGAAGCTGCAAGCTGCAATTCAAAAAAAATTATGAAATATTTACAGAGTATCTTTCAGCCCACACTCATTTTGATGATGCTATATTGTAAATTTTGTCAAAATTATGAATGCTGCTGGGTTTGAGGTGATTACGGACTGATGATGAATATGATGAGTAATGTGGTAGCACAATGGATGGTCAGAATTTTGCAATTTGATGCTGTGATTGTGAATTTGTTATGTAGAATTGTAGAGTTGGAATGAGTCAATGCTCGAGCATTTAAATGACTCAGGATGAGTTTTCAGGTCAAATTTAGCTGAACTGGGTTCAAGTCTCAGAAAAATCACAAATATTTTTGAAACTAAATTTTATGTAACTAGAATTTTAAGCCATAAACTTTAGCAACCACTAAATAAATGTCAAACAAATCTAACTCAAAACCTTAGTCTTTTTAACAGCAATTCCGATCAAAGATTCTCTTCCAAGAAAGAAAAATTACTCACTCAACTTCTCGCAATATTAAATTCATCGAATCTCATATTGATGTCAGTGGTGCGAATTACCAACAGATTTTTCCTAAAATCGATTTAAAAATTAAATGGTGTGATGAATCTACAGAAAATATTTTATTTTTTTTTATCTCCATTGAGACAGAGATCCAATTTCGAGAAAGAGGAAATACCTTTCTAATATTCTAAGTATTAATGAGATTTCACAGAACTGTAAAATGCTTTATGTTCAAGAATTAAGATGATTATTTTCTTCAACCATAATGAGCAGCAATAAATAAATTGTCACAAAGTTCCTTTCCTTTTCTTTTGTTGATATTCACCCATTTACGTATTTCCATTCATAAATAAAATATAGAGACTCATTGGAACGGTTAAGAAGATTAAGAAGTGAAAAACTTTCGAGTCCGAAAGGTCTTGACTTGAGATTGTAAATGAGAAAGATGTAAAGGCAGAATATGAAGTTGGAGATGTTTTTATGTTGCTGATTAAGATGTTTTGACGCATTTAGTGACTTGAATGACTTGTTTTTAGAATTTAGATTTGTAACGGTTTTTTAAATTTAAATTTTTAACGGATTTTTTAGAAAATAAGTTTGATGGATTTTAAAATTTGAAAAATTTCAACTGATTTCTAAAATTCAAATATGAATGGAAATTAAAATTTCAAATTTGGATTTGTAACGGTTTTTTCAAATTCAAAAATTTAAATTCTCATCTTTTTAGAAATAATATAAGTCAGTCATTCAGTTAGGTCAATCTTACAAGCCTCAATCATCAACCTCAAATATTTTTCATCAGAATTGCTAAAATTGTAACAATTTTTTGACAAAATGGTAAAATAAGTCACTTATCACTTGTGGGATGTTGAAAATTAATTAACAGGAAAAATATTCATCGGAATCAAGATCTCATTTAACATTCTCATTAAGTCTTTTTCGTCTCTCTCTCTGTCCCCCCTTGAGCAACCCATCAAAAATGTTATTTTTGTGTCGTCTGCAACATTGTCAGTGTTAATTTCGTAATCTCATTCATGATGAGTTACTTTAGTTTTGTTGTATATACACAAGCTCAATTTGAGCTCAACCCACGTCTCAAACGACCGAAGCACATAAAGAAATGATAAGGCCTCACTGTGAATATTAATCTCATGAAATATTGTCAAAAAGTCTTGTTTTCTTGCCTGTTTAAATTGTCATTGAAAGGCTGGTGCTGAAGATATTGTTTCATTCACTCCTCGTCATTGTTCTCGCAACTCTCTCGCCCTTCCATTATTTCATCGCTTTGGCAACTTTTGTTAGCTGCTGCTGTCGTTGATTCTTACAAAAAACAGCGATGAGAAAGAGAAAGAAAAAAATAAAAGCATTCAAGCACTCCACCTAATGCCAAAAAAATGTGACAAGTAAACATAAATTAAGTATCGTGTTGTTGGTGTGTTGATGGATTTGGGTGCATGTTGTGGAGTTTTTTGAGTTTGATTACGTTTTGATGAGGTTTTTGGATTAGATTATCAAATTCATGGTTGAAAATTTTGTTTCTTAGAGTTGCTAGGATAAAATGTTTACATTAGATTTGAATTATTGAAAGTTGAAAGTTTTAACTGTCAAATTTGATTTGAATTTTCGAAAAGTATTTTTTGGATTTCTAATTTTCGAACATGCATATTTTAAAGCCCTTTGACTTTCAATAAATCTGTCGAAATTGAATTATTCGCATCAGGATTAATCTAAAGATCTAATTGAGGGCCAGAATCGTAGCCAAGTGAGGGTCCAAGGGGTTCCGGCCCCCATTCAAGGAAAAATTTCTTTATATTGCTAGAGTCTTTGAGGAAAAAAAGTACTTGAACCTAACAAAATTTTTTCCTCCATATAAAAAAAAAAAATTTTGGACCCCCTTAGAAATAATTTCTGGTTACGCTTCTGTTGAGGACCAAAAAGTCACTTACCAGCACATGCCAATTGTCTTCTTCTTCTTCTTCTCAAAAACGTCTGATGACTTAATGGATTAAAATGATTACTTCATGCAACACTAACCTCAATCAGTGGGTTTCTATACATCTAAAGTTTATTAATTTAAAGGCAACTCATTAACTCAAAGTGCTGATACCAGCTCAATTCGTGCTGAAAAATCTCAGAAATTTACGCTAAATCAAGAATGTTTTCATTTTTTTGTTGCTAGAAATGAAAAGAACTTTCTTTTTCGCCATTTATGTTTTGTGTATGTTTTACAAACTTTTACGCTTCAAGAGTTTAACTGAAAAATATTTTTCCAAGTGAATTTTTTTATTGTTTTCATTCTGTAACTTCTTCATCTCCGTTACTTCCTTTTACATTTCCATATTGCTTTACATTTTCCTCAGACTCAATGTTTTTGACGCTTCAGGGTGGATTTAAAAAGAGATTTTTGCCTGTCTCCGTGTCCATGAAAATAAAATAAAAATTTAAACTGTAAATTATTACTTCTATTCCTTATTATTACTGTTGCCATGTCTTTTTTTGGAATGAAATTTTAAAGAATAATAAATTGAGAGTTTTAGAATATTTTATGCATGAACCCTTCGGAGAATTTTTTTTTTCTTTTTTGGACAAGCATCGAGAAGAATAATAATAAGTTTATAGACTTCGTTTTTGTTTTGTTTCCACATTAAATATTAATTTTACTCTATGGATTTTCATTGAAGCATCAAATTAAATTATTTTTGGACTCTTTATTTTTCATCGTTCGTTCTATGACTTTTCAATTCTTCTTGAATTCTAAATTCATTTTTGATTATTTTTTTTTGTTCTTTTCTTTTTCACTTTGAGACAACTGAAATTATTCAGAACCGTTTTAAAGGCACGAAGCACAGAAATCGAGGAAGTGAGATGAAAAATTCATGAGATCTCTGAAAATCGTTATTTTTCTTTGAAAAATATTGTGAATTATTTACGAATGGATTCCAGCTATTGATAATGCTGTGATCTAGTTATGTATGAGTCATCACAATTTAAGGTATGATGTATAAATTGAGATTCTTGGTAAGTAATTGTTTTATTTTCTGCTTATAGGATTTTAAACTATAAAATTCAAGGGGTGTCAGACTATGAAAACTGAGCGGTGTCAAACTATGAAACACAAAGGGTTATAAAATATGAAATTAATTGAACTATGAAATTTAAAGGGTGGCAAATTACAAAACTTCCAGATTATCAAATAATGAAATTCTAGGAAACTATGAAGTTTAAGGGGTCTGAAACTATGAAATTCGAGCGAAATTGAAATATAAAATTAAAAGGGTGTCAAACTAGAATATTTATAGAGTATCAAACTATGAAATGCAAGGTAAATAAAACTGTAATATTTAAGGGGTATTAAACTCCGAAGTTCATAGGAAAGCAAGCTTTAAAATTCAAGGGGTATAAAACTACAAAATTAAGTTTAGTATGTTCACAAAAATCCAGATAATCAAGTAATTAAGTTATTAAGCAACTATAAAGTTTGTAATTTACACTTCACTTGTATAAATTATCATTAATTACCAATTTATCACACTCCAAATATTGCAAAACTTCCTAAGTCAACCAACCAAATCCCACACACCTAATTAAAATCTTAACCTCAGGTGCAACCTTTCAACACCTCAACAAATGCACGACTATAGCCAATCTAACGGAAATATAATTGAAATATTTCAAAAATTATCGGTTACTTAATTTTCAATTACTTCTATTTATTTTCATAAACGCTAGTCATTTAACTCATAATGGGATAACGCTTCTCGAATAATATTATTGCAATTTTGAATAATTATTTTATGGTACATAAAAGCCAAGCCTACACGCTGATATACCAAAAAATATCGCATTAGATATATATTTTTGCAAATAATTATTATAAGTAATGGATAATTAAATTGATTTATTGTCCTCTAACTTTTTTCAATCCATTTACATACATACACATTTAATGTAATAGAGAATCAATTTAGCATTAATGACTTTCTGCTGTTTGTGAAAATTGAATTATATGGAAATAATCCCTAACATCATCATGTAATTACATCCGTACTTGCCCTTCATATTTCACATAAACTCAGCAGCGGCAGAAGTACATTGAATGGCTTTTGTTTCGTAAATTGTATGTACGAAGAAGTTAGTTAGATGAAGAAGTAAAGATTGAAAATTATCTTTTTATTTTTTTTTTTGTTCATTTTCAAGGTCTTGCCATTGCCATAAACTTTCATTATGTCAGCTCCTCGAGAATGACACGAGAGCAGACATACAACTGAAAAGATATGGCAAGAAAAGAATATGAATAAGAGACGGAGAGAGGGAGAATCGATTTAGGTTCTTTCTTCTTATAATGTCAAACGTATTTTTAGCTTGTTTTGGAAATTAAGAAAAGACACTATAGACTGCATGCTGTTTGTCCTTCTGAATGATGTTTAATTACCTTTCAAATTGTGTTTAAGTTCTATTCCTAAAGGTAGGTCAGCGATAAACATGTGTTCTATAGTATAACAGGAGGGAAGGGTCATGGCATGTTCTATTAATCAAAAAAGGCGCCTTAGTCACCCTCAAGTGACCCCAGCGAAACCAATTTTTTTTATTTTTATTCTGCAGATATACGAGACATAAAGATATGTAATATGCCTAAACACTTTTCACGGCGCTGGCTTTTAACGACAATCTCCTTTCCATATTCCGAAAAAAAAAGTTTTTTTGGTGTTTTGAAAAATATAAAAATTTATGGGCACATTTTCAAGACTAAAATGTATATAAATGAGGCCATTAGATTTCTCATAGTTGTGTGTATTATATTCCACTTATATCTTTCTTTTCCTTCTATGCTTCTGTTGCTCGCTGCTCTTCTACTTTAACTATTAAAATTCACTTCTTTTTATATCTTTTATTCCTCTTATTTCCATTTCTTCTCTCTTTTCTATTTTTTTTTTTGTAGGCAGCGCTTTTTGCGATTAACAGCGAAAAAAAAGTATAATATAATATGAAAAATAAAGTCATGTCCGAGCTGTGCATCACGACTTTATGTCTATGTCAAAAATTTTTTTTTTTGCTTTTAATAGAGCAGTTTTTTAAAATGGAATGGTTATGGTAATTGACAGATGAGAAATGGGGTCAGAAATTGTGGCAGTGGTCGACAATGTAAAGAGTTGGAATTATGAATTGTTTAAAAGGTTGTAAGTTCAATTCTCAAATTTGGAGTTGATTTGGAAGATTTTTAACTTGACTGTGAAGTAAAGTAAGTGTCTGAAGATGATTTTGGGGATATATGTTATTAAGAGCTGGCCCTAGCCCAAAAAATTACATCAAGGGGTATGCAACTACTTTAACTATAGGTTGAAATCCCAAAAGCTCTCTTAACTCGACAATCAACCCTCCAGCACCAAATCTTCCACAATATTCGTAAAATCACTTATGCTACTCGGCAAATAATCATTTCTCCTCCTTTATCTTCACTCTATTAGTAATCTTTTTCATTTCTAGTCATTGCCATTTGGAAAATGAAATAAAAAATATTTTTTTATCCATCAACTTTGAATTTCAAAAGCATTGCAAATGACTTTTTGTATATGCTTTTATAAAAATAAATATTTTCTTCAAGACGAGCGAAATCAACTCTTTTACGATGAGGGTAAGGTGGCTTCAGCAAAAAAAAAACGATAAAACTTCCCGCTGTGTGCTGTGAATACATTTAACACAATGAGAGTGAAAAGAGCCATAAAGATGGAGGCAAAAATTAATTAGATTAGGAAGGGAGAGAGGAAAAAAAGTCTCGTTTACTTTTGCTAATGCTGCTTTTAATGGCATGAATCAATATTGTGATGGTTACGAAAGATGTCTGTAGATATTGTTGTTGTTAATATTTGTAACTGTTCTATATATTCGAGGCGATGGGAAAGAGGAAAAAGACAACGAAATGTTTACTTTAGTTACATTCTTTGGGGAAGAGAGAATGAGGAATGTGATTTTGCGATGGGTTTAGGTGTGATTGGATGACTAGATGGGAGTTTTTATAAAAATTGGTAATTTAAATTTTAAACTTAAACTTGAAATTTGAAAATTTTCAATTCGAATTTTTAAAGTTCCGAGCTTGAATTTTGAACCTTTTAAGTATGAATTTTGAAGGTTTTGAACTTAAAATTTGGAATTTTCAATTTGAATTTTAAAATTTTTTAGCTTGAATTTCAAGCTTCTGAACTTGAGTTTCAAATCTTTCGAACTCGAATGTCGAAATTTTCGAACAAAAATTTCAAAGTTCTTGAACCTTAATTTTAAAATGTTTGAACTTGAATTTGAATTTCCAACTTTTATTCATGAAGACTTTAAACAATTTCTTAATCACCATAAAGTTCTGCCTCATCCATCCATCCAAACACCTACCGCCCTCCTCAAACTTAATCATCGCAGTCGCTTTTGTTAGATACGATTAGTTTAGCGAGAACAAAAAAAAGGAAGATAAAATATTCATAGATAAAGCAGTTTATGTTGATTGTCTCCAAGATTTTCATTTCGAGGGTGAATATACAGTTCCGATTTTTCTTTTTTTTTTCATAGTCAAGACGTAAACTTTTTTAACAGGAAATTTTTGACATGAAAATTGAATTTTAAAAGGAAATGCTTACAATTTCATGTAACTGCCTCCTTAACTGTAATAAAGTTCACGAAGTAAACACATTTACGAACTTTTTAAAAGTAGAATATAAAATTAACGTCATTCATGTCATTTGTTCTTATACGCCTAAAATAAACGACTTTTTTTCGACCTTTTTTATTATTTCGCTATCTCGCAAAACTCATTGATGTAGAGGTGAGCCTTTAAAGGGAAAGGTCAGATAACTCATATAAAAAATTTAATAGAATTCTTTCAGCTGGCAAATAGATAAAAGAGGGATATGACACATCTTATTTTATCCAATAATGGATATATTTTAAAACTTTTTAAGGCTTACTTTCACAAGATAAATATTCTGTTGTAAATGTTCCATCATTGTAAATAAATTTATTGAAGCCCATTGTGACGTTAGATTGCTTACATTAAATCGTTGAAAAAGAGAGAGAGAGAGAGTGGAATGGATTGTACTTGAGGTATTTTGATGGGTCGATGATTATGTTAGAATTTTTTAAAGCCTGAGAATTTACACGAAGCTGATTTTGAAGGTTGCTTTGTGTTTATACATTCTTTGAGATTTTTTTTAAAAAAGCACGAGTAACGAAACATGAAACAAATTGGCAATTATTTTGAGTATGGATGTAGCATATGATTGCTTTGATGTGAAATTTTCTAGCATTTTGTTTCCTGAGGTAGGTTAAAGAGTTTTTGATGGTTTTGATCGAAAATATTTATCAATATTAGGGTATTTCTGGTTTGGGCTTTATTGAGGAATTAGTTGATTGTTTGTCAGGATGGATAGTGTTCTATTTTAGGTTTTAATCTTCAACAAACATAAAATGACAATTTTGTTTTGTATATCGAATAAATAGAGGTCAAAGGAAGCTTAACTTTAATAAAAAATTACAAAAGTCCTCGTTTATATCGAGGGACTTCAGCGCATTTTTGACGCAGCGATTAGCAATTGATTAAATAGAAAAGAATGTCGAGTTTTAAAACTCTATTGCTGTTTCTTTAATCATAATGCATTTCAATAATAAGTTTAAAACTAAAGATCAAAATTCCTTTAAAATTGATTTTTATAATGTTCAATGCAAATAATAGCTTTACGATTTACCGGTTTTTTGAAATTCAAAATTTTCCATTAGCGAAAAATTTAAATTTCTGAACATATCCATTATTTTTCAAATTTCTAAACGCACTTATATTTGTTTTGTATGAAAAAATTAAATGTTAATTAATTAAGGTGTATAAAAGAAAAAAATTTAATTCGAAATAACGGTCAAAAAAATTTCAAATTTTTTAACGGTTAGAAAAAATTCAAACTTATCATCAGCATAGCTTTGCCCTGCATTGTTTACATATTTTTTTGAAATATAAAATCGATGAATTAAGCTATTTAATGAGTGTTTTTTGATTTTTCAATATAAACGGCGGGAATAAAAACATTCAATGAAGCTATTAAAACAATTCCGAGCTTGCTACGAAGTCTAGATCAAGAGATAATTGGGACCCGAACGACCGAACGACCGAACGACCGAACGACCGATCAAAGTGCATGATTGAGCTTCCTTTTTGAAAACAAGTTTTCAAAAATGCGCTAAAAATATGTTTTTAAATGTTTACTTAAATACTTCTTCAGAAAAACCCCTGAGGAATCTAAAAATAGCAAGCATGATGTTTTATGTGGACTAAAAATTGCAGAGCAAAATTCTAATTTTCAAATTCATGAATATAGAGTACATACTAAATTAATTCCTTCCAGATGCAAAAACTGAAAGCGTTCATCACTGAAAATTCAACTTTCCTTCCAAGAAATCGAAACTTTAATCAAATCATCTGCAATAAGCCTTAAAAACTTCCTGAAAAGATTCTTCACATCCAACATCAAATTTCATCGATTAATTCTCTCAAAACCCATAATCCATCTTATCCACAAGAAATTGATATTAGTCACAAGTGGGTAATTAAGATATCAGATAAAAGCCTCAATCAAATTCCATCCTGGAGCAAGCTCCCATCATTTACATTTCACGAGAAATTTCATTGATTATTTAATTACATTAAATTATTTTCAGATGTTTTTATCCAGCCAACAAACACAATAATTTATTTACATGATGCCTACTCTAGATAATCTCAAAATGTATCAAATAACGTTGAAAGGGGATGTTCGTTGATTAAGAAGTACACAAACAAAAAATAAAATAAATTGCTTCTGCTTACTACTTCATTTTTTTAGCGATTGTCTTACGTTTTTGAGCAAAAGGTAGTTGTGGCTGTGTTTTGTCTTGATTTTTGTGTCCTTTTTATTTGATCTTTAACGTTCATCTCGAATATTTTTTAAAATTATTCGAATATTTTTTGACCATTAAAAAATTCGAATATTTTTTAACCGTTAAATAATTTAAATATTTTTTGACCGTTAAATAATTTAAATATTTTTTGACCGTTAAATAATTTAAATATTTTTTGACAGTTAATTAATTCAAATATTTTTTGATCGTTAAATAATTTAAATATTTTTTGACAGTTAATTAATTCCAATATTTTTTGACCGTTAAATAATTCGAATATTTTTCGACCGTTAAATAATTCAAATATTTTTTGACCGTTATTTTTGTAAAAAAAAATTAAAACAACAATTATGAAGAATTCGCTACTGTACCACACACTCATAGCAATTTCAACTCATCATTTTGTTCTTCTGTTCTATAGAACTCTCGATTACGAAAGAAGCAGAAAAAAATCCACTTAAAAATGTTTTTAATTTCATGACGGAATTGTTTTATTTTTTTTCTCTCTTCGCTTTTATTTCTTCTCAGGTTCTTTTTTTTTTTTTGTTTTTTAAATTGCTTGCAGTCAGTTCAATTTCCAAATTAAGACAAATTGCGATGAAAATGAAAGCGTAATTGCTTATTAATGGGCCTATTAAAACTTTTAAATTAGAGGTAATTTAGTCGAGTTTTATTTTTTGACTCTGAAAATTAAATTTAAGATTTGTGAAAAATTGATTTCTCATCTGGCTTTAAAGAGAATCTTTTGAAATCCATAAACATATTTTTTTTATTTTGCCAAAAAAATAATGAAATAAAAATGTAATTAAAGTTTCCTCAATAACTTAAACTATAAAGGAGAGGAGACTATATGAAGCCGGTCGTGTTGTTTGATCTGATGACTGAAACGAATTTTTCACCTGACTGATCTGAAAATGGATTGGATGACTTGAAAGTTTTGATGGAAATTGGACTTAATGAGATTCGAAAGGTTATGCTACATTCCAAAATGTGAATTTAATGTAGACAAAAAGGCAGGCTGATGTGAAAATGAATGAGTGTACTGAGTGGTCGAACGTTGACCTCTCAGCTGTTTTGAAGAGGGGAAGTTTGACATTTAAGCATAAATTTCTGAATTTTTTAGATTGAAATGATCAATTTTAAATTTAACGGTTATTTAAAATTCAAATTTTCTTTATTTTCTAATATTTTCATAGTTTTGCTCCCTTTTTGTTTATGTTTTCTCAGTAAACATTGAAAAAACTTTACAGAGAATGAATTTAATCGAATTAAGTGATTATAGTGAATTTTAAACTGTTTTAATTGCATTTATTAATGAATTTACTAAGTTTAAAGTTTAACATTTATAATAACAGAAGAACAAAGTGTGTTTTTGGAAGATAAACCACAAATTAAGGTAATTTAAACTTTATTGAAGAAGATTTTAAGTTTTCTCGTACTTTACTGCTGTTGTTAATGAAGACAACATTCTCTGTGGACCTTTTAATTGATATAAAGTCATTAAACTTAGGAAAACAGTAAACTTTTGCAGATGTTCACAAAGATTTTGAAATTTTTGCTTCATCAATTTTCAAAAAGCATTTAAATTTACCTTATTTATTAAAATTACTACACTCTCAAATAATTTTATTAAGCTGTATAAATTCCATTCATTCCTATTTAGGACACAATAGTTTATTTGCTCACTTAAATTTACCACTCTATAATTCATGAAGACTCTTCCTTCCTATCTTTTTAGCACTGTAAATTTCTCTACTCAATAATTTTTTTTTCATAAAAAAAAGAAAAAGAAAAAATCTTCATTGTTGAGCATTTCCATAAAATCCTATTATCAAATTAAATCTCATTAAAAACGAGTAGTAGATGTTTCACTTAGTCTGTTTGTGTTTCGTTCACAAATATTTCTTATTCTACCTTCAATTAAGCTTCATTTTCTTTCTACATATTTTATGATGCTCAAACTAAAACTTAATTTGATATAAAATTCTTCTTCCTATTCTTCATCCATTTCTTAATTGAAATAAACTTTTCTTGTCCAATCTTATATCTTAAAATCACTTTCTTTCGTTCCTCGTTGTTGCTGTTTAAGTTTAAAAGGCACAAAAAAATTTTATGAGATTTTAATAGGACGTTCACAGATTGTCTGATTGTCTCTGTTTACCCCTGGTAAATTAGTTTTTGTTTGGAAATTAATTTGTAGACATACAAAACATGGATGTCTATAAAAGAAACTTTTATTGCTTTATTGGCAATTAATTGATCGGGATGTGAGCTTTTTTGCTGATTTAAGGTGGAAAGATGCGCAGAGGATTGATATGATGATGATATTGTGGGCAATGTTGATGGAGAAATTGGCTGGAACTTGGACAGAAATTATCCTTTTGTTGCATCTTAAGCTTAAGATATTCACAAGGAAGAAATATGCGGAAAATAAGGAAAAGAACCTTAGATGAACTCTTAAACCAAAATAGCTCCTAGCTCAAAGTATAATTAAATTAATATCCATAACACAAAGCAGGTATTGTAGTCATAATTAAACAAACTAAAAACATATAAATTGAAAGATAATGAATGGATTTGCATAAAAGAAGTTTCTGATTATTCTTAGCCATGAAGATCCACAATATATGCAAGCAAAGCACATTCTCTCCTCAAAATTTATTGTTCCGTACACAAACTTTTCTCCTTCCATCCACACAAACTAATTTATACAGATGAGAAGCACATCTAATTCCACAATCTACCTTAAGCACATTTTCTTGTAACAATTTTCCGCTATTTTCCCTCAAGATATATCTATCAACTATTCATACAAAAAATTAATTACTCCACCATTATACCTGGTTGTTTTCCTGCCTGCCTGCCCCCCAATTGTGTATCAGAATGCGTTATTAATATTTTATGTTCATATATAGTGACTCATGTGCATTACTCGCTTTAATTATCCTCAGTGGAACACATCGCATCACTCTATAATACTCATTAAGTGCTTGACGACTACTTAGTCATTCTATTCACATTCAATTTCTACGTAAAAAGCTTCATTTTTTCGTATTCTACAATACAACACAGAGATGAGTGAGAGGACAAGAAAGAGGAAGCGGCAGAAAAAGAAGGAAAAAGTCGAAAAAAAAATGTTTCCCTCACCCAACTCGTCTGCTAATTTGAATAATGTTTGTGCTTCAAAAATCGATTTTCAGAAAAGTTGCACTAAAGACAGACTTATTATAAGTACAATGCCTTAGCAGTGCCATTTTGAAAATTGTGAAGACGAGTGAATAAGTTGAAAAAGAAGTGAAATATGTATAAAAAGGATGAAAAAAATAGGAAATCATGCTTTCGAAGTGCTGAGTGCTTCTTCTATGAAAAATCTACTTGAACATGAATCAACAAAAAAATATTTTTTTTTCCTCTCTGCTCTTCTTCGTAGTGCGAATTTCCCCTCGAGGGATAATATTCATGGCTATGGAAATATTAAATGTAGAAAATTCGAATTTCTTGTTGTTCTAAGTGGATGTGGATTTGGAGGGTGGGGGATAGGCTTGGTAAAATTGCTGGAGATTTGTAAATGGATAAAGTGGGATCTAATATTGAGTTTTTAGTATCGATATCGGCAACTTTATTCGTTATTGGATTTTTTTGAGTATCGAAGGTATCATATCCCTTTCTAAAATCCATCCTATCAGTATCCTTGACATAACCATGAATCATAGTATTTATGGATATTGCAATTGCTTCCAACTTTTCTCTTCCCAAATACAAGCGATGAAATTTCAGATTTTTTTTTGTGCTCTCTAGTCTCACAATGGAATCGAATTTGTTTTTTTCGTACATTCATACTATGCTTATGTTCCTGTTCTTTCTGCTTCTACATACACATTTTTTTTGGGTTTTACTGTGAGAAATGCTAGTCGAAATTGAATTTCAAACTTTAATTTAATGCTTGGATAAAGCAGTTTGAAACTGTAGATGTAAAAAAGTAGTTAAGGTACTTTACTTATGAGCTGGAATTGGATGTAGAGATGGTTTGGTAAATTGGTCGTATTGGGGATGATTTTGAGGTTGCATTGGAGATTTATTCAATTTATTCTGCATTAGTCTGTATTCTTGTATGCTTTAGGTTAGATTTTGTGCTAAAGTTACTTTGGTTTGAGAAAAGTCATGACTTGAGCTGAATGATGCACCTTTAGTATTGCTTAGCTTTATAATCCAATACCATAACCTAAAAATCATAAAATGAGAAATGCGCAGCAATTACCAAAATCTCTCATACTTCTTATATCCATCTTTTCAAAATTTGAAGAATGAATACAATGTCAAGTGTGTTTGCAGAACCATTAATTAGGATTTCCAAAGTTTTATGAGGATGTATATATCTGTATGTTCTGAATGCTTATGGAAAAAAAGTTGAAAGAAGTTTTTTTTGCTGCTCGACTTTTTCTATCAGTTTTGATGAGGAAAATGCTAAAAAATGAGGAGATAGTTGATGAAGTTGAGTTGAAGTGGCCCTTTGGAATTTTCATCTTTTTTTTATCCATTCAGGTGCCATTTTAAGTTCCAAATGAACTCATAAAAAGCAGCAGCAGAAGAGTAATGAATTGTAATATTTTTTCTTTCGACTCACTGTAATGTGAATTATGGACGAAAGCGAATAAGATTAATTAATTTAAATCATGAAAAGAGCTTTTTTATATATTTCCTTCTTTTCTACATTCTCTGTCATTTATGTGCTGCTCTTGTTGGTTTATTCTATTTTCGTAACACGGAAACTTTTATCATTGTTTTTGTTCTTATCATTTTTATTGTAATTTATGAGAGAAATGGTAATAAAATTTATTGTTTTATAAATAATATGATTTTTATCTTTGTAGCGCACTAAACTCATCAGATTGGAAGTGAAAGAAGTGGAAAACTAAGTTAGTTTTTTTTTTGTAGTTCATTATTTTTCCGTAAAAAGGACTATGAATAATTCAGTTTAGTCTGTTGATTCTGAATTGATTGAGATATATTTTTGGGTTGACTTGATTGAGTCAGTTAGAAGGATTTGATATTCATATTGTTTACGAGAATTATTCGTAATAATTTGGCTTATTCATCTAAATACTGAATCTTCACCAAACTAATTTCAATTTTCCAAAATACACCTCAAGTTAAACAAATTAATCTCAAAATTATCCAAATTCACCACGTTTTCACCAAATTCACCAAATTCACTTCGAATTTAATAAACTCACCAGTCCTTTCATCAAACTTCAAACTAAATTTATCTAGATTTGCATTTTCCCAATATAAACAACAAATTTAAAATCAGAAGAATCCAATCTGTAAATAATTTTAGATCAAAACTCTTGATACTGACTTTCAACCTTAGCTTCGAGACAAATCAGCAGCTGATAACCCTCAAAACCCAACTACGTCGTTAATTCTAAACTTCTTCATTCTCGGAAAATAAATAATCTTCACACCTGAAAAACAATGATTAATGAAGCGTTGATGATAACATCACAAGGTTTCTCATACCTTCCCTCCAAATTTTAATGTGAAGAAGATTGAAGGACTTCGTTGTGTGTTGCTTATAATGATATTCTTATTATCCTAGCTGAACATATTCAACAAAATGTTATATCCATAATTAAGTATGAAAATATGTACATAGCTCCACTCAGAAAGTATGAAAATTTCATAAACTACAACGAAAGCTCAAATGTCATGAATTTATGTTAATTCTTTTATATTTTTCTTCCTACAAGCTTGTACTTATCAAATGAGCAGCACGCAAACAGAAAAAGAACAATCTAAGGGCGATTCCATGAGTGAAGGGAACTGAGAAAATTGAGTTGTAATTCCTACTCTACTTGTCAAAAAAAATAATTTTAAAAAAATTTGATTTTTGAAATAAATGATGTTTCTTGATAATCTTCATTGCTTCGTAACTACTATATTAGCTCATCTTAGTATTGTGAAGCTTTACTAATCATGATTTAACATCAATAAACAAATAAAATCTTAAAAAATTAACGGTTTTTAAAAAATTTTAATTTCTAAAATTTGGAATTTTTTTTAAAAAATGTTAACATATTGACGCTTATTTTTCAATTTTTAACTTAACAAATGCATTATAGCTTATAAAAATAACTTTATAAGACGTGATTTTTTATTTCTTACGTTTTTAATATGTTTATTAACTGTCTAACTCTGTATTTATTGAAAAAAACTAAAAATAAGTTTTCAAATTTTTCGTAATGTTAACATATTGACGCTACAAAAACTTAAAAAATTCTTTTTAGACGCATTTAAAGGACTTATAAAGAACACATAAAGAAAGATAATTTAATTTAACATAAACTGAATCAATCAGATGCAGTTTAATCATTCGAATTAGAGAAATATTAATTATTTTTCAATTTTTGATGCGCTTTTTCACTCATGGAATCACCCCTAAATAACCAAGAATTGTTTGTCATTCATTCATACAAGCTCAGAAATGACACATCAACCGCATTGGTTTTTATGAAAATGCTTTAAATGTAGAGAAAAAATAAAGTTTTCTCAATGACCGTTGTTATGACAAACTGGGACTTGAATAAACTCTCACATTAAATTTCTTTATGATTCTATTTCTATGGATGTTTGTTCTTTAATATACGTACATATACACAATTTGAGGGTGAAGAGGCAGGGTTGTGGAAGTTTTAAAGTGTTTTGAAAGTTAGAAGTGACCGTAAATAGAATTTTTATCATGAAAAAATGGAGAAATGCTCGAAAAAGATGCACAAATCCCTTGAAGATGCAGAAAAGGATGCAAATTAGATGCAAAAATTTCAACAGATGCAGAACAGGATGAAAAAACTTAAAAAGATGCAAAAATGATGCAAAAAAGTTCTTAATTAACGATGCGAAAATGATGCAAAAAGTTCATGCGGAAATGATGCAGAAATTTAAAAACGAACAGGAAAATGAACTTTTTGAAGTTTAAAAAGATGCAAAAAGTTGATGAAGAAAAGAAAATTAATGCAAGAATACCATTGATTTCAAATTGGTGCAAAGAAATGTAAATTATATTCCAATATTTATATATGAGAAAAGTGACCGTTAGTTTTTTCAAATTTTTGAAAAAATTCACTAACACTATCAAATTTTCAGTACAAAAAACTGAGCAACTCAACTGAGCTATGGTCGGCGTTTGGTCGATGCTCAGTTGTATGAAGACATATATAAATATTGTTATATTCTAAACTCAAACAATTATTATGGAAAATATTAGACATAAAGTTAAATCATTTTTCAAATCCCTGTAAAATAAGAATAAATAAAAATGTGAAGCTTCACACCAAGCACATGAATTTTTCCATATTTCATATTCCTGTCGCCTTAACGACAACCTTTCCCTCTCTTTCTATTTTTCCTGACTGCTCGTTCATTTTAGAGCTGAAAATTAAATTATTAAAGCAGCACATAGTGTTAATAAAAAAAGATTTTACGCCACAAGCAGAACCATTTACCTGACAATTTTTTTTATCTGTAAAAAAAAATCAATTAAGCTCAATTTTCAAAAAAAAAGTAAAATATAAAATGCTCGCCGGGCATGGAAATGAAAATATAAAAAAAAACTTTTGCAATTAAAATTTTTCAATTTTTTTCTTTATTTATACACAATTTTTCATATTATTTTTTTCTTGTTTTTTCTTCATGTTAATTATGTAATTTTTTCATGTTTTTTATGCACACACGTTAATGAAGGAATTTTATGCAAAATTTAGTTAAAATTAGAAAGAAAAGTTGACAGGAACAGATTTAACTTCTTCTTCATTAAGCTGAAAAATGCCTTTCACATGAAATTGCACATGACAACCAGACGCGACACCAGAAGAAGAAGACAATTGTTTTATGCCATCGACTTGTGTGCAATTTTTTAAATTTCTTTTAATATTTTTTTTTTAATTCTATACATAGCAAAAACAAGAATCTTAATTAAATTTTGCATAAACAAGTTCCTTCCTACATGCGTTCTCGTTCCTTGCATAAATCGATATTCTATAATTAATTAAAAAAATTCTTAAATTTTTTGTATATTTTTTATATAATCAATTACAAGTTTCTCACTTCCATTCTTCATCTATGCTTTTTTTGTTCGCGTCATCAATAAATGCATTTACCACTAAATTACTAAATTGTTTTTTTTCCTTGTTTTAATTATTTATTAATTAAATTTTTTATTTTATTTTTCTTTATACACAAATTTTTTTGTCATACTTTTTTTTTATCTCCCATTTATTTATTTTTCTATTTTATAATTCTCTTTTTTATTCATCGAGTATAAATTAAATAAAAATTCGAGGATGCTACTCGCTTCCTGTTTTTTTTTTCATCACACGATAACATGCGCAGAAAGTGTGATAGTCGGGGGCAACATAACACAGGCGATATGAAATAATTCCTTTTTTTTGGGTTATCATAAAGAGAGAGATGATTTAGAGATTTTTATCGGAATTTAAATTTATGAGATTCATTATGGGGTGGATGTGTGTCACAGATTTTATCGCAGGGTTGGCTGTTAACTTTTTTTTTGTTTGATGATTTTTAATGTTGGAGTTGATGATGATTTTTATGATTTTTTTTTTGTGTGTGGCATTAAAAAATTAAAATATGATGATTATGAGTGAAGTTTTGATAATTATAGAGCATTAAATAAATTATAATGCTTTTGAAGTTTGGCAAAAAAGTTAGTGAATACATTTTGAAAACTCAATTCTTCTTAAAAAACTGGGACTTGAACCCATGACTTTTCGTTGCATTTGAATGCAAAGACTCTTGACAATTCTGCCATTTAGACAATTTAAATTTGTTTCAGAATTTGGATAAAATTAAATAATATTTAGTTAGTTTTAATCAAATTTTTGAAAAAATTTCAAAATTTAGTTTTTAATTTTCAAGAAATTAGGCTCGAGTCAATTTTAAAAAAATTTTTGGAAATTAACCAAAAAATAAGCCAAAACTTAAAATTCCCACAAAAAATATCCCATTCAATTCCCATCAACAACCTAACACATCATTTCAATCACCATCAACTCCTTATTAAAGCAACTAAACTTGTTAACAACAGCAACTCTTGATTGACACAACATTATGTCTAATAATTTAACCAGAACATGACTAGTGAGTGTCTAGTTTATTCATTAACATATCCATTTGTCTCGGAAGCTAGTAAGTCAATAAAGTTGAACGTAAAGTTGTTTAATTAATGAAAATGTCAATTTCATGATTACATAAATCTGAATTTCAGTCAGTCCCTCAATATTGACCACATCCAGTTCCATTGAGATTCATAATTGCTTTTTGTTCCAGCAAATAAAAAAAATTACGTCATATTCAGCATGTGTAAAAAGAGAATATTGGCAATAATATCGATGCTCAAATATTTGAGTATTAAAATGCATGATTAAACCAAAAAAATGTTTTACAGTGACTTTCAATTACGGCAGTTTTATGGTATGTGAGTCAAGTACAAAAAAAAGATGAAAATGCTGTGAACCGAAAAACATGAAAGAGAAACAAAATTGATGAATTGTGAGTAATTATGTCGATACTGGCTGCTCATGGATGACTTTATAGACCGAAAATAATTTTGAATAGAAAGTTTACAACAGCAAGATGCTGTTGGAGGCTCACGAGAAGAGCGTGTGAGTGAGCCAAAAAAAGATCAGGAGAAAGAAGAAGAAGAAGAGATGTAAAGTAAGTCCATAATTTGATTAATTAATCCAATGACCATAAAGTGTTAGAGTGGCTTTCGCTGTTTTTTTTCTTGCTTTTCTTCCACATCTTTTATGCCTTCTTCTTGACTTCATTCTCTCCTCATCTCATTGCTTACTGTTTGGCTGTTTGTTACCTTCGCGTTTATTCACAAGACTCTCTCTCACACTTTACAATTTCTTCTTTCATTAATTCAGTGTTACTTTTTGTGCTTGTTGCTGTGTTGTTGTTGTTGTTGTTGGTGTTTATAGGCATGAACAGCACATTCATTTGTTGTTTGTGAGACTTTGAAAAAAATATTTTATATGAAAAATGTTTATAACCTCAATTCAATTCTAATTTTTATTTCTTTCTTTTCTTAAACATTGGAATAAATTTAGAGTTGGAGGTAGAGTCGCTAGCTCTCGAAGAATGAGAAAAGTAAAAAGGAAAGGCGAATAAAATTCAAAATCCATTATGATGCTGACTAGTTGAGCTTAGACGCTTGTTATTATTTTTTTTGCTGCTGCCATCGAGAAAAAAAGTTCATTTCCCGTTAACAATTGAGATAATAAAGAAAACAAGCAAATCTAACTGACTAGTCTGAGATGAGAATTGAGAGAAAATTTTCATTTCATCTAATCAGCAAAAAATTCTTCTTTTTGTGAACTCAAATCAATTTTTTTTGGGACTTTTTGAATGCAAATGAAAAAGTTTTTTTTTCTTTCTTTCTTTATTTTTTTGAGAGCAGAAAAAATTTAAATTTCATTTCTATTTGATGTTTAATTTAAGTGAATTTCATGCATGATTTTTGTGTTGTTTTGCTTTCATGCTCAGATGGAGAAATTCTCATGACAGAAACTTCATCTGTGAGCTTTTTGCTAGTTTTTGTTTGAAGTCTCAAAAATGCCGCATTATGCAGGAAGAATAACTTTAATTTTGAGGAAAATTTAATTAAATTTTTGCATTGAGATGTTTTTAAATCGATTTGATTAGGTTAATGGAATGAGGTTAGATATTTTGCAGAAGATTCAGCATCAGCTTAAATTGTATTCTCAAGATCTCAAGCATCTAAATTCAGTTTATTCAGCAACATTTTCTGAATTCAGCTTATTCAGCAAGATTATCTGAATTCAGCTTATTCAGTAATACTGTCTGAATTCAGCTTATTCAGTAATATTGTCTGAATTCAGCTTATTCAGTAATATTGTCTGAATTCAGCTTATTCAGCAACAATATCTGAATTCAATTTACTTAACTTCATTCTCTGAATTTAGCTTATTCAGCAACATTGTCTAAATTCAGCAAAACATTCAAGCTTCCCATCTCTGCAAAATATTGATTATTCAACAGAACCGACTACATATAAAACCCAACAAAAAAAAATCTTCCTCAATTTAAACAACTTCTTTCCATGTACAACATCAATATCCCACAGCCCATCTTTACATATCGCTTTATGAAAAATTAATTAATCATTCTTTTTTATCTTCCCTTCTTCTTTTGTTCCTCTTTCGCTTCCTTATTCAAATTAAAGTGAGTTCATGAACAACAATTTTTTTTAAAGGCATTTCGAAAGCGGTACGTACAGACGGAATTCGTTGACTTTAATAACCATAACATAAAATCATCATCATAATAACCGCCATCGTCAATGGTGTCTTCAAACCAACAAAGTACATCACATAATAACAGACGTACGCTTGGGCAAAACTTTACTCTCTCAATGTCTTTCTTTTCTGTATTTTTTCTCTTATTACATCAACAAGCCATTTAGACAAGAAGATATAGGAACAATGGAATGAAAGATAAGACTTTTTTCTCTGGTGTGTCTCTAAAAGTTAATTTTGTGTATGAACGAAATTTCATTTTCATTTTAAGAAAAGGTTTCATGAGTGAGATTGTGATAAGGAATTGGATATTATTCAGTTAATATATTTTGAAACCTCCATTTAGCTTGAGAGATTGAGTTTTGAAGGAGTTGATGTTGATTTTAAAGTTATTCATTGATTTTTTAAAAATTCAATTGAAAATTTGAATTTTAAATTTCTGTTATAAATTCAAATTTAAAAAGTCCGTTATAAATTCAAATTAATAAAATTAAAATTCAATTAAAAGCATCGTTTTGCGATTTTCCACTCGACACACCCAACGAGCCAAATGAGAGCAATTTAATGAAAATTCAATCGATCCAAATTGAGCAGCGAATATCGAATTAATTTATGCAGCAATGGAATCTAGTTATACCAAAAATGATTGCTACGAATGCTAACATTTCTCTCTCTCATTAATTAACCTGCATCAGTCGTCTATGATTTCATAAAATTCAATTAATTTACATATCAATATGAGAGAGATTCCCCGCAAGGCATTTAATTCAATTAACATTAATAACAACCATTTAATGAGATATAAATTCATAAGTTTTTGTGTACAGTTGCCGCATCTCACATTTCCTTTTGATCTATTTTTGCATTTTCATTTTAATTTTATTTTTTGACTGACTGCTGTTGATGTTTGATACCAGTTAAATAATATTATTATATTTTAATAAATGCTATACTATTTCAAATGTGTATGTATGTAGATGTGTATCGTTGCCTACAACAATATCAAATTTGCACAATTTTTTTTTTTATTTTTCGATTTTTTTTTCTGGGAGATTAAAGACAAGTTTTTCATTCATTTTTTTATCATCATCATCCGTATAAAACTATTTACATATTTCATATTCATTTTCCATTTTTCATTCACAATTTCCATTTACGACTTTTTGATTCTCTCATCTCCTTTTTGGTAATTATATTATATTTTTTCAGTCATTTTTCACATCATCCATGCGCGACTATGCGAAAATCTGAATGGAAAAGTATTTTCCCGAGCAACTGATTTAACTGGTTTTATAGGCACAATTTAGTTATTGTAGACTATATACAACCTATAAGATCAACTAAATCACATGTGCTGCTCGGAATTTAATGCAAAAAAGATACCGAGAGTGAGAGAGATAGGAGGGATAGGAGGGCATTACAAAGTAACATTCATACACTTCATTTCAATCCCTAGGAAAATGTTATTTATAGTTTAGATTCTTTTTTTTTGTATTTTTTATCATCATTATTCTTTCTTTTCGCTTTTTTGTTTTCGGTAAAAAGATCCTTATACATTCACGCACGCAATGCTTATATGCTTTGTTTCACAATTTTTTGTTTCTTCTCCTTAATATTTTTTTTATACCTTATCGTTTAAGTTTGGGGAATAAAATTCTATTCACTTGTTTTTCTTTTGTTATTTTTATGAGATTTTTTTTTTCTTTCCGTTTTCTATCATATCTTTTTTTTTTATATATTTCACATTATATCCATTTCTCCCTCTCATTCTTACTTCCCACGTATGTACATAAAAGTTTATTTGCTCGTGATATGGACTAAGGCTTCTAGAGTAATGTGTTTCTTAAGTAATTGGAGTCGTTTGGAAGGTCTATTGTTGGATATTTGATAAACTTTTGCTTTAACGGTTTTTTGAGATTCAAAATGTTTTTTAAGGTTGAAAATTCCATGAAAAAAAAATCCAAGCTAATCTATTAAAATTGAGATTTTAGTCACAACTAAATTATGTTGAATCAAGGTTTAAAGTCAGTTTCAAAATTTATTAAAAATTGCAATATAATTGAAAATAACCTAATTATTCGATCTAAAGTAAAACAAGAACATCACAGACATAGGATTCATTATAATAAATTCAGATTGCTTACATTACATTTCAGGTAAGTAAGAACTATTAAATCCTACATTACAACTCACTTAAGCTTGATTGCTAACCCAAAAACTTAATAATTAAACTACTTTCCAGAGTCATAAACTCATTGTTTAACTGCTGACTAAGAAACATTCTCAAAAAGTAATTTCTTCGAATTTGAAGTAAGCTCAAAAACATTATTCATTAAAAACTTGCTTCATCTAGCCTAAATATCACTGTATCTATCTTTCTGATCAGTAATAACTCTCTTAAAGCCCACAAAACTCATTCCAAAATCAATTACTTAGAAACAGCACGAAAACCATTAATTCAGAAGCCCAAAGTCCACACAGACATCATGAAAAATTGGAGATTCTTTTTTATCATGTATAAAAAAAACTTAACGAAAAAAATTAAGTAAATGCAAATGCTTATTCATTATGTCATGAGAAGAGGAAATAAGAAAACCGTGAGGATAAAATGGTGAAGTAAGAAGGAGAGACAGAAAATTAGTTAGTGGTTTTTAGTGGTATAAAATAATTATCGGCAATGAATATCATACCATAATCATCATTAATTTATTTTTCTTTTTTCGCTTTTATTTCATGTACGTAATGAAAAGAAAAGGAGATATTCTATTAATCGGAAAGTGAACGAAAAGGCTTTTTTTATATGTATGTTTTATATTGAGTATGGTGAAGGAGATTTAGGAGAGAGAGGCAGGCAGGTAGAGGAGAAAAATGGACAATAATTAATTAAATTATAATAATTAACATTCATTAATACCAATATCACTTAATTCACGAAATCTTACGAAACCGTGTTCGGCAACAAGCATTGAGCCGCTGGTCGCACTATCACCACTGCTGCTTTGATATTGATCCATCACATTACTACTTCCGCTACGTTGCTGCTGATGATGTATTTGTTGCTGTGCGGTTGGCGAGTGCTGTGCAGCAGCTGCCATTAATTTGGCTTTATTTGACATACGACCAGATGTATTTCGCGTAAAATCGCGCTCATATTGTGGTTGATGGAACATTTGCTGTTGCTGTTGTTGCTGCTGCTGTAAATGCTGTGCAGATCGTGAATTGAGTGTTTGAATACCAGATCGATGATGACCGACCACAATACCACTAGATGATGACGAGGAAGAATTGCATCCACCACTTCCATTGCCATTCATTCCACGCTCATTTCCACTACTACCACCTCCTCCACCACCGCGTGAATGATGTATAGCACCAATATTATTTAATGTACCACTCTTTCGAACACCACTACGCCGCTCGAATGAATTATTATTGAAATTACTATTATTATTACTACTATTTATATTATTGTTATTGCCACCAGCATTAGCCGTTGTGAAACCATATGCTGATGAATGATTTGATATATTATCACTATAATTGTAATTAAGTGTATTTGTATTTGCTCCACTGCCACTCTTGAGCGCCTTTAAATTCTTTGATACACGAAACTCATTACGCGAGCTTGAACGATCAAATGTCGGTCGTTCGAAATTCTGAAAATCATATGGACCATTTGGTGGGCCCTCAACACGAGATCGTCCATCGTAATGTGTCATTGTAGCAGCTCCTCCCGCTTGGGGATGATGATGATGATGATGTTGCTGTTGTTGCTGTGCATTCAATGGCTCGGAATAATATTCATCTAAATTATTTTGGTTATTGCTCTCTGAGCTACTTCCATTATGGATACGATTTCCAACATTCGCATCACTACTATTATCACATCTCAATTCAAAATTGGGATTCTCATAATGATCTGGCACAATTGTGCTATTATTATCATTATTACTAAAATAATCCCGTTCGGTGTCATTGTTGATTTGTGGTTGATGATTTATCAAGTGTGGAGGTGGCGGTCCTTGCGACGGATGATGATGATGATTCATTGGATAATGTTTCATCGTGTCTGTTGGATTATTGTGTATACCAACTCCACCAATTGATCTGAAACTATTTGTTTCGTAGCCGCGTGCGAGACCACCATTCGGATTAACCAATTGAAAATCTAGACCACTACGTGCCCCATGTGGCGGTATGATTCCATTATCCATATTAATGGCATTCAATTGCATATCAGATGCTCCAGTCTTTAATCCAGTTACCCATGACAGAAGGGCAATAATTGTGACCTCAATGAGTCTCAGTGAGAATTGATAACCCCATTGTGGCCAATTGATGTCAATATCATATGTTGACAATGATTTTGTCGACGAGACACTTATTGCACCGTAAATTTGTAGTGCAGCAAGTGACACGAACAGTAATGCAATGGCAATTGTAATGTGTATTGCATAAGATAAATTCTGATATCCATGTATATAATTTTGTGACTTATTGCGCAATACGCGCTTTAATATACGATAAATATAAAGATAAAAGATGCCCAAACTAAGACACACAAATATGTAGATAATTTGACAAATTAACGAAAGTAAACGTGGAGGTCCCGAGTGTCCACGAATGATGTTATTATACATTTTATTACTATTTGTCGATGCGAAGCCATTTGCTGCTTGTTGACTTAACGTATAACTAAAGTTCTTGCTTGCAACACTCTCGACATAATGTAGCGTTATGCAAAGTCCAACGTGAACACTACATGCGACTAATACTGTTAATGGACGCATCAATGGCGAATATCGATTGTTCTTATGATTGAGACTACGAATAAGTAAAAATAGTATGAGTGTGGCAAATGCAACTGTCAAAAATGTCGCTGGCAAATTGAGCAAAATTTCCGATACGAATGGATCGAAGCTAAGATGAATATTGTATGCATCATAGCAGAGGTAAAATATGCGTGCAAGACATATGATAATAAGAAATAGGTGTATTGTAATGAAGTACGATTGATTAAATAGATGCGTGAGCTTATCATAAAACATCATTTTGAATATTGAATAGACAGCGAGTATTGTGAAGAGTATGGCTGATAAATAGACATGAATATTCCACGCAATTGTCCATGTCTGCACCTCACTCTGTTCTGCATTAAATTTATTATTTGTATTAATATTGTAAATTGGATTTTGTTGATTTATTGGATTCTGTTGTGGCTGTTGTGTTGACGTAAATAAACTACGATCATGATTGACATTTGCTAAATTCTGTATATTTTCTGTTGAATAAATTGTCTCGCCATCCTTCTTCATATCATTACCGCTATTGATATTCTTATTACTCATACTATTCGATTGTGATGGTGATGAGAAATCATCATAATCATCTTCATCAACATCCTCATCGTCTGATTCGTCACCATCTTGATTCGAATTTAAATCTTTAACATCATTATTATCGTCATTCTCTCCATTATTTCCATTGACTTTATCATTATCGTCTAAATCCGATGGTAAATTGTTTGACGGTGAATTTTTGTTGCCTCCATCCGGTTGTAATTGTGATGATGGCTCATTTGTTGATGGCTCGGCAGCGGGAATTGGACGAACGGTAACTGTACGTAAAAGTACGTCTGGAATGTCCTCTTTACGACCATTTGAGCCTGATAATATTCTTGATATACTAGGAATGATTTTTGACACATCCGATGGATTATCAGAATTTGAAAGTGCCCTATTGCCATTGCTGTTATCATATGGGTGACCTAAATCGACCTTGTTCTTATGTGATGGTGTATTCAGTACTTTTTTCGGTTGTGATTGTTGTTGTTGCTGTAAGTCTGTATTTAAGGTTTGCGATGATGTGCCGACTGAAACGGCCCGATTGTCAGATAAATCAGGCCGTAGTGGCACCCGCTCATGACCAGGTGTTATACTTGGTGGTGGAATTGGTCTTCGATTCATAAAATTTCCCGTATCCATAATTCCAACTTCACTATTTGTTCCTCGTAATGTTGGTTTATCAGCAAATGGATTATTGTATTCGCGTGGCAGTGGTGGTGTAAAGAAAGATCGTGTGGGAGGTGAGTATGATGGCATGTTCCCGGAATGCATTGGGAATGTTGGAGATTTTTTGCTGTGACCTATAGATAACGGCGATGAATATAAAAAAACAAGAAGGAAGAGAAAAAATTATTTTAATGAATTTCATCGCTCATCATGATATCAATCATATTTTTTCTTGTCATGGCTATTTTTTGCAGAATATAGTGAATATAATCAGAGTTCATTTTGTCTTATTATAGTTTTTGGTTCGATTTTGATGAGTTTTTGAAAATCTCATTCAAAGTTCAAAAATTGAACTTAAAGTTCAAAAAATTGAGCTCAAACTTCAAAAACTAAACTTTTTTTTAAGAAATTTAACAAATATTGATAAATTCTATCTTGGAACGAAAATGTTCATGGCATTGAACGACTTCCGTTTGAAGAAGCAATAAAAATGCGCATAAGCCGCCCATCCTAGCGACTCTTCTACAAGGCTTTATTCCGTTTCTGGCTGAATATATGTTTTATTCATAAAATTACTGACGATAATACTTTATGCATACATAAGAGAGAAAAATTATATTTTTTCGTTTATTGTATACATTGAAGGCATTATGAATTTTTCAGAGCAGCAAGAATGGATAAATCCCAGTGAATAAAAAACGATAAAAAGTCATGTAGATTTATGAATATTTAAGTCACATAAATGGTCAACATTTCATTTTCTTTTGCATAATTTTACAAAACAATAACAATAAAGTCTCGAAAAATATAATATGTCTAATAACACCATAAATAGGACAGTTCAATCAAAAATATTTATAGTGAATAAATGGATATGAATTCCATATTTTAACTAATGTTGATACCTAAGCCTATAAATATGAGACTTATACTTTTGATTATAAGAGAATCATCATCATTATCATTTTCTATAAATACATTAACATCGTTCAATATTTACTGGGCCTATTCATATACATTCATAATATAATTCATAATATTTCTCACAATATGAAGGAAGAAACTTTATCCATTAATAATATGATTATATCGAGTTGTGACATGCGTGAATGGGAAAATATGAAAAAATATAGTATTGAATGAATGAATAACTACAAGATGAAACTCATAGCGGCAGTGCTAATAATAATATTAATGACAACAATAATACCTATTAATATAATATTAAAGATTAATACCAAGGACATTGTATATTATTATGACAAAAGAAAATGTAAAATCAATAAATCATTAAATAAGATGAGGGCGAGAAGTTGCAAAATTCTCGAATCTAAAGGATCTAACGTATTTTAAAAATTTGAATTTTTTCGTATCCGCCATTTTGAAAATCTTATCGTGTTGAAAAATCTTTTGCAAATATTCCCTCAAATAAGCATTTTTATTGCCATAAAACGAGTTATTCTCATTCAAAAAAGTGGCAAAAGCCATATGCGATGCAACTGACTCGTTTAAACTCTCAAATTGAACATGAAAAAGGAACGAAATTCCATCAGTCAATCATCAACCCAAAATGAACTCTGAATTATTTGATATTCCCTTTTATTGCTGCAAAAATCATGATAAAATCAAACCATAAGACAAGAACATGAGAAAACAGCAAGAACTGAAATGAAATAGGAAGAAGAAAAGTATTAAAAAAAAAATTGATTCTTACCTTGCGGACTTGGTGTGGCATTCTGATGTCGATGATTATGATTGTGATGCCTATTTGGATTGGGATAGGTTGGATTGTTGTTACTCTTCAATATATCAGCATTTGGTGCTGATGTAGGCAGCGCATGATCTCTCTCAAGATCAAATTCGAATTTGTTATGATGGGATTTGATTTGTTGCTGATGCTGATCATTAATTTGACTGTCTTTCTCATAATATCTGGTTTTTTTGAACGAGAATAAAATGCGTTTTTTTTGTTGTTTGTCGTCGTCGTGGTCGTCGTTGATGTTAAACGATGCGAAGAAATGGAAGAGAAAAAGAAATGGAAAAGAATGTTGAATATTGATGCTTTAAAAAAAAGTAAATTGTTTACATGTATGTGTGCATTATGTATTATCTACTTATATACATAAAATAAAACAGGTTTTTAATGCTAATGGAACTACAACATTCATTTTATATATCTTGCCATCCATTTTCATTTTTATTTTATTTCTTACTTCTTCATACCATTTTTGTGTGTATATAAATTTTTTCTGTTATTTTTTTCATTTTTTTTTTGTTAATCTTCAATAAGCCTGAAAAAGGCACTTCACATAATACATTCGGAGCTCTAGAATTCTAGAATTATATTTTTTCATATTTTTTTGCTGCCTTCTCCACAAAGTGAATTGAATTTTGTGCTACTTCTCTCCTACTCGGTGCTTTACTGAATTAAAAAATTTTATTTTATTTTTCTGTGCGGTTTTTTCCACACACCGTGTTTGTTGTTGGATGCTACTGTAGCTGTTGTTATTTGTGGAGAGAATGAGAAAAATCAGCAGACCCATCTGATAAAAATAACCCTTTTCTCATTGGTATCTCTATAGATGTCTTATTTTTGGGTGAAAAATACTCGCAGAATTTTCATCATCTCAATCCCTTTCATAAATGGATGTTTATGGACTGGTTTGAAGGGGGTATTGAGGTTTTTAAAAATTATTTTATGTTTTTTTTATTATTATTTTGGAATTCTTCTTTATTTTTATCAAATGTGGTCAAGGGAATGAGTTGAAAATTCAAATACGAAGAAGATCAGATAAAATTGATGCGAAATTAAGGAAGGAGATGCAAAACTGAGCAAAAAGATGCAAAACTAATCAAAAAGTTGCGAAACTGAGCAAAAAGATGCGAAATTGATCAAAAATATGTGAAATTGAACAAAAATATGTGAAATTGAGCAAAAAGATGCAAAACTAACAGACAATAATATCAATTCCAATGTAAAATTGAACCATTTGAATATATTCATAAAACTTCTTAACTACATTCTCCCCCCTAGAGATCTGTCCAAAAGAAAGAAAAAATCCGAATAAATTTTCCCTTCACAAATCCCGCATAAAAAAAAAAATAAAGGAAAAAAGAGATAGACCGAAATGAGTTTTCACTGCTTCCACTGCTGTTGCTACATTCATCAAAATCTTCTCTACAGTATTTCTTTTTCTACATCGAAAGCACAGTAGGATGTCATTAGCCTTTTGGAAAACAGCACGAGAAGATAGAGAGATAAATCTGTAAATGCAGGGATGAAAATCATTTTCATTCGGTATTCATACATAAATTTTTATATCTTGGTAATCGTCATTCAACGTAAGAGGGTGACTGTCAATCATAACGAATTACTTCTCTGTGTAGTCATATCACATAAACGATTGGAACAGTCGTACAAATACATTTATGTTATACTTTTTTTTGGAAGACAATTTCTTTCATGTATAAAATTTTTGTTTCTGTCGTGTTTCGCTCGCTTGCTCAGATTGCTTCCCCTCACCATGCGTGGGAATTTTTCGAAAAAATGTCACATGTTGTTTTAAAATTTGAAGAGAATTTTTATTTTTATATATTTTTCTTTCATTATTTTTATTGCTACTTTAAAATTGCGTCTTGTTTTGATTTAATTGAAATTCCTTTCTTCTTTTATGATTTTTTAAAATTGTTGAATAATTTTTTTATGACTGGAGAGATGAAGTTAGGTTGGTATTTATGATGATTTTATTGATTTTTTGCTGTTTAAATTGAGAGTTTATGGAATTTTGATTCGAATTTGGATAAAATGATGCAAAGATTAATAATATTGAAGTAGAAAAGATGCGATATTTTTAAAAGCATTGTTGAAAAGATGCGAATTTAAATAAATGAAGCAAACCTCACAAAATAGATGCAAAATGCCAAATTGAAGCAAAATACAATCAAGATGCAAAAAATGATTCATTAATGTGAAAGATGCGAAAATTGACGCAACTTAAAAAAAAGTTGATGCAAAACTTAAAGTGAAAGATGCAGAATTACAATTTAATCCAAATTAAATTAAAATTTCTCTTTCTCAATTCCATTAAATCAACATAAACACTTCCCATTTTCTACTCAATAATCTCTTCTTACTTTTATGTAACTCAAAGCTAATCTTATTATTAATTCTACAAGTAGTTTTTAAATCTCTCCTTTTTTATGGACTGCTTTAATAATTTAATGCGCATAAACTTGTCTACAAAATTCATATATTTTAATGAAATTCATAAGAAATAAGATTGTGAGACAGATCACAGCGAGCTAATCCAAAATGCGAATATTTAACTTTCGATTTACGTCAATTTCAAGATACTCTTTCAATAAATATTTCGTGTCGTATAAAATTTCCAATTTACGTAATCTTGAATTTGATTGAAAAATTGAGTGAGAATTTTGAAGATGAAGCACTTGAAGAAATAAAAAAAAAAAAAATCGTGTGTACATTGTAAGGTTAATACAATACACATTTCGCTGACATTGATTCCACTAGAATGTGTAATAAGCAATCATGCGTGATTATTGTGTATTTAATGTCAAATGCATGAACCAGCGAATATTTTTTTCGTCTAAATATTTACAGATAAATTTCTTTTGATCAATTACTGCGTATGTATCTATGAACTGTGGCAAAGGTTTGCTTAGAATAAATAAACATCATTGATGTCTGGTTGGAAGGTTGAATTTTCCACCATGCAATAAAAATTAGTAGAGAATTAAAATTATAAATTCAGTGTTTTTATGAGCGTAATATAAAGTGTGGAATTATTTTCTGTAATCTTAAAATTATGGTAATAGTAGTCAATATGAATTTATTGTACATATTACTGCATGGTATTAAATTATGATGATTTTTTTTAATATGAAACTTTTATTTCTTCTTCTGTGGGAAAGTTTTTTGAACTTATTGATGATGTGATGTGGTTGGAATGGCATTTGTTTAAGAAGACATTGGAATTTATATCAGAAAATTAGATGATGTACAAAATTTATAGAAAAATTCGAAATTGAGCAACAAAAATGCGAAGTTGAGCAAATAAGATGCAGAACTGAGCAAAAAATAATGCGAAATTGAGCAACAAAGATACAAAGTTGAGCAACAAAGATGCAAAGTTGAGCAACAAAGATGCAAAATTGAGCAACAAAGATGCGAAATTGAGCAACAAAGATGCGAAATTGAGCAACAAAGATGCAAAAGACAACAAAAAGATGCGAAAGTGAGCAAAAGAGATAAAAAATATATCAATAAAGATGCAAAGAAAATTAAAAAAAAAAACTGCATTTGATGTAAAAGTAACAAAAATTCTTTTTGAAACAAAAAAGACAGAAAGATGCAAACTTTAACCAAAAAAGAAGCAAAACTGAAACGAAATCCAACACAAAACCTCATTAAGCCAATCTCTTTTGAAACTCAATCGCCAGAAACTTTCTAGCATCTTAAAAACTTTTAATTACTTTACAAAAACTTCAAATCGATATCCAATTATTTTTTTATATTCAGTAAGTATACTTTTAAGTTCCTCGAAATCTCCTTGAATAGTTCCAAAAACTTCTCACAATAAACTTTTGAATTTTATGCCACAAAATGCTTAAGTTCTTTTAAAGTTTTAATATCCATATGTGGTCCGATTATTCTTATTATTATTTTAATTCATAATGAAGCTATTTTCAACCTCAATTCATGAGTTTGTCTCAATAAAGATGAAAAAAGGGTTCGGAAAAATTTTCATGAATAATTTTTTTCTGCATGTGTGTATCATAAATTATTAGAATAATAATCCTTTCCATCATTAAACAAAATGGATCGTTTACAAAGCAAAGCAACAAAATTTATAAGCACCCTCGTAACATTCCCCATATCAAGCTAATAACCGAATCTAAGTCGATTAAAGATACTTTCATGAATATTAATGTCACATAATACATAACTGCATCCCCCATCAGTGTCTTTAAGCTCATGCAACCCAAAAAAATGAAAGGAGAATAAAAATATGTAGCATGTAAGGAATACATCGGGTGTTATGGTCGTAAACAATCAAAATCTTATCAGTATTTTCAGTAAAGCGAACAGACATACACGAACATGATGTATACTTATATCACCATCGGATAATCCTACTTTCATTGTTACTAGGGTTCTGTACTGATGTTGTTGTTGTTGAAAATACAATTTTTATTTTTTATTTATTTTTTCTTCGCTCTCATGAGAGTAGAAGTGGTCGCTATGGAAAGAAGAATGAACGATGATGGTTGATGACTCAAGTGCATGAAGAATATGCGATGAAATAAAAAATAAAAAAATAAGGGAAAGGGAGAGCAGTAGTAGGGAAAGAATATAAAATAATTCTCGATGTTGTCACGTAAACTGAATATTGCAATAAAATAGCGAAGCAACTAACTATATTTTCATAGAGAGCGATCGAGAGATAATGTAGTTATGAATGTGTCAGGAGGTCAACTTTCACATGAATTTGCTGATTCTCTTAATTTTTGAAAATTATTGCAATTTTCATTTGATTAATAATTTTGCAATTTTTTTTTCTGCATTAAAATGATTGCAATTTGTTGGATTGACGTTGTGATTATGACTGGGAGCATGTATTGAACGTTATTTCTCGTCTTGAATATGAAATTGATAGTACGTGCTGAACTGTTGGTTATTGAATGAATAAGTAGTGAAATGCTCTCAATTTTGCATTAGAATTGCTGCTCTTTGTGTCTTTAATAACTTTAAGAAGTTGCCTTTAACTAAAGAATGTCAAAATTAACTTTATATACCAGTCAACCTTGAATAAACATTAGTTCCAGACCATTAAAATCAAATTAACATAAAAATGCATAATTTTATCTCATTTAGGATTCGATCTCACATCAAATGAGTCATAACAAAAATTCTAACCATTAATCCCATCCAAATTCAATAAAAATGCAAATTCAATCCATTTTTATGCTGCAACAGCATTTATCCTTGATAATAAATCCACAATCACTCATAAAATGTGAAAATCATTGAGAGAACAAACAGATTATAAATCAAAACTGAGATTTACCACCAAAAATGCCGACATTTTGCAATCCATTGTGCCATACTGATTTTAAATGTTATTTTTTGTTTTGTTACTGCACATAAAAATTGACGCACCTATGCCATAAAACTAGCACGAAACTTTATGTGATGTATGACCTTGATTCGCTTTAGGGGGTATCTATCATCGTTTTCGAACGACACTAAAGACATAATCATGAGGCGTTATTAGTTTACTTCCATTTGGAAAATTATCTTTTTTTAATAATAATTTTTTAAGCTTGTTGTAATCAGTTGATGAGTTTTGGACGACTCATATGATAGTGGACTGAGTTTTATGGTTGGAATTATTTATTTATGACTAAATATTGGATTGAAGTTGTGAATCTACACATTTATGGATGGTATGATTAGGTACCTAAGTTTAACAAGTGTTTGGTTAAGTATTTATGTCACTAAGTGCTCGTAGAGTGGTTGTCATGTTGATGAAGCTTGAATGCACTCTTAAAAGTCGTGCGAAGCTTTCCCAAGAGTGGGATCAATCAAAAATGACGTTTATCAAGGTCTGTCCCTCCCATTTATCAATTTACAGCCACAAATACCAAAATACATCATTCTCAACAATCCCTAGCAGGTAAACATGAAAAAAATTCCAAAGCTTCACAGCAGTCAGGCTTCATCATGTTTTCAATCAATTTTAATAAAAAAAGTTATATTTTCTCTCATGATTTAATAAATAATCAGGTCTCTCGATTAGCTCTTGTGCGCACAATTGTGCATGGCTGAACAATCAAAAGTATTCAACTTTTACCGGTGGCATTGCTCGTGTCATGCCATTTAATCAAGTTTGTGAGGCAAATAAAACCAGTTTTTTTACTCTTCAACCTGCAAATATTAATAACTTTTTTCCTCTCAATAATCCTTTTAACATACATCAAAAGAGCAATCAAAAATCAATTTTTTTTTCGTATATTTTACATTTATTTGATGTCTGTTGTGGCGTAATTGATTTGTTGCAGGCATTTGAAAGGTTGACTATTTTTTTTTCATTCATCAAAAGCGATTTAAACCAATTAACTGTTATACCTTAAAGAGCAATCATGTTTATTTCATTGCTGTTGCTTGTGTTTATGATGTATAATTAGTGTATAGCCAAAATATAACAATTGTGCAATTTTTTTTATTTGTCAGATGTTGAAAATGTTAAAAATGTTTTAGTTATGCTCGGTTTTTGAGATTGGAATTTGAAATTTCTGGTAATCTTTTTTTTTTTAAAAAAATAATTTTGAGGTTAAAATATTTGAATTTCAAAAATACGTTGAAAATTCAATTGCAGAAAACCGTTAAAATTTAAATTTTTGCAAAGATTCAAATAATTCAAAAATTTAGGATTTTAAGAAATTTTGAAAAATTAAAAACCGTTAAAAATTCAAATGCTTTAGAATTTTGTTCAATTTTATAAGTCATGTAACAATCATATGAAAAAATGCGCCAAAATATCTCACCATCCAGACAAACACTTCATTCTTTTCAATCCAATTTTAATTTCACACAAAACAGCAATGTCGACGGATGTTAAGTTTATTATGAAACAAAAGCTGTCTCATACATTCACTTTACAGGCTACAGATTACAAATTGCAAGAATTTTCATTCATTAAATATTTTTTTTTCTCTTTCTTTTGAAGCATTTTAAAATATATCATATTACATTCATAACTTATTCATAGGCATTTTATCGTTAGTTTAGGTTGTTGCTCATTGATAAATGGCAATTTAAATGCACCGAGCACATCTTCAAAAACGGTGAATTAATTATCTTATTAATTAATGAGGTTTATTAATATTCATGCACTGTGTGGCTGAATAAATTTTTGACTTTATTATGACTGTGTGGGATGGATGCTTCGGAAACTTGATTAAAAAAACTTCTTTTCTTTTTCTATGCCTTAAATCTTCTCTCTTTTATATTTAAATCTGTTCGGTTGTTAAATAGACTTTGAAACTTCCCGAGTGACATTTTATGACCATGGGAGGCTTATGATACGATGAATTTATGTAGAAATATTTTTTTCAGAGTTTATCGTAATGTTTGTGTATTTATCTCATGATGAGCATGAGAAAGTTAATTTTTTGGGGATTATTAATGAGGAAATTTTCAATTAGTGGATTGAATTTGAAATTCTTTTTGGGGTATTAAGATTAAAATTCTTATGGAATTGATGAAGAGAATTTTTTAATCTGGAATGACTTTTAGAATATTTTTCTAGTATTAAATTGGAATTTAGAATATTTTTAAAATTATTAGAATATCAAAGATTGACACCTGTTTAAAATAGGATTCGAGCTTTACTTAAAAGTAGTTAGTTCTTCTGAATTCTCAAAAACTAGATAGTCTGACCTAGGAATCGAACCATTGACCCTTGAAATGTAACTCAATCTTTCTACAACTTACGCCACAAACAGACTAAACAACATTAAGTACGGTTAAGCAAGATCGAGTATAATTCTCATGAGTATATCGTTTACATCTTAATTTTTGACATATTCCCATAACAACATTGCATTTTTATTAAATCATCTGCCACATCTTGAAATCTCTTAAAATAAATTCATTACAAGAAAAAACTTGCGCCATTCCAGTGCGAGAAAAAATCATTTAAATAAAATTACAAGTAAATGCAGTAATAATTTTTAATCACATAATGAAAATCGAGACATCATAAAACAAAGCAACTCCTGTATGTTTATGAATGTGTGTCACTCGGGCGTGTGTGTTTCTTTATTGTTATTCGATACTCTTCGATATGGGCAGGTAGGAAGAAATTAAGAGAGAAAAAAAACATTTTAATAATTCACATTAAAGCTTATTTATGCAAAGTTGTTAATACAAACGACCTTAAGCCTTGATGGAAATATCTTGCGAAAAAAATATAAACTTTTTTGAAACTCTAGACTTTAGATTGTAGACTGACTCGTTGTACTTTAAATTACACATTTAGTGTCCATTTGAGATTTCATATAAATTAATAATATAGAATAAATTAATTTATCAATCCACAAAATGTTGAAATCGATACATTATTGAGCATAAATCAATTTTGTTGAACAATTTGTATATTAATAGAATATTTAAATATTGATTCTATCAACAAATTTATATATTAATCCATTACGGCAGTTTTGTATTTTTTTGTATAGTCACCTATCTATGATCTGCATTTACGACGTGTTTTGGGTAAATTTCTCACTCTCTGTAGCTTAAAATAAATTGAAAGCTATTTAGACATTTAGTAACAATCAATTTATAATTTTTTTTTTCTCTCTTTTACTGTTTTGTATTCATTGGAATGTGGCTTCAGCTAATGAGTCATGTGAGAAGGATTTGCATTATGTTGTCATTAATTAAGGTTAATGGTAATGGATTTAGGAAGCGAATTGGTGAATGGATGGATGGAGTGTAATGACAATTTTTTTGGGTATGAATCAGAATTTTAGGTGACTAAGAATTTATCATGGGCAAGTTGCGAAAAAATTGAGAATTGATAAATTAAAAAAAAATACAAAAAAATCCTTTAAAAATTAAAAAAAAAAATAAAATTTTGAGAAAAGTCTTAAAACTTTAAAGAAAAAATTAAATGAACGAATTTTAACCTCAATCTTGATTAGGGGCCGTTCACTTAGTACTTTCGTAATTTAGGGGGAAGGGGGTGAGATTCTAGGATTTTGTAACAGGTCAAACAAAAGAAAAAAATCCAAAAAATGTAGCAGGGGAAGAGAGGGATCTAAAAAGTCGAATTTTTGCGTAACGTATTAAGTGAACGGCCATAACCTAACCACAAAAAAAACATAATTCCAATAATTCAGCATCAAAATTTCACTTAACATCAATTTAACCTTGAACTTAAGGACGATATAACCTCGAAAAAAAAAATCAGCTCATTTTGCAAAAAAAACAGCAACTATCATAATTGGAAACCAACATTTGCTCCTCTCTCATTTCATAATAGCCATAACCATACTAGGAGAAAAAAGGCATTTATGATAAAAAATCCTAATTCATTATTATGATAATCCTCCATATTTTACCCACATTTTCACAGATAAAGCGTGCTGTATGTATTCATAATCTAGAAATTGAGGTAATCCATCTGTTAGGAATTAAATGAATAAATTATACGCTAATTCAAATAAGCCTGTAGGTGTAAAGAAAAATGATATTAAATTAAGAGTTTTGTAGAACCCTTAACCGCCTTATTTATATTACGTGTATAAATTGTGATATATTTTAGTCAGAAATGCTTAAAGTTTTAATTTCATACAAGACAAGTCATGTTCGTAATTTATAATTGTAACAGTAAATGAGTCACGGGGGAGACGGTGTAATTGATTTCAGGTATCGCAATTTTCTTTAATTAACCCCAATGTTATTCTGCTGTGCTGTGTAAATTTTTTTTTTAAAAACAAAAAAATCTGTCAAGTGTGAATCTTTCAGTGTTAAACTTAATACTTCTCAACATACTTAAGTTTCTTTTTATATAAATATTTCTTGAAAAAAGGCAATTTTCCATGACTTTTGTGGTTACTGTTGACTCATAAAAATCCATTAAACTGACTCAATGCTCAATTAAACCTACTACATCATTACGCAATAATTATTTAAAATAGCAATAATTACCACTCTTTTCTTTATTTTTACTTCCATATTTAAACTGAAAATTGCCGAATTCCGTCAACGATTGTTACCCTTGAGTCGGTAATAGTCAATTAACATACTCAAGAGCCATTAAGTTAGAATTGTTGCGAAGCAAAATGAGTTTCTTTCCGGATTAGCTTTGAGGAAAAACGTTGACTTGAGAATTCTATAAACTTTAAATTCTAACGGTTTTTTGAAGTTTAAATTTTTTTCAAGCATGTGTTCTCGTTTTAAAAATTTTTTTGTGAAAAATTGTAATAAATCGTTTGATTTTTAAAGCTTTAAATATGTATTATTGTAGATCTAGATGGCAAAACTGATATTTAAGTGTTTAATTTATAATATTCATAGGATTTTGTGCAATTTTGTCTATTCTAAAAAATCTATTTTTTTTTGTAAATTTAAAAAAAATTTTAAATCCAAAAAAACCGTTAAAGCCAAGTTAAAGCTCATAACACCTAGCTTCTATTTACTATTCAGTTTTCCTAATGAATAAGCAATTTCAAACTTTATTTATGCCAATAACCAAAGCGATTAAACCACAAACAATTTTACTCATTTATTACCCAAGAACTTATTATTATGTTATAGCTTTTAAACCCATAAACATGACACAGATTGAGCAACCGATAGACTTCATATGACCAGATAAAATGTGGATTATTACAGTACAATTAGCTACATTTATGAATTATTTACGAATAATCTGAACTTTTCCCTTTTGTAATACACCATGCATGATTAATAGTCAATCATATTTTCATATAGACATACTTGTATGCATGTCTACCATTGCAATGTCTCTTGATTATAAAACTATTTTTCATCAATATTCAAAATACCCTAATGAATACGTCTATGTCTCTTCGTGTGTGTACTCTATTGTATATCTAATCAATTTGTTCGATTGATTTTTTATTAGACAAAAAATATTTTTCATACTTCATAATATCCATTCGTATCATCACAGCTTACTACAGATGACTACAGGAAAAAAAATTCTTTTGGCATTTCGATTATGAAACTTGATACTGTTGTGAATACATCTGAAAGCCTACATACCATCCAATACGATATGACAGAGAATATATATATTTATTTTCATTTTTGTTTATTTATGAGGCATTTTACATACAAAGGGAGAGAAATGATGATATGAGATGACTTAAAAGAGAAAATTTGTGGAAACAAGCAGAGACGAGAAGAGAGATGCAATGCAAAATTGAAAACTAAAAACTTCCTCAATTTTCTATCCATTTTAATTGAAAATTTTGCGCTGGAAGGGATGATTTGATTTCACATCTACATCATTTCCTTTTTTTCTCCATCCATAATTGCTCGTCCAATTTTGAATTCGATACTCTCAGACATGAATATGAAATGAATCATTTTATTATTTTTTTATTTTCTTTTTTCAGTCATAGTAAGTCATATCTGCTGAACATGCTGATGTCTATATCTTGGAAAAATACATATAATTTCTATCATGCACCTTTCTAAAACTTTTTTTACTATTATTATTAGTTTTTTTGAGCACAATACGTGAGCATTGAGAATTCGAAGCAGCATATATAGGTCATCAAGTACTTATGGCAAGACTGTAATGCTTTTTTTTCTCTTCTCCTTCCTTTGTTGTCTCGCTTGCATTAATGAAAAAGAAATTTAAATTTCATGCAAGTTCTCAACTTTTTTTTATGAACTTTATCTTATGTGAAGGAAAGAAGACTCAACGAACCAATTGTTTACTTAAAATCTTAATTAAGTTAACAGAAACCTCAGAACGTTGATAGAAGTTTGAGGAAGTTTTTTGAATTTTTAATCTTGTGGTTTTTATGCGAAGGAGTTTGTTGAGTGGAATGATGCAGGATTTGTTAATTGAAGAGATGTGGAATAATTTAAAATTAAATTTTTTGTGAATTTGAGATTATTTAATGAAACTGAGCAATACTGAGCAACTTTGAGCAACACAACAAAAACTGAGCAACTTAACTGAGCAAAAAATTGATAAAACATTAAAATTTAATAAAATGTCTCAAAATATGCAAAATAAGTCTCACTAGCTCGCCCAAGAGTCAATTGATGACACAAATTTTTATTTCACATCCAATAAAAACCATTTAAAAATAATAATTGAGAAGCAAATTGAGTGCTTATTATCATCACAGGAAGCAATATTTCTCCTATTATTTTCATTGAAGGAAGTTCAATTAAGAATTCTCAACATTTACTGAATACTAAATTGTGTAATTTTGCTGACATTCAATCGCTCTTGAATTGATGTATGCTAAAAATTACTTTCAAGCCATAAAATTTAGAATAATGTTTTTTTTTTTTAAAAACTTTTATTTGATGACGATATTATTGACATCACAATATATAGCTATGACAGTTTTAGGGGGAGTGAATTTTGTGTTGTGTGGAAAAAGTTTTTTTTCGGTTGTTTTTAGCTTCCTTTTACGCATCTATATCAAATAAATAATTGATAAAACTTTGTGAAAGTTGTAAAATATTTATGAAGGGAAATGAAATCACCCTACGAAAATTTTAGCCAGATTTTTGTCCGATTTCGCCAGACATTGGTCATACGACTTTTGCCAGACTCGGACAAATGAACGACTTTTGCCAGATTCTCCATATAGCAAATTCCTTAACTGCACGAAAACGCCCGAATCAACAAAGACAGTGCCAGACAAATTTTGTCGGGCAGATTTTTGGACGATTTTTGCCAGACAAATCGTTCACAAGTTTCACTTGTATACGATTTTTGCCAGACTTGCATGGAATTTTGCCAGACTTGCATACGATTTTTGGACGATTTTTGCCAGACTTTTTTTGTCAAATTTTTAAAAAAATTATTTTTCCATTTTTTTTATACTTCACAAGCGCTGTTATTTTTTTATTTTTTTATCCATCCGATTTTCGCCAGATTTCTGCCAGATTTTGTCTTAGGATTCGAACCGTTGCCCGCTAAGTTATGTTTTCCTTGTACCTCTGAGTTGTCCGCTGCGCCACTGTTGTCTGAAATGATATATTTTCAGAGTGGCGAAAAGACATATTTAAGTTGCACATAACTCAGAATTGAATATTTTAACGTTTTTCAATAATTTTATAATTTTAAAATAAAACAAATAATGCTTTTAAGCATTATTTGTTTTATTTTAAAATTATAAAATTCAAACCATTTTAACATACTTTTAAAATTTTTATAACATAGCAATTTAAAAATAGCTTTTTTATAAATTATAAAAAAGAATTTGTTTTAATTTTTGTTATGTTTTAAGAAAAAAATTGCAATTTCTCATAAATTATTAAAAATCGTTGCAACTTATGAACGATTATAATTTTAGAAAATTTGAAAAAGACTGGCAATAAAATTATTTTTGTTTTTTTAAAGGTTTTTTTTTTCTTTTTTTCTAAAAAGTGCCTAATTAAACTTTTGTTCCGTCTTAAAAAATTAAAAGAACACTATTATCTGCTGTTCGCAAGAGGAAAAAAAGGAAAAGTAAAGGTCCTTTAGTTAATAATATGGACCATAATAAAAAATAAAAATAATAATAATCTTATCTGCTGTTTCATTTGCTTGAATATTTGTTTGTAACAAATTTTAAATGCTACCTAAATATTCTTTCTCATATTATATTGCTGCTCTATAAAAATGTGTCCATTCGTTTGTATTAGTTGAATAGATCAAAATTTTTAATGTTTAGAGCAAATTATTTTTCACTATCATTAATTTATAAGCTTGGTTTTTTGGAAAGATATTTGAACGACTTTTGCAAGAAAGTGCAAGATTTTTTTTGAAAAATTAAGTTGGCATTGTCGGATGAATTCTTGCGAAAATCGGACAAAATTCCATGTAAGACTTTTGCTAGAAAAAATCTTGCAATTATCTGCTAGAATTTTGCCCGATTTTCGACAGATTTTTTCCTTGCGTTTTTCTTCCAAAATTCTTGTATTTTCGTGTGGCTATGTAAAAAGTTGTTGCACGATTTTTGCACGAAAAACGCAAGAAAAAAAATCTTTCAAAAGTCTGGCATATTCTTCCATTAATCTGACAGACAAAACATGTCTGGCAAAAATCTGGCTGAAATTTTCGTAGGGCAGTGCTAATAATGTTTTTGAGATTTTCGGAGGTTTCTGTTGATGGAGGAAGTTTTATTCAGAGCTGCTCGAGAGAATTAATGAGGTCCTTAAATTTTGAAACATTACATCTTAAAATTATAGCATTAAATTTAATAATTCATCTTAAAATGATAAAGTTCTATTCATCCATAAAAATATGACCCATACCCTACAACTCACAACTTCACTGGCAGATTATTATGAAAAAATAAGCAACAAACAGAAAAAGTTTGTTCAAGTCTGATAGAATGAGATATAAAAAAATTTGTAAGGTCGTAAACATTTTGCTTTCTTCCTTCTCAACACAATGACAAGTGAATTATCGTAAAGAGCAAAATATATCAAAATTAATTTTTTATAAGCGAATCACTTGAAAAGATTCAAGTTGAAAGATCTTCATGGGGATGAAATAACGAGTGAGATTAATTTTTTGAGGCAGTAAATATATATTTTCATCCTTAAAAAAAAGATATAACGTAGATAAGATATCCGTAGATACTTAACGCAGCCATTATCACGTTCATAAATGCTACCATTTTTATTTTTTTTCACTTGTTTACATTCACCATCCCCACAATACTTCCATCCATCCATCCTCGTCCCCTTTATAAATATTAAATGCTATTCACATCTAGTTTGTTGAGTTTGTTGTGTTTATAATGTTCCTCATACCCCCTTAATATCATTATTATCATCATCATGTTCATGATCATTATGAGATTCTATTCTGTACTTCTACGTTTTTTTGTCTTTCAAATATCTTTGTGAATGGAATAACTTCGAGTAGCAGAACGAAATGAAGTTCTTCATTATAATCAAACTGCTGAATTTTCTTATATTTTATATGTGTATTTTATTTTTATCTATTTTGTACACAAGGTTAGCGAGATTATTGGATAATAAAATTGGGGGTTCTTGTGGTCATTTTGGTTGGTATAGGGGTTTGGGATGGCTTAGGATAGTTTGGTTTGGGGGTACATAGCTATTGTATTAGGTTTTTGACAGTTAGGATTTTATTTTGAATTATTGAGTTCGATTCTCATACAAAGTAGACTATAACCTAGTTTTGAGGTTATGTTACTAGTATTTCCTCAAAAATTACAAATTTAAGCTCAGAGAATAAAATTTTGTTAATTTTTCATACCAAACCTTCTGAAATCTATTCCCCAACATGTTAAAATCGGAACTGCGCTCAAATCATCAATATTCTATAAAATAGGCCTCTTTTCATCTTTTCGATACTGTACATCGTAGTGAGTGAGCATTTGAGATGATGGAAAAAGATGAAAAAAAATCCTCATCTATTATCTACGTGATGTTTATTTCCATTTGTTGACACACGAAATGATTCTATAGACAGATAGAAAACGAAGAGAAATAAAAATAAAATAAAACTTTTTTTCCTCATTTCTCTTTCTTCTCCGCTTATATATGTTGTTATTTCTTTTTGTTTTCTCGTCCAGTTTATTTTTTGTCATTTGCAATAATGACTCGTAGGCATGTTAATTGTTGTTAACATAGCTGTTTCACCTATAGCATGACTTGAATTGTTAGTTATTTCGTCTTCAATTTTCTTTCTTATTGCATACATGCTATGTTATGTTTCGGCATCCAAAAAAAAGGTCTTTTAAACATAAATTAGATAATCATTTCCGGACTTGCAGTCCTCAACGAAAATTGTTTATAGTTTATAGACGAAAATTCTTTAGAAATGAATAGCAACTTCCTCGAGGGAATAAAAGAAATTTACACCTAGAAAAATGATTTACCTAGTCGACTGTAGGTATAATAAAATTGATGGCCAGGTGAAAAAATATATGTTGCTATTAGGAACTGACCATCTTTAATTCCAAGCCGCTTTTACTTTATATTTATTTTTATTTCTCCTCTTCTTTTTCAATTTTATATTTTATTTTTTTCTAAAACATTTCATTTCATTTTAAATCCATTTCGTCGGAATAGCAACAAAAGACAGCAACTAAATAATGGTAAAAAATTCAACCCCCTGTTGACTTTTTTCTTTCGAAATTTTCTACGTATTTAATGGAACATAATATATTTTATTTTTTTCTCTCTATCTATGTGTCTCTGTGCATGCTACACAAAACTATTTTGTGCAAGAAATGAAAAGAAAGAAAGAAGAATTGAATCGATGACTGAAAAGGGAAACAAATGGGAATGCGTACAGAGTCGATATAAAAGAGATGAGTGTCAATGAATGGAATCAAACAAATAAAAGCGTTGATTAGGTATTGAGTGAACTAAGGCAGTAGGAAATGTTCGGAAATTGTCACTGAATTGTTTACTTACTGAGCAGCTTGCTGTTTTATGTAATTTGGATGTTTAATTGTGATCTTTGAAAATTTTAACCTGCAATTTTGTATTGTTGCAAAATTTTGTCACATTTTGTTTGTTTCGGAACTTCAAATGAATTTTGTGTCCTTAGTTTTGTTAGATTCTTTTGATTTTAGCTTGTTACACAATTTATTTACACTAGAAAGCTCTAAATTTTCACATTTTAATAAATATAGTTTTGAGGGGCAAGCTACTTAGATTAAAAAGGGTTTTTAATTACTTTTACCAACATTTCAAAATTTAAACCGTTAAGCACGCACATAAACAAAAATAATTTCATAAAACATAAAATTTCATCCAATAAAACTCAATTAGAGTTCAGTCTTTAATATTTCATGACGAAATTAGTAGATTACTTCTTTAATACATTATTGATTGATAGATTTTGACACTGATAAGCATGAATAATTTACAAAGTTATTCCATCTAATTTAATCCCTTATAAAACCTCTTTAATTCCATTTCTGTGTTAAATTACCCCCTTGTGAAATAATAAAGAAATGCTGTAGATTATAGGATAAGTTGCGCATTTGAACTAAGTTTAATGGGTATATATTTGAACACTAATGACGCACAAGATACCGAGAACTCAAAGGTGGAGACTGCTTGACATTTTTTTCTTGGAATAAAATTGTGTGACTGTTAATACTCGAAGCTCTGCCTTAATGTCGCATTTATAATTTATCAGCAAAAACCGAGAGAAGATATTTTGAATACACAAAAAAATTGGGTCTGTTCTATTTCTTGAATGGCAAATCTCATGACTCAACAAAATTTAGTTAGATTTGAATTCAAACCCATGACCTGATTTACACACAAATATTATATTATTTTATTTTATTTTCTATGTCTACCGTAAAGAATCTCAAATATTTTTCTCAATCTCAGTTCAATCCCATCCAACTTCATTATCGACCTAATCTCAGTTACAACATAAAATTCACACAATGTGTCTTTGTTAATAAGAAATGAAGGCAAAGAAAAACAAAAGTATATAAAAGTAAATTAAGAGAAGTATTTTGGAAGAACTCAGAAGAAAAAAAAAAATTGAAAGAAATAAAATATTTAGTTGAGATAAGCATGAACAGTTTCTGTCGAAATCGGTCAAGCGTATCGCATTAATTAGATTATCATTATTTGCAGAGCTATGTCATCATTCATCATTTTAATTATTTTCATTTCTCCTCTCTTTATATATATATTTATTTCTCTTTGAACTGGTTTACGGATGAATTTGTCCGTTTCATGCTCTTAATAAATTGAAATTGCAATTTTATTTCATGCGGAAACTTTTTTTTTTGGTGGATTTTTGGTTACGGCAATTTTTTGGATTTTTTTTTTGTAAAAATGCCGCAGATGGGAAATTTGGTTTTTTTGCAGACTAAGTGATTTTAAATTAGTTATTATAGTTGGTTTTGGTGTTAGAGCCATATTTCAAATTATATTTTTGTGAGGTTATGATACTTCTGTTACTAAACTCTGTCCAAACAAGGGTTCAATTCCTATTGAGTCTTATGGAAAATTTATATTAAATTTCATTCAATTTTAGGTTTTCATCTCTTAAAGTTGGACGACTTACTCAAGAAACCAGAGAACATTGCTTCAATATGACCTCGAAAAAAATCTTCAACCTCCAAAAAAATTCTGCAGACGTGAGCTTTTCTACCTTTCTAATTACATCACATCGTTATGAATTCATGAATACATATTCTACAGTGCTCGTACCAAATTTCCACGAACAAAAAAAAATCTATAGACGGTTGTTCAACAAGGATTACATAATGTAAGCCACAAGCCTTGTTTCTTGAATAATATAATAAGAATTCTTAGAATTTCGTCTGTAAAGCCAAATAAAATCAATTATTTTAAGGACATTCAACTGTGAATTCGCTAATGTTTCACAACAAAGTTGTGCGAAAAAAAGCAGCACCTTAAGCGGTATTCATGAATTTTAAATTATCTATTTACAATGTCATACAAGACATTAAGCATTAAGAGAAACAAATGTAACCTTAGGGCCACAAATATGTATGAATGGATAGATTTTTGTGTGATAATTTAAAGTATTTTTTGCTATTGAAATGTATTTCCTTGCGAAATTTTTGAGGAATGAGCATTAAGTATAAGAAGTGGGGGGTTGTTTGGAGGTGATGGCTATGAATTGGAATATAATATATGATGGGTCATGTGGTGTAGTTTATGAGTTCAAATACTAAGGTACGTAATTTATGATCGACACCAAAAAGATTTATTTGCAATTTAAAGTTTCCAAGCAATTACATTTAAAGGAATTTATACAAATGTCGACATCATTATATCAATTTCAAGTTCATACATGATACTCGTAAATCAATTATTCAAACTAAAACTCACAAAATATTCCTAAGTATCTCAGATAATACTGGGGATTTATGCTTAATGTAAAATTTATGAGATTCAATCGATTTGATCGCATTGCAAAATTTTTTCTCGTTAAAGAGATTAGAAAATTGAAATTTTTTTGCTCAATTCTTCATGCCATAAAGTACCGAGACTAACTAGCAATATTGTGTAATAATGCTCTTTCATAAATATTCCATAATTTTCACAACCAACCAACGACAAATTAATAAATTTTTAAAAAGTAATTTAAGGAAAATGCAAAACTTTTCCTATTGCACTTTATGAAATTTTGAGTAATTTTTAATTCAATAACATCTAATTTACAAACTTTTTCCCTAACATAAATTATTATTATATTTCTACAAGTTGCAAGTGCTGTACTAGCAAACAACAACTTGGCATTTAAGCACTTCTCTTACATTCACTTTAATGCTATTGTTGGTAATTTCTGCTTTGTGGTAGCCAATATGGCAATTAAAATGTGGCATAGGGTATGAGTTAAAATAATGAAAAAATAAAAAAACTTTTAAATGACTTTAATAGCATCGACATTAGACATGAGATATTTTGTTCACCTCTGACCTCTTTGTTTATACTGATTTTTTTTCTTGTTGCTGACAGACAAACTTACAACAAGTATTTAATCAATGTTAATTTTTTTTCTCCTTTATTTTTCTATTTTCATTCGTTATAAATAAGTAAATACGTAAGTATGCTGACATGAATTCATGAATCATTCACATGAATATCTTACGAGCATCAGATTTTTATTCTCTCTCCTTATTTTTTGTAGTTTATTGCTCGTTCACTGCCATTATTAATATTATTACCCATAGTAGAAGTGAATATATATCGTGAAAACTAATGTGTGATTTATGTCGAGAGGTGGACAATTTTAGTAAATGTAGATTGATTAAGGGTGCACTGTACATTAAATATTTAATGTTATTTTTTATGTTATTTTACTTATGGTAATAGGGACTCCTTTGCTAGCTTTTAACTTATTAAAGTTGTTTGTAATGAAGGAATTGAATTGACAATTTAATCAATCAGTTCTTTGTGTTCTACTTTAAGCTAAACAGCAATGAAATTTGTCCAATAATTAAATTAACGTGTGCAATCAAAACAAGGGGCAAACAACTTTCATTTTTTTTTGTAAAATTATTCAAATTCCAATTGTTCGTTAAATTCCGAACAAAATTTCCGCATGTTTCACATTGATTTATGTGTCCTTAGCACAATAATTAATATTCCATCATGTCGATTGACATTTCACATTTTTTTTCCTCATCATTGATCCTTGAAAATATCCCCAGATTGCCAGAGGAAAATCCTCTATACAGAACGTGTTAATACAGATAAGGGTCGGATGATAAGATTTGATTGATTGATAATTGTGGACTTTCTGACCTGCTGTGCTATTATTTTATATGGATGAAATATTAAAGCAAAAGATTTATTATGGTAGAATGAAAAATAAAATAAAAGAATATTTTATATTAAAATATGATAAATTTATTCGTTTGTCATTCGAAATGAAATTATCGATCCATGAAATTTATTTTTTTTTTCTTTCCTGATTTGCATACGACTATGTTAATGTCAGTAGCTTTCGAGAGATTTTAAGTTTATGTTGTTATAAAAACATCTGAATTTAAATGAAATAAATCAAATATTCAAATCCAGATTAGAGATGGAGGATAAAAATTGAAGCATTGGATATTTTTTTTGTCACGTTCCTACAAATCAGACAAAACAAAGTTAATCCATAGGAATAAAAATTTTGAATGAAAAATGACTGGATTTTAATAACAGCACAAAAAAAGTCTGTTAAACATTTTAGAATCTATTTTTAATTAGAACATAACTCATAAATTTTTATAACACCATAATTCATCACATAATTTTTTATAGTTTAGAAACACTTTAGTAATCAGATCAGTTTTGGTGGATTATATAATTTTCTGTCTTTGTTTGGCTAGTTGTACAACTATTTTGACATTTTTGGTCAATTTGTAAGCTATTAAATTTTAACGGTTTTTGAAAATTTGAATATTTTAATTGCAGCCAACTTCACTCTTGTTATTGCTTCAAAACTTAAATTTATTCACAAAACTAGCCAATTATTGAATTATTCATCAATTATTGACCTTTAAAGCCACCATTACAGTGCATTCAAGACAGTAAGTATCAATTTACCTAATTAAAATTCAAAATAAGTCACAAAGTTTCCATTAACAAGAATTTTCCGCAAATTATGTAAATTCATGTCAGAAACTGTCTCATTTAGCTCCTCAAACTTGACGAGACACAAGACTTGAATACAGAATCTTCTTTTCGTCTCTATTTCCCTTTCTAATCGCAAGATCATGACTCACAGACTCGACAAAAATGTTCAGTCTTATACAAAAAAAAAAAAAAAAAATAGAAGAAAAAAACTGATGCATAAACAAATGTTTTATGTTCTCATTAATTATAGATTTTCTTCTTTCAAAATGAACATAAAACTGAAAAGATTTTTCATCTCATCAACAACGCAATATGATGTATGTACACAAGTACGAAGGCAATGTTTATTTATCTTATTAGAGGATATAAAAGCAAACAAAAAAAAAAAAAATCCAAAAATCAAATAAAGATAAAGTTGGGTAAGAGTGCCGGGAAGTAGAACAGAAATTTATTTTATTACTTACTGGTTTACTGTTTAAATTAAACAATTTTTGTTTTTACTCTCGTTAATAGAGAAATTTTTTTTATGCCTGATCTTATTTTATGTTTAATACTCAAAAATTTTATTTTGATTTCATAATCGTTTCTCCCAATTTGTATGCCTCAACGATCAGATTTCGAAGGGTAAATCAATTTTGCACAATTTTTCAATTGAAAACTAATTGATTGATTGTTGTGCCATTATATATTGTAGAGAAAAAAAAAAATCTATAAAAAAATTGAAATAGAGACTAGAAAAATGAGAATTTATGGAATTAATGTTAGATAGAGCGAGACTTTTGTATCCTTGAATTATTATTGGATGCATTGTTGGATATACAATACAATAAGCAGCAAGCAGCAGTAGCGATCTTAGGAAGTACATAAATTTATTTCTTATTTCGCTTACTCATTCGATTATATTGCATGATGATATTGCGGGAGTTAAAAAAAGAGAGATAGATGCTTCATTTTGGATATTTCCACTGCATTAAACTCATGTTATTTAATCCACGTTTCTAAATTATGTTTATCTCTCATAGAGAAATGCAATAAAAATGTCCTTAAAAATCACTCGAGCATGATTCTTTTATGGATCTTTCAACAGTCCGGAATTGAAATTTACGAATTAAAGAAGTATATTCATGATGATGATACATAAGGGGGATATGCTGTACTCTATATACTCTACATATAGTAAGGAGGGGAGGGTGACAGTCACAGATATATCATTTCTCACACTTTGTATCATTTAATGTTCCATATAAAAACTTAATAATGATTCACTGCTTAAGTTCCTCGATAGTCTTCTTATTTTCTCCCATTTTCCATCCTTTCTCTCTCTCTCTTTTGTCTCAAATATTATACTTTTTTTCTGCAGCTATAAAATTTATGATCCCTGTGTGTTATATGTTTTAATTTCAATTTTCAAAACTCTTTACTTTACTCTCTTTCACATTTATATTTCGTTTCTTAATAGCAATGTTTTTATTTTATTTCACTCTCTTCTTTTCCATTTAAAAAAAATGTTGCACCATCAACAGCAATTTTTTTTTCTCTGTCTTCTTTTACTTCTTTCTTTCGTATCTTTTTCTTACTTTACTTTACTTTTTATTCTTCCTTCCAACATTCTTCTTATTCAAGTTCTTTTCATTCTGTATATCTTTTTTATTATTATTATTTTTTTTTAAAGAAAGGCACACACAGCACAAAACTACATACATATAATCATAATATAATCCATCGATATACAAGGAATGAGAAATAAAAAAAAGTGAAATAAATGTATGTGAGCATGAAATGAAATGAATGTATAATAATTTCTATTTGTTGTTAAAATAATAGAGTCTGGTTGGATGAATTAGGAATTTTTTATTTATCTGTAGATGAAAAATTGTAGATAGAGAATAGAGGAAGTTGGATGCAATGGCTGGTTGAAAAGATATTGAATAACTTTTTTTTTATGAAGGTGTTGAAAGATAATGATGAATTTAGAGAGTAATTAAAGGAATGATTGTTTTTTGAGATCAATGAGTTCATTGAATTTTGTAAATAAACTGATAAAATCAGAGATTAAGAAGAGTAATTCAGTAAACAAAAGGTTCATTCAGTTGAAAATTTGAATTCAGTAAAATAAAATTTGATTCATTAAGAAAATTGCATTCAGTTAAAAAATTAATCGTTCAGTAAAAAAAATTATTATTTATGAAACTTAATCCTTAAAATTTACACAGGAAAATTAATCAAAATTGTCCCTAAAAAACTATGAAAAGTCTAAACAAAAAATTATATTGAATTATTTATTGTAAGTTTGAATCACAAAAACTGGTTTATTTAGTAGAAAAACATGAGAATTCAGACAAAGAACTGAAAAGTAAATTTAATCTGAGTTTAATGCATTAAAATTCATGTTTTTTCGAGAGCTGCTCTAATTTATTCAATGCAGTGGCGTAGCCAGATTTGGTGAAATTTCACCCGCCTCTCAGGCAAATTTCTTTAATTTGCTAGAATTTTTCGTGAAAAAAATGATGAAAGATAACCCCTTCCCCCAAATTTTTTCATACCAAAAAATTGAAAAAAATGAATCCACCCCTCCCCTCTCAAAATTCTTGGCTACGTCACTGATATATTATTTTGGAATATAAGATTTTATAAAACTACATTAATTGATTAAATTCAAATTAATATTCAACATTTTAATGTTAAAATCTTCATAAACAAACAAATTTGTGCAAATAATACAAAAATTTCTAACTCAAAACAATTTTAAAGCCTTAAACTCAATAAATTGCTGATTTAAAATCAATAAAATAAATTTTCAACTTCAAAAAAACTCTCTAATTGAGTCCAATTCAAAAATCATTTTGAGAATGTCAACCTAGTTAACGTAAATTGACGCAAATCTGACGAAACCAATAATTTAACAAGAAAATAAGGCAATAATGAATTTTACGAGTGCCACACACATACAGGTCAGACACATTTCTCCAAAAAAAAAATTCTGTTTGCAATAAACCCTTGTTACCCTGAAAAAATAATATTCATTCCGTCTACCTGCACAAAGATCCATTTAACAAATAAATGTAAAACAATGTGATTTCAGTATAATCCTAAAGTCGTTAGATCAGAACTCAGTCACTAGAAATAAGCACATTAAGAACATCTCGAATCCTATCATAATGTTATTTTTTTTCTTCTAGATTCTCTCATTAAAATCGTGAATAAAACCGTAAAACATGTGTTTAACTGGCAAAAGAAAGATATTCGCATTTCGACCAAACCCAATATAAAAGCAGAAGAGAATAAGAAAATTATGGCTCAGGGATACGCGGCATAGAGAGCTGCAAGAAGCAGCAGCAAGATATATAAAATGAATAAATGTATATATTTTATACAGTAGCGAACAAAAGTATTTGGCCAAGCACATATTTTGCTCTAACTTTTCAACGGAACCATAAAAACTTATGAAATTTTCACCACTTATAGTTAAAGTTATTACATTTATGATAATCAACACAATAATTATCATCTTGTGGAAATTTTTGTAGTTTGAGGTTGAAAACCATTTTCATATGTAACAAAAGTATTTGGCCAGAAAGTTAGTAAGAATTTTTTAGATCTTTACATAAGTTTTAATTTTTTTCTGATGTTTTTCTTAATGAAGACATAATTTATGAATTTTAGAGATAAAAATATTTAATGTTTGATAGAGAATTTTATGAAAAACCGAAGATTAAAAATAACTGTCCAAAACAAAGGTTTTAACCCTATTTCTCGATGTAACTAAGATAATTCTTAAAGTAATCTTCAGATTCATAATCTACTCATTAATACCTTTATTTTGATATATAACATGTCATATTTGAAGTCAATTTTCTTGTTTGAACTTACAATTTCATCTTCATCTTTATGGCCATTTTGTATCAATGGTGACATTTGAGGGTCTTTAAAACCTTACAACAGTTCTTAAAAAATCTAATCTTATCGTTATTCAATAGATATTTTGCTACAGATTATTTTGATATATAATACATGTATATTACTGTGCTGACTATGCAACTATAGAAGATAAAATACAGTGCTATTGAATTAGTTTGAAGCTTTCATACAAATTTTCAAATTTGCGTTCATGATATATTTAATCTTCTATAGTTGTATAGTCAGCACAGTAATATACATGTATTATATATCAAAATAATCTGTAGCAAAATATCTATTGAATAACGATAAGATTAGATTTTTTAAGAACTGTTGTAAGGTTTTAAAGACCTTCAAATGTCACCATTGATACAAAATGGCCATGAAGATGAAGATGAAATTGTAAGTTCAAACAAGAAAATTGACTTCAAATATGACATGTTATATATCAAAATAAAGGTATTAATGAGTAGATTATGAATCTGAAGATTACTTTAAGAATTATCTTAGTTACATCGAGAAATAGGGTTAAAACCTTTGTTTTGGACAGACATTTTTAATCTTCGGTTTTTCATAAAATTCTCTATCAAATATTAAATATTTTTATCTCTAAAATTCACAAATTATATCTTCATTAAGAAAAACATCAGAAAAAAATTAAAACTTATGTAAGGATCTAAAAAATTCTTACTAATTTTCTGGCCAAATACTTTTGTTACACATGAAAATGGTTTTTAACCTCAAACTACAAAAATTTCCACAAGATGATAATTATTGTGTTGATTATCATAAATGTAATAACTTTAACTATAAGTGGTGAAAATTTCATAAGTTTTTATGGTTCCGTTGAAAAGTTAGAGCAAAATATGTGCTTGGCCAAATACTTTTGTTCGCTACTGTATGTATTTATGTATATATTATTCGATGGTATTAAAGAACAAGGCACAATAAACATTTGTAAAAAGAAAAAAAAGGTGAATTGTTGAGAAACGTACCGAAAAGTTGTTAACGAGGGTGTAGGCACGGTAGTTATACTCGGCACATAAGCATTATCTATGATACTCCGTTTAGTTGTTGTTGTTGATGTTGGATATGCGACTTTCTTGAAAATCTCACCCAACTCTTCTAAATCCAATCCATCGCCTGTGGATGATGCGGAATCCACAAGTGCATTTGCAGCACAATTGCTTATACTAATTACACTTAATAATAAATATATCACTATATACACCTTATTATTTACAATTGCATTATTTTTATCTGATTTATTTTTTCTTAATACATTTCTATATGCGGATCTGCTCGACGTTGATGTCGTTTTATGTGATTCTAGTAGGTGTGATAATTTTATATGATTTTTTCTTAAATTCACTAGCAATTGTGTGCTGGACGATGACACAAATATTAGGAAGGATTTGAGACATGATTTGATACAAGATGATGAGAACATTATCAAAATTAAATTTGATATTTGTTGTTGAAATATTTTCTACGATGTTATTTTTTTTATTGACGACGTCGTGTGTTGTAGAGTTGAAAATTCAATTTTGAATTTTCCAATTTTTTTTTCACTTTTATTATTTTTTATCTAAATTAATAATTTTTTTCATTTGTGAAACTTTAACTTTTTCCTCATTTCTATTGATTTTTCACACAGTTTTTCACACAACTTTTCTTTTTCTTCTTCTTTTCGATAAAACTTTTCACATTTTTCATTTATTAAAAAATTATATTCCTTTTTTTATTTCTCAATTGGATATCATTTTAATTTATATTATCATTTTTTTTTGTGTCGGATATAAAAATCTCCTTTTCTCATTTTCTATTATTATTATTTTTTTTTTGCTTAACTTTTGTGTATAAAATTCTTGGTTGAGAATTTTTTTTCTTGAATTTACAATTTACGATTTCATTTTATTTCTCTTATACTCATATATATATTTTTTTGTATACATATATATGATGAAGAATATATAGGAGGAGAGGAATTGAAGTAAAAAAAAATATGGTGGACTTGCACTGAAAATTTTCTTTTGCAATTTTATACTTCAAAAATTGATTTTAACACATAAAATCCATTTGTAATCCATTTTTGTGGTGCTTATCTCGCGATTTATTGCATTTTTTGCAATTAATTTACGTTTTTTATCACAAAATGTAATTAATCCAAATTGGAAAATTTCGACAAGACGTTCAGTGAGTTCCTATGATTCGCGTTCACTGAAGCTTTTTTATCGACTTCAGATGGCGCATGGTGTCGATTTTTTCATCGATTCTGTTTGTGTTGTTGTGATTGTCGTGTTTTGGGTTTTTGGACTGAATTGTTGAGGAATTTTCGAAAATTTTGGTTCCTTTTGGAATTTTATTTTAAAATTTTCCAGTTTCTCCCCAAGATTTATCAACTTTCAGTAAAAATTCACACTTTTTATTCAATTTTTCAACATTTTCTACACAACGACACTAGCGCCAACTACAGGAATTTTTCAAAATTCATCCACACTGAACGCACTTCTTTCACTTCGTTGTTGCTGCATATAATGTTCTCAACGAAATAAACGAAACTGTGAAGACAAGAAAAATGGAAAGAAATAAAGTTGTATGTATACATAGCACATAGTACAACATCGAGGGCCTTGAGTTTTGTTAAAAGAAAGAAAAAAAAATAATTATTACTATAATGGTGTTGTTAATACACATCCAATAACACAGCACTATGTTCTCTCTCTCCTTTGCCTTTATGTTATGTTACTTATGATTATCATGCTCCACAAAAAAATTAAATTCTAATTTTAAGTTCACAACATAAATATTATTTTTAATCGTCGCTTAAAAGTCATTCTCACAATCGTATGTCATCGATTAAAAACAATAATAACATCATATATACAAATCCATCTCTCACATTCGGAAAGTATTTCTTTCTTTTATTATTTTTTTGTGTGTCGGTGTCGGTTTTTAATAAAAAAAAACAGTAAAAGCGGCAGCAGCAGCAGAACACAAAGGAAAGAGAATTGCATATTCTGGCGCATGTGTCATTAATTGCACAGGCACAACATAAAGAATCGCATGCGATACACAATCTGTGCATTAAAGTACGGCAGCGATGCATGGAGTTGCAAGCGAAAGGATGAAAATTATTTTTTTATTCATATTTTTTATTTAAAAAAATGAGTGCATGGAATTGAAACACACAAAAAATTGTTTTTTTTTCTCTTCATTCTGAAGGTGTGCTTCATTATGAATTCATGTAGTAATTAGACGAGATGCATTGATTCATGCATATTCACAATAAATCTTTACTGTTTTTTGCCTCATCTAGATTTTTTTGTTCCGTTGGATTTTGAATAAATTGTTGAGGTATATTGGGGGTACTGGAGATTCGGTTGATTTTTTTTTTCTTATGGTTTTGGTTAAATTTGGATTAATGCTAAAGGTAGGAATGCAGATTTTTAGGATGAGGCCTTGATTCCATCACAAATTTGCTTTCTAAGATTCATTTTATCCGATCTTACTGAAATTAAAGAATAAAATTTATTTCGTCTAAATTAAGGTACAAGGGGTATGCAACTAGAGTATCTTACCCTAGTTTTCTAGTAACATCCCCCTCGCATGCCTCATCCTTAAAAATCTTCATTTAGTTACTTTATATTAAAAGTCTCAATTATAATTAGCTTGTTATTTTGTCTGAACTTTCTGTTTTCTCAAGAAAAACCCTCAAAATTATGACGTTAAATTTTAATATGTCTAACATATCCACTAGACAATGAAGAGCCTCCAATCTCCAAAATTCACTTTGAATCCTCGAATCAATTACATACCACGCAAAATTCCTACACCCATTCATGCATAAAGGATAAAAATATATCAAATATTCAAGGATGTTGAGTAGGAGTTATCCGTATATACCGCACTAATGTCAGGACGACAGTAGGCTGCTGGATATTAATAGGAATAGATTTTCTTACCAGAAAAAGATTACAGATAAGTAGTAAAGTGTTGCTTCCTAAAAATAGAGAAGAGCTGTACATTTTCTGTTAACACTTTGAGAGCTCTTAAAGTAATTTTCTGTTGAATTCTTTTTCATGAAAGCCAAAGCACTTAGCAATGCACACAAGCTTTATTCTGAAGTATTCATCGAAATTCTCACATACATTGTTTGTTACAATTTTTTTTTTGTTGTTATCTGGAATCTAAACAGCTACACTTTACTGGATCGTGCTATTTTTAAAACCGACTCTTGCCAATCTCAAAAATTCTTAGAATATTAAGCATAATACTTGAACAATCAACAAAGGTAGGAGTTAAAGTACAGAAAAAAATATACCTGAAGAATGTTTCTATTTTTTTCAAGAATCCCTAGTATGAATATATTCAGGGTAAACAGCAAATATGAAAATATTTGTAGAACTTAAAAAAAAAGAGAATATAAAAAAACATAGCAACAAAGGAAATGTGCATTCATATAGACACATCAATATTGATGACTGGATAATTATTTACACGAACGTCTATCTCTTTGCATTTATTCATTCATATACAACAACGAGATATATTGAAACAAAAAGCGATAATCTGAATGAGTGGTGGACATTGACAAGGTGTGGGGACCAACAATGTTGTTTGTTTAGGGATTTTGGAATGGATTGTTTGCATTTATTTTAAATTTTATGCATTTAGATTTGTGCAATGTGGATTTTTGGAAGATTCTGGAATCATTCACAGCAATTTATTTTAGAAAGTTGGTAAATTAGGTGGAATATGTGGTGTATTTGGTGAGTTTGGTCAAATTTGTGGTGAATTTGGTAAATTTGGTTAAATTTTTGGTGAATGTGGCAAGTCAATACATCTATTGATGAGTTTGAAAATTTTAATCTTCTTAGTGGTGATTTTTGAGAATTTTTTCAACATTTATGGCGAATTTGGTGAGTTTGGTTGATTTTGTGAAGAATCTGGTAAGATTAGTAATTTTTGTTGAATTTGGTGAGTTTAGAAAGCTTAGAGGTGAATTTGGTGAGTTAAGTAACTTTTTGGTGAATTTTCTGACTTTGGTAGATTTAGTAATGAATTTATTTTTTTTTCTAATCCAAATTAAGTCACATTTACTAATAAGTTAAGTTTTCATTTTTTAGCAATGTACAAAAATTTCTTAAATTCATTAAAAACCATTCCCTTGTCCCACATTTATCCTCGTAAATTGATGTTTTGATTTTTTTTTTATTTTTGTGTGATAACAAAGTCTCTTGAGCTGACTTATATTAATCTATTAATAATGATGCGCATTAGATCACAAAACTAATGGTATTTTAATGATTTATTTGCATTCCATTTTTGTTCAAGAAAAAAGAGTGAAAAGAAGCAAAGACAAAAAAAAATCATTTGATAATTCTCAATTAAAAAAGGATTATTGGCATTTGAATATGAAAATATGTGTGTGAGGCTTTTGAGGAATGAAAAATAGGTAAACGATCAAATTATTAAAAATTATCGATTAATGGTTGGAGAGTGAAAAAAAAAAAAATTTTTATTTTCTTCTTTTTGTGGCATTAATTTCGTGTCCATTTGTGTTTATTGAATCACACATTTTTACCATATAAAAATTATTGAATGAGCATTAAATTTTTCATGGTTTAAAAAGAGCTTAAATTAAAGTAATTTATGTAAAAAATGTTAAAATAATTATCTTTATTGATGCTTTTGGATTCCACTCGATTATTATTTTTTTCCACGGTAGTAATTTATACAAACATTTTTAGCATAAAATTTTTAAAAGACTGTCACTAATTTGATGCTGGATAATTGGGCGTGAAATGTTGTAAAATGCAAAAGTTGAGACTAAGATTAGTTATTTATGATATGTTAATTTATTTTTGAAATTTTTTGATTTTTTTTTGTCATAAATTCTTTGCAAGTGCTAATTAATGGAATAGAAATTTCAAATTAAAAAAATCAATTTTTGAAAAATCTTTCAAAATTCAAAATTTTAAAAATATGTTAAAAACTCAAAATATAAAAGTACGTTAAAAAATTAAATTTTTAAAAATTAAAAAAAAAATCAAACTTATTAAATCATAAAATTTCATAGCTCAGCATTTTCAATTAATAGCTTCATCAGCACAACAAAGGCAATGCTCAGCAACAAAAACAACAATTGCGAAGGATTTCTCCAAAAAAATTAACAAGCACAAGCTTCTTTATGCTTCATTATACCAATTGAAATAATTTTAATAAAACGCAACGTTTTCACGATTCTTAAGCTACATCTGCAAATAAATGATTGCTATGTAAAAATAAAAGCGAACCAAAAGAAGACAAGGAACAAAAAAAAATAATTTTACAAAGATAATCACAAAATGAAATTAATCTTCAATACGTACGCATCGGGTGATTGCGAAAAAAAGAAATTGAAATAATTTTATTCTTGAATTAAGCGAGGAGAGAAGGAATGAGAGAGAAATTGAGTTAAGATAAATATTCCTTTATATGGGAAGCTTTACATTTTTGCGAGAAGATATTTTTTTCTTCTTTTTCTTTTTTTCACTCTAAAGAGCTTGCATAAATTTTAATATTAAGCACAGACATAGGTCAATTATAGATATTTATAAGCTTATGTAAATCGTATTTATTTTATATGATTTTGTATATTCAATGGCTTTTTGATGGAGAATTGAGATAATATTTCATTTTGAGACATTTCGCAAAAAATTTTTATTGAATTTTGAAAAAAAAAGAAAATCCAAGAAATTTTATCAAAGACTGACAAACGAGCTCAAAACTTACAAAAGTGTCTTCTTTATGAACGAATTTGAATGAAGATGGGAATTGCCTTAAATTTGATAAGTAAGCATTCATCTCAATTTATTTCAGACGTATCACATTCATCAATAAATTTAGAATTAATTTCGTATTGAGTGTTATGGATTTTCATCTGAAATCCAATTATATATGAAAGCAAAATGATCCCTTTTGTATTTGTAAATTGAGTTTTGTTGTTTTTTTAAAGAAATGAAAATTTTAATAAAAAGGGATTTTAGAAGTAGAAAGGAAAATTTTTTAGTAAAATATTTAAAGTTTCAAAAAGTTAAGATTCGTTTGTTTTTGATTTTTTTTTTTAAATTTACTACTAAATTTACAATGAATATTATTTTATTAATTTTAAAGTTTTTCAAATTTGATTTAAAAAAATTGAAGAAATAACTTTAAATTTAAAAATGTTTTAAAAATTAAAATTTCAAAATTTGTTGAAATTTCAATTTTAAAACTTTTGAAATTTTGTCAATTTTTTTTAATATTAATTTTTTTTTAAATTTAAATTTTCAAATTAAAAAAAAAGTAAATTCCAATTTTTTAAAAATTTTAATTTTCAAAGTTTTAAAATTTTAACTTTTCGATTTTTGAAAATTTAATTTTTGACTCGAGTTGTTTGAAATTTTAAATTTTAAATTGTTTAAAATTTCTATTAGGCATTTTAAGAAAGTGTAAAATTGTTTTATCATATAAATTTTTAATTCATTAAAAAAACAACAACTTAAAAGAGAAAATTTATCGAAATTTTAGATGCTCCTTAATTTCTGCATCCTCAAATTTTCAGACACATTTAAATTCATTCATCATCATATAAATGCTCGGATATTGAACTCTTGACTCCCATTCTTATTTCTGTACCAATCATCCTATTACAAAAGTAATGATAGATGATAAGATTCAAACAGAGATATACAACATTGAGACAGAACAAATTCCATATCTAGACATAAGATATAAAAAAAAAATCTATATAAATTACAATCAAGAGACACAAAGAGCCCATGCAAAGTAAATGATTGCTCAAAAAGAAATTGAATACACCATCAAATATAAATAATTTCAAACGACATGGCAATTGCTAAATATATTTATTTCTACAAGTATCAAGTAATACAAGACGAATCAACATGACCTTTTCATATTTCATCTCCTTCATATCCAACATCAAATTTTATTTTGTGTGGATGATGTTTACGTTCAATGCAATAAAAAATTTACACATGTATTCTAAAATTTCAATTCCAATTGTAATGAAAAGAATTAACAAGTTAATAAATATTTTTTTTTCATATCACATCTAACAATGTGCCAATTCCTATATTCAAGGCTAAACAATATACAACATTTACACCCTTCTTCAATTCACATGTCTACACAAAATTTAATAAGAATATCAAAATGAGCTAATAAATATGAATGTACCATATACATGTACAACATTCATTTTACCGTCGTACCGTAGATATACTATACACTATAATCATAATTATTTCTCATATATCTCCTCCCATACAAATGCAATTGATATCTTTCTATTGCCATTTGCTTTTATCATAGCTTTTACCACCACAAGGCTTAACATGCAAGTCCTCCTTTTCAAAAAAACTTACTTTATAATGTACAAAATGAATAAAAAATTGAGGAGAGAGAATTTAAACATCTGCAGACTACTGATTATGTCTATTTACTATGTATGTTTCAAAGGTTTTTTTAATGCTTTGCCTGCCATACCATACATCCATACATATGTATACATATATAGGAAGAAAAAAAAACCTGTGGATTAACACATCTCGATTGCAGATTATCAGATCTAATGCGGAATGAGTCATTAAGTGACTTGAATGATGAAAAAAAGAATTGAATTGAAATGAATAAATAATATAGAAAACTTTATTAATGTACAGAAATTAAGAAAAAAGAGAAGAACATCCGCATTCAACTAATAAACGAATGCGACGAACTCCCATTATACATCGTGACTGTGATGCGTATAAAAAACAACATCAAGGAATGGAGTTTATTTTAGAATAAAAAGGCATAAATGTAGCGCATTTTTATTAGCTCGACATATGCGATGAAAATATATTTTATTAAGTCATATATTTATTTTTTTTGTGTGTGTATGTATGCTGTTTGTGTGATGAAGGGATGGAAATTTATGATGGATATGTGGGTCATTTGAGTTCTTTGTTATGTTATTTGTATGTTAGATTTGATTATGCTGGAATATGTGTTTTGACAATTTCATGTCCAATTTGTGATTTTGATTGGAAGTTTTTCATTTGTTTGTTTTGAAGTATCTTTTTGATGATTGTTTGATTTTAGATACTTTAGTGAGTTATTGGATTTTTTCGTACGGATTTCTCTTTTAAGAATAAATTTGAGAGTTTTAGAATCAAATTTTGGATTTTGGCACTAATTTGGGCATTTTAGGTTAAACTTGGGTGTTTTTTGATTAAATTTGGGCATTTTGAGTTGAATTTGGGTTTTTAGGAACAAATTTGAGGATTTTATACCTAATTTGGATATTTCGGACTAAATTTGGGTGTTTTGGAATAAATTTGGGTGTTTTGGAATAAATTTGGGTGTTTTGGAACAAATTTGGGTATTTTGAGATAGATTTGGATATTTCCGAACAAATTTGATTTTTTTTAAAAAAAAATATGGTAGCTTGGAAAGAATCGAACAATTTTTAAAGAATTTAACAATTAAAAAAAATAATAATAAAAAAAAAAATACATTTTACATTGCTCAAAGAACCATAAAAGCCATTAATACCACAAATTCGCATGCTTCATAAAATTTTAATCCATTTCAAACCATTTAAGAAATCTTTCATATCAATCTATAAGCACTATTATTGCATACAATGTAAATCTAATCCATTTGTAAAATCTCTTTTCTTTCCTACAACATATTCATTCTATCCAAACCATCAATCGGTCATTGTGCCACAACATCAATAGAAATATACGCTATAAGAAATAAAAAGCAAAATCGACACGAAAACGAAGAGAAAATAAATATATCGAAACGTCATTATCGAGTGATTATCGTCGATAATTTATTGCCATTTCATTTCGAATCAATGACTGTTTGTATGTCGATCGGGGTGAGGTAGCGCAGAAAAAAAACAAAAAAAATCTTACAATTGTATATGCAATCGAGTGTGAGGGATTAAATCTTTTCATTGCTCTCTCTAGTTGCCGTACACGAACCCTTAAAGTTTCTCCTCTCTAAAAAAATGTTATATTTCAATATTTCAATTTACCGAGAGCACACAAAAAAAAAAATATAAAAGGAAGTTCTCTATCGATGGTCGTAGAGGGAAAAAGAAGAATTGCAGCCATTTGGGAAAGGAAAGTCAGGCGTATAACATACAAGATTGCAATCGAATAAATTCACTATAACAACTTGATTTAATGCAATTGAGTGTGAAGCACCCCTTATTTCGGAGCTTCTACAGCTACCGCTTACTGCCTTGTTTGTATATCCCTTTCGATTTTTTAAAAATGTTGCCTTTTTATCGTCACTTATTTGTTACTGTTTGTCTGCGTTCGACAGTATTTTTATGTATTTTAAAGTCGTCATGTTTATAGCACACAATATATTTTCGCTTCTTTACTTCCATACTCTCAGCCATTATTTCCATATATACAATGTTATGTTTTTTTGAAGAGATTTCTTTTCAATTTCTTGAAGTATCGCGTTGCCTTTTTATTATTTATGAGAATCAAATGTTATGGGGATGGATGGATTTTATTGATAATGTTGGAGGATGTTTTATTGATTTTTTTTCTCTAAAGATCATCAATATATAGATGCATAGATTTAAATTACGCATATAAAATCGTTCACATGATGAAATGATGAACATAATTTGCAAATCTGACTATGACAAACTCTTTCGTTTCGTTTTTTTGTTTGTTTGTCTTCGAGGAGAAAAGAAAAATCGATATTTGTCATGATTCAGTGAATAGTAAATGTTTTCATCAGTTGTTTTAAAAACTTTTCTGTAGTTTCTAGTTTATACTCAATGACTTTGAGAAATTCGAGCAATTTATTTTGCTGTTTATAGAAAACACTATCTCAGTTGAGTAGTTTTATAAGTTACTTTGAGATAAAAGTGATCAGTTAGCTTTATTTTATTTATTCATCTTAATGTGGAATACTATTAGTGTAATCAGATTTAATTAAGTATTTAAATTGTTTAAGAGAGAATAGGTGGTCTGTGACTGAAAGATGGATGCATTTAAGAGTTGTATCTTGTTTTAAATTTAATTAAAATGAGTCAAAATGTAGCTAAAATGGAAAAGTTCAATTTTTAATTTTTTTTAAATTTATAGCTTCAAAATTTTGCAGTACAAGTTTTGTTAAAATTTGTCTTTTTGTCATTATGCATTATTTCACACCCCTTTTTTAACAAATTTTCAAAATGGAGGTCAGTTTGTTTACATTGTAAATCTAAAATTTTAAGTAATTTTAAGGTTTTCAAACTAAATTTATGGAAATAACTATTTAAATTTGAATAGATGAAAAATGTATAAGAAAATGGCATAATTGATGAAAATCAAGGAAAATATTTCATATTGTTCAAAATATGCTCAGAAAATTGAGCAGCTTTTTTAAAACACAATAATTGCCAATTTTCCAATTATCAACTGCTAACTCGATATCATTGAATCCAATCAATCTAAAAAGATCTTTAAAAAACACGACTTACATAGAAAGCCACGAACTTCCACGCCACTTGCTCATAGACATTTGAACTGATAGATTACCCTGTTTTTACGTTATAAGCCACTCCTCGTTACTAAGCCACTGGCCACAATGGTCTGAAATCGAAAAAAGTGTCCAAAATTTATTTTAAGTCGTGTCTTTTAAACCTCATCATTTTAATGCAGTATTATAAAACATAAACTAACGCATCTTCTGTGAAAATATCAAGCTTCCAATCGTTGTCTAACTCTGTCAATAATTATCCAAAGTCACGAAAAATTTGTTTACAAAAACACCATGAAAAAGTTTCCATAAATTTTTCCACTTTCTCTTGTTTGTTCTATGTTCTAATCACTGTCAATACCTTAATTAATGCTTAAATTTAATGTTAACGCTTACAAAACATTAGTCAAACGCTTTATCATTAGAGAAAATGCAATTAAATTTTTGAAAATTTACAAAACTTTAAACACTAATTACATTATTTTGTCGCCTGAATGAGCCTCTGAAACTCAAATGCATCGTAAGATTGAGCATTAATTCACCTTCTAATCATACTCTGGCAATGCGGAAATATGCGGAAATTTTGATATTTGCATTTTAATTTCAATTGTTTTTCCAAATTTTTCCATACAAATTTGCTTGTGCACAAAATTTTTTGAGAAACAATTTCAAATTTTTAATGAAAAATCATATTTATGCTTAATCTCATAAGCTCATATTTTCAGAGATGTATGATTAAGACATGACAAAGCTATTGACACTTTCAAAATAAAGAAAATCAAACAAAACTTTGCGACCTCTAAAGTTTACAACAAAATATAAATTTTGGACACTTTTTTCGATTTCAGACCATTGTGCTGGCTTGTTAAAGAAATTTGAACCTAAAAAGTTTTTCGCATCCGTTAATAAGCCACTACCAAAATACTATTAATTAAGAATGATAAAAATATTTTTTCGGTTTTAAATGACTTATTGCAACATTTGAAATCGTTTATGATAGAAAAGTCTTAAAATTTTTCATGATTTCCATGAAAATTTTTGATTTTTCTTCCTTTGTTTACATTTCGTTAATAAGCCACTACTCGTTAATAAGCCTTTTTTCGAGATTTTTTGAACTTTTTTTCTCAAATAAGCCACTGGCTTATAACGTAAAAACAGGGTACAGTATATATAATAAAATATAAAATATGAATTGAAATTTTAATCCTGCTAAAATCCTACTAAAGACTTTTAAAGTCCTGCTCATATATTATACGATTGGGAAATATTTTCACGCTTTCAATCGCTATGCTTTGTTCAGGATGTAAAAATTTGTGAGCTTCGCTCAACCAAGTTTGAACTGCGTTCAAACTAATTGTTGTTCGAACTTTGCTCGAACATTTTTAATTAGATCACTCCACTTCGCTTCGCTTCGTTCCGTTCGACTTTTATAGATTACAGGAGTGTCGAACTCCACTTCGCTTCGCTTCGTTCCGTTCGACTATTATAGATTACAGGAATGTTGAACTCCACTTCGCTACGCTTCGTTCCGTTCGACTGTTATAGATTACAGGAATGTCGAACTCCACTTCGCTTCGCTTCGTTCCGTTTGACTATTATAGATTACAGGAATGTTGAACTCCACTTCGCTTCGCTTCGTTCCATTCGACTTTTATAGATTACAGGAGTGTCGAACTCCACTTCGCTTCGCTTCGTTCCGTTCGACTATTATAGATTACAGGAATGTTGAACTCCACTTCGCTTCACTTCGTTCCGTTCGACTATCATAGATTACAGGAATGTTGAACTCCACTTCGCTACGCTTCGTTCCGTTCGACTTTCATAGATTACAGGAATGTCGAACTCCACTTCGCTTCGCTTCGTTCCGCTCGACTATTATAGATTACAGGAGTGTCGAACTCCACTTCGCTTCGCTTCGTTCCGTTCGACTGTTAAAGATTACAGGAATGTCGAACTCCACTTCGCTTCGCTTCGTTCCGTTCGACTGTCATAGATTACAGGAGTGTCGAACTCCACTTCGCTTCGCTTCGTTCCGTTCGACTTTTATAGATTACAGGAATGTCGAACTCCACTTCGCTTCGCTTCGTTCCGTTCGACTGTCATAGATTACAGAGTATGAACTCCACTTCGCTTCGCTTCGTTCCGTTCGACTTTTATAGATTACAGGAATGTTGAACTCCACTTCGCTACGCTTCGTTCCGTTCGACTGTTAAAGATTACAGGAATGTCGAACTCCACTTCGCTTCGCTTCGTTCCGTTCGACTTTTATAGATTGCAGGAATGTCGAACTCCACTTCGCTTCGCTTCGTTCCGTTCGACTTTTATAGATTAGAGGAATGTTGAACTCCACTTCGCTTCGCTTCGTTCCGTTCGACTATTATAGATTACAGGAATGTTGAACTCCACTTCGCTACGCTTCGTTCCGTTCGACTTTTATAGATTACAGGAATGTCGAACTCCACTTCGCTTCGCTTCGTTCCGTTCGACTGTCATAGATTACAGGAGTGTCGAACTCCACTTCGCTTCGCTTCGTTCCGTTCGACTTTTATAGATTACAGGAATGTCGAACTCCACTTCGCTTCGCTTCGTTCCGTTCGACTGTCATAGATTACAGGAGTGTCGAACTCCACTTCGCTTCGCTTCGTTCCGTTCGACTTTTATAGATTACAGGAGTAATCGAACTCCACTTCGGTTCGCTTCGTTCCGTTCGACTGTTATAGATTACAGGAATGTCGAACTCCACTTCGCTTCGCTTCGTTCCGTTCGACTTTTATAGATTACAGGAATGTTGAACTCCACTTGGCTTCGCTTCGTTCCGTTCGACTATTATAGATTACAGGAATGTCGAACTCCACTTCGCTTCGCTTCGTTCCGTTCAAACCTTTCAGTACTATTAAATAAAATCTTCTAACTTTACATTATTAAGTTTCATAAGCATTCATGATCATATAATGAGATCAAGTTAAAATTCGTGATCATTAAATAAGATCTCGTAAGCATTCATAATCATAAAATGAGATCCAGTAAGCATTCATGATCCTTAAATTAGATCCGGTGAGCATCTATGATCATAAAATGAGATCCAGTGAGCATTAATTGTCATAAATTGAGATCCAATGAGCATTCATGATAAAAGAATGAGATCCAGTAAGCATTCATGATCATATAATAAGATTCAGTAAGCATTCATAGTCATAAAATGAGATCCAGTGAGCATTCATTGTAATTAATTGAGATCCAGTGAGCATTTATGATCATAAAATGAGATCCAGCAACTTTTTATGTTAAATAAATGAGATCCAGTAAGCATTCATAATCATAGAATGAGATCCAGTAAGCATTCATGATCATATAATAAGGTCCAGTGAGCATTCATAGTCTTAAATTGAGATCCAGTGAGCATTCATTGTCATAAATTGAGATCCAGTGAGTATTCATGATCAAAGAATGAGATCCAATAAGCATTCATGATCATATAATAAGATCCAGTGAGCATTCATAGTCTTAAATTAAGATCCAGTAAGCATTCATTGTAATTAATTGAGATCCAGTGAGCATTCATGATCAAAGAATGAGATCCAGTAAGCATTCATGATCATATACTAAGATTCAGTAAGCATTCATAGTCATAAAATGAGATCCAGTGAGCATTCATTGTAATTAATTGAGATCCAGTGAGCATTTATGATCATAAAATGAGATCCAGCAACTTTTTATGTTAAATTAATGAGATCCAGTTAACATTTTCTCCCTTTTGATTTAATTAAGCATGATCCAGTGATTTTTAAGTTTAATACTGTCTTTAAATGGTTATAAATGATTATTTTCATACAAATTTTACGTACGTAATTTTACGTAACGTAAAGTTTACGTAACGTATGAAAACGTAAACAAATTTTTTTAAAATTTTTTGTCAATCTTTTTAATGCTGTAACTTCTTACAGAAGCATCGTAGGTATAAACATAGCCGAGATTATTTGTAGCTCCTATGTTTAACTTTCATTTTATGCCACTTATCATTACTAACAATTAAAATCCAGGCCTGAATCAAAAACCACGCAACTCTTGCAGAATTTGCAGTTTTTTGCATTTTTAGGTCACTTAATGGACATAAAGTCCAGATTTTATTTAGCACAATTTTGTTTTTTGGTACGATCTATCGAATCAAATAAAAGAAATTCTTAAAAAATGCTTCCTTGAGAAATTTTCCATACAAAAGTATGGATTTTTAACGGTTTTTTGCGTCTAGTTCCAACACAACGGAAGTAACCGGAACTAAACATGCTTTAGGTGATAGATATTCAAATTACCAGTCGAACGAGACCAAAAACGTCATGATTGGTGCTTCCGTTTGCTCACAAAATCAAAAAAAGTGAAATTTTGAAATCTACCCAAATACAATAACTTGCACGCTATGCGTGGAAGTTAAAAACACAAAACTTTACAGAAAATATCTTCAACAGAGTTAATAAATAAATTCTCATTGAACAAAGCTGCAAGAACAATACTCAAAATACTGTAAAATAATACTTAATAAAAGGGTTCCATGAAGCGGAGAGCACTTAAAGGCTTTTCAAGCATCTTTATCAGACCATGAAGTAATAAATGTTTTCAAACAATTCATAGTTCACATTATTCTCATCTCTATTTACGTTTCTGTTTGGATGGAAATAAATTAAAGTTGTTGTTTTTTTGCGTTTGTTTGAATAATTTCAAGTGTTAATCCATTTTGTTCTACACTTTTTTACTGTTTTAAATTGAGTTATGTTATGCAAATAATAAAAGGTAGCTGTGAGCTTCTTATGATTATTTTACACCCTTCTTTGTCTCTCCTTTTCTGATACCCTACGAGAAATTAATATTTTTTCCCCGTAAAGATGTCAAAATATGACAAAATGTCAAATTTTTATGCCTAAGGGTATGATACAGTCTAGATGACTTCAGGGGAACCCTTTACTGATTAAATTTAATTTATATTCAAATCTCTTGAGGATTGTTGAGAAAAAAGAGGAATTAAGTTTTATAAATTATTGGAAAAAATGCTCATTAAATGTAAATTTTTTTGCCTTCTCTCAATCAGCCCCGGGCGACAAACAACCTTTCTTTAAGACGACGTTGAGCCGATTTCTTTTACTTTATGCGACCTACAACGAGGAGTTTTTTTTTGTTTTTTATCTTCAAAACACCATGACAGAGGCATTCAGATTTTAATGAAAGTACTTTTGAGGGATTTTTTTATCTGTAACCTTTAATGATCTTATCAGTTCAGTGCGTCATTAAAAAAGATCAAGGCAATTTTTTAAAATGCATTTAAAGGGTATGAATGACGTCGTTATGCTTGCAATTGAACTAAACCAAAAATTTATACAATTACGAGTCATTATGATTATATTTTTAATATATCCTGTTAGGAGTCGTTCATAAATGACATCCGAAATTAACGTTCATTTTTCATAAGAGAACAGTAGAATTCGAAGAAATTTTTTTGTTTTCGACCTCAACCCCCTCTTGGACGTCATTTATGAACGACCCCTTAAGCTTTCAACATTGAAGTTTCCATCTCAAAATTAGCTTCATTCAGCAGTTAAACTAGATTTTTTACTCCTACATCATAACAGATCCCTTCTGCTCAATCTTCCTATGAAACCATTAACTTATTAACATTCGCATTACCAGGAAGATTGCCTATGTTTAAGGTTACATTCAGATACTGATGAAAATCCTACGCTTGACTCCCATTGACAATCTCAATTCATCAATGAATAAAGCATTCATCAGTTCTGAATCAACTTTACTCCCATTCGAAATGATTTTTTTTTTTAATTTATCCTCACAATTTTCCAATTCCTATTAATTAAAGTTTTAATTATAGCAATAATAATTATTGCGTTATTATATAGCAGCATAAATGTTATGTAATCATAGATGGCAAACAATAAACAAGACTACGAATTGCACAATTCATTTTGCATATCTCTGTATCTAAAATTGCAGTTTATTATATCCTGAAACACATTGACCTCTTCCGCTTGTTATGTTATGACCATTTCATCAATCTATCTGTCTATCTATCTAGTCATAATTACAATAGTCGTACAAAAGAATCGATTACAGTTGAACGTTCTGAGCCATCCAAACATCAAATTTATTTCTCGTATTCAAATTAAATTTGTGTATAACAGACATGCACAATACACGACCATTATTTATTTATTTTTATTTTTTTGCTTGCCTGCCTGCACAGAGTGTCGTCTCCTTTGTTATCAACAATAGCTGAATATGAATTCGACATATATTCCCTCTCATTTTTTTATTGTGTATGTCTATATATTTTTGCAATCACAAATGGTAGCGATGAAAAATCAAAAAAAAATTTATGAGCTTGAGTGTTATAAAAGAAACATTCTTTTCTGTTGTTTCGCTGCCTCTCTTCACATGCCAAACAAATTTCCATCAAATTGTTATTTTATGAATTTCCTCCTCTTACTCTTGTAGAATCTTTCTTTCTATTGATTCTTGGGGGAGTGTTAGTAAGTGATGTCAATTTTTTGGGGTTAGGTTATGTTTTGCACTCAAATCTAGTATGTTTTTCGATCAGGGGGAAGTACTAGAGGCCCCCAAAATTCCCATTCCCAGTAGACGTCACTAGTGAACAACCTAGTTTTATAAAAATATTTAGATGGAATCTAAGATCCTTCATTAAAGATTCACACGCTCAAATCTCTTGAGAAACAGATTTTAAACTAATTTTGACTAAGCACAGACTTTAAATAATTATTCAAAAAATTTATTTATGAAAACGAAAGTAGTTTTTATGGATAATTTATGTAAATAATTTGCATTGCAAATTAGCTGTGTATTATTATTACATTTTAATTAGAATCCGTACAAAATAACAAGGTAGATGATTTAATGTACACGTGCATAAAATTTCAAAAAGGTCACGGATATACTTAGATTTAAGGTCTTTAAGATATTGTATGTAAGATTTTTGTGACAGGTTTGGGTTTTTGTGGTCAGTAAAAGAATTCGATTGATTGAAAAAATTTTGAAACAAATCCGTCAGAAATGAATGTGTTGTGGCTTCTTTTTAAAGTTTATGAATATTTAGTGGCTATGTAAAATGTTTGTTTAATGGTTTTTCATGTTTGAATTTCAATTTTTATGACAAAAATTAGTTTTTTTCTTACCTTGAAATAATTTTTTCAAAATGTTGTTTTTTTTTTAAGTTTTTCTATAAAATATAGCCTTTGTGATTCAGTTTTAATGCTTGTTAAATGCTTTATCAACTTCCTTATCGTATTACAACATTAAATACAAATATTTTTCACTGATTTCAACATAATTTTAATATTTTTTAACAAAAACTTTTAAATCCAAAAATTGTAAACAACAAAAAAATTCAAATAAATTTCAACCGTTAAACAAAAAAAATCAAAGCCAACTTCAATTCAATCAAAAGGGTAATATTTTTTCATAACAATTAACATCTCAAATCCTTTTCAATCGTCAATATCTACACTCAGGAAAAAAAAACTAAAATTCAATTTTAGATTTGTATGGAAAAATCTAACAGAAAATGTTAGATATAGAACCCCAAGGAAAATTTTAGATTTTTAAAAGTGAAACTTTTAAATTTTCTAAAAGAAAATTTTAAAATCTAAAATTTTATTTTAAATTTTAACTTTGAAAAATTCAAAAATTTTTATTTTAAAATCTAAAATATTTATTTTAAATTCTTAAAACAAAAATAAAAATTTTAGAATCGAAAGTAAATATTTTAGAATTCTTAAATTTAATTTGAAATTTTCTTATTGAATAGTTAATTTTAAGAAGAAATGATTAAGAAAAACTGAAAGTATTAGTTACATGATGAAAGAAAGCAATTCATCACCACTAAAACTTATTGAAGTTATTTTTATAAATATCTTAAGTTTGTATGGAAACTTTTTATATACTTAATGGAGTGATTTCTGCGAATTATTGTTTTGCTTGAGTCATTTCTGCGAAGTTTTGTTTTCAAAAATCAAAAAGTTTTATATTAAATTCTAAAATTTTTCTTTTAGAATACAAAAAATTTTTAGATCTAAAATTTTATTTTAAAATCAAATATTAAATTTTAAAATTTAAATCTAAAACTTCGAATTTTAGATTTCTAAAATCGCAATTTTAAATTTTTAAAATTTTATTTTTAAATTCAATAGAAAATATTTTATTTTAACATTTTTATATTAGATTATAAAATTTTCTGTTAGATTTCAGTATTTTAAAATCTAAAATTGGAATTTTTGATTTTTTTTCCTGAGTGTATGGAAAATTTATTGGAAAAACTGCAGTGAATTCATGTGAAAGAAGATTTATCAGACATACACAACATATGGATGATATAATGGCTATTGAAAGAGTTACTGATAACGACTCGATGATTCTTACATAAAGTGAAAAAAAATTGAACATCATCGCCATATGCAAAATGTATTCATGAAGATAAATTTAGCTTCATGTCATCATAATCTGCGTGTGAATAAAAAAAATTTCTCCCATTTTTTTATATTTCATATCAATTGGGGCTAAAATAAATTGACTGCCTTTCAGAAATATCTTGTATTCAAATGGATATATACACAAACACACATTCAACTATCTGTATTCATGCCGCGACGACTATGATGTTGATCATCATGATGATGATGAGTGAAAAGAATTGAAATTTGATTGATCTTCTTTGATGCTTTATTTCATTGAAATCATTATGAGGTGCTCAATTGAAGCGTTTACGGCATTTTTTTTTCTGTGCCGCTTTTTAGCAGTTTTATTTGAAGGGGATTCACTTAATGGATAAAAGTTTCCGTTTTTTGTCTGTCTGACCATCAATTTATGAATTTCATTGATTTTAAATTAATTTTGTCTGTTAACTTTTGAATATTTTTTAAAGACCGAAATTCAAATATTTTCTGACCGTTATAATTTTAAATATTTTTTTGTGCTTTTAGTTCGAAATTTTCATCGATTTAAATTTTATAATGCATTATTTTAAATTATTCTGTTTTTAAAACCAAAAATGCGCTTCCATCAATCCTAATCAGCTTCATCATCTGTGCTAAATCATTTTTTTGGAACGGTGTTGAATGGAGTGAGTGATTCTGACTTTAGATTAAAAATTTTTTCAATATTTTAATTTTCGACGTGAATAACACATAGAGGGAACCTGTCTAGAAAAATATCGACGGTATTTACATGCATAAATGTTCAATTATAACTTCCTCATAGCTATAATATTTTTGTGTGTCTGTATGGAATGTTTTGTTCAAAATTATTTGAGGGAAAAAAATAATAATAATTTCAATTTAAAATCAGTTATGTGTTACTTGAAATAATTCAACAACAAAACAATTTGTGGTATATGAAGTTTGTGAGAGGATTAACATAACATGAATATTTTCAATATTGCACACTGCTATGGTATAACTTTTAGCTCCCCACTGTATATATTCCGAAAAAAACACCCCTCACACCCACAATTAAACTACGAAAATTTTCATTCACTCTTAGGGTGGTGATTACTTGTGCCGCCACATGAACACAAACATTTTCCTATTTCATGTCATGTATTTTCATGTACATATACGTATATATTAATCTACATATATTTGTGCGATTCAATGTATAATTATTTTTAATACTATATTTCATAAAACTCAGTAGCTAATTACAAAATTTCAGGAGTACATTCTCTCCCTCTCACTCTCTACAACATATCATCATCATCATTTTACTATATCGCTCATTCATAATGGGTAAGTGCGACAGTTTGTGTGAGTGTGTATATTCTGAGTAGTTTTGCGTATGACTTTTGTGAAGTTGGGGTGGAATTTTTGATGGCAATAATGGATATTTTTTTGAGGTTATCTCAATGTTGAAATGAAAGATTCTGGATATGGATTTGATGGTTTGATGATAGGATGGAATAGAATTTTGGATTTTGAGTCTTATCTAGATTATTCTACCAGTGAAAGTGTAAGAGAATTCAATAAGGCAATCAAATCATAAATTTTTACGAATGCATCCAATTTGTAAGAAGTAATGCTTTCGAATCTCATCAAAAACAAATTTTTCAAATAACAAACCAACATTTTTCAAGAAGATAAGGATTCGAACCATGAATTTTGAACTTACATTATTGACCAATGGAATCTTTTACTTAATAAATGATCTGTATCCGAGGTTGGAAAAAAATAAGGATTCGACCTTAATTAAGTAACAATTGTCTTAAAACATACTTCTATTCAAAGAATCAGAACCATATCTGATTAAGTGCAAGATGTGCAGTAAAACTAAATTTTCTCAATGACCCATGAAGTTTTTCTAACACAATATTTGTCCATTATTGCGTCCTTTTCAGATTGTCACAAAATCTCAATTATTTTTGACCGTGAAAAATTGCTGAAAAAGTAAAATTCGTCACCCAAAAACTTCTGTCGAACTTCACAAAAATACAATAAATGTACAAAATGCGTTTCGTCCATAGAAACAAGGGGATTAATTCAGCAAACACACAAGTATGTCGAGTAAGCAAGCAAGCAAAAGCAAGAGAGAAAATGACGATGAAAGTGGGGTTGAAAGTATGTAAAACGATAAAGTACAAATGATAAATAATATTGTTTTAATGGTTCTGACATAATAAACTATTATATTGTATATATTTCGGGGCTATATGAATAAAGGATGGGGGTGAGTAAAATATTTAAATATCTGCATTAGAAAGAATGGAAATAAGGATTTAATTAGGAATTTTTATGAATATTTACGATAAAATGCTTTCTACATTTTTTTATGTTATGCGTATTAGAAGTGAAAAGATCGCTATCTTCAACGCTTTAATTATCATTTTTAGAGGATGTTTCTGTTTTTATTGAATACGTATTTGAAATGGATTCTTGACAGAAAAAAATGGGCATTATGGTAGAGACACAACGTAAAGTAATTAGCATAAAATTATATGAAGTATGACAAAAAGTTATGTCCGGAATTTAGTTATGAGCCTGAATTTGAGTCAATTGCTTCTTTTTGTCAAAATTGCTTTTTTATTGCACACTAAAATGCTTTTCGTGTTCAGCAATGCCAGAACATGGAGACAAATTGGATGGATAACTAGATTGTGAATTCTTCTTAGTTATGGATGGATAAATGTAAATTTGATAGTAATTTTGTCTCCCTAAAGGGTGATTCAGAGAATTTTTTCTATTTTTGCTTTGCAAATCTATGATAAATTATATATTCAAATGGATAGTAATAATTTTTGCATGGCGACGTTGTGTCATATGGATGTTTGTGGATTGAGGAGTTTGACTTGTTAAATTGAATTGAATTATTCAATTTTTATGGTTTTAAAAAAATTTAAGTAACCTTTGATTTTTTTTCTGAATTATTGATTTTGAAAATTTTTGTGAAAAAAGTTTTTTTAAGTCTTAAAGTCGGTGTATTTTTAAAATTGTGAGTGCTAAAAAGTTAAAAAAATCAAGAATTCAAATCCCAAAACTGCTTGATTCTGAGGTAAGTAACAGTTATCAAACAAAATCATTTTCATTCTCCATAAAATTTACAAACGAAAATTTTTTGCAAAATAATAAGTTTTTGCTGCTTCCGGCTATCTTCTGATGATTCTTTCATAATGAATGCACAACTCAGTAGAAATTTGTTGATTGCTGCCTTTGGCAAGTAGCTTTTGACTCGAAAATTAATATTAAAGTAGTTCTTTTGAGTTTAAAATTCAAATATTCAATTTATTTCATATAAAGCTATTCTTTCAATAGACATCAACACACAGACAATTTTAATTCCACAAATGAGCAATATAAAGTTCAAATATTATAAAATCAACATCCTTTGAATTTAATATCCGAAGTCAAAACTCAAACAAATATTTCCATAGAATTTTATCAAAAAAAAAAAAGTTATTGACAGAATCAATATCATTTTCCCATCTATTTGCATTTGATGTCTCCAATTCTTGTCACATGTTACGTGTTTTGCTGACATTCTTCCTATAGCTTCATGTCATTGAACAAAATTCATTGATTTTTGTGTTTTTTAAAAGCCTAATCAGCCTATGACAAAGAATTTTGCATTTTTTTATTCCTTTTTTAAAAAAAAAGTTGTTATGACATGAAAAAAGTATAGGAAAAGAATTTGTTTAGGGCATGACATGGAATATCACATTTCATACATAATAATAAAAATAAATTACTGTAAACAATTTCTGCATTCAAGGCTCAACGTAAAATGCTTGAGACAACAATAGCTAAGGAATAATGGAGCAAATTATATGCACAATAGGAAAAAAGTTTGCTTTCTTTTTGTGAAAGTTTTTCTTACTTTTTTTTTGAAGCATAAATTTTTATGATCTTTATTTTTTCTCTGAAACATTCCACAGGGACATAAATTACATTTACACATAACCATGTGCCATAATTACATTCTAATCTTTAGGTAACAATAATAAAATTTTTTCACACAATTTTTCAAAATAAAACCTTAAACGATGCCGTTCCTATATATACCTTAAAAAACATTTTAATCCCCCCTTAACAAAACTTTATACTGTCTCTCCTTATTTCATAGCTTCATATTCACATTAAATATGCACAGAATAGAATATAGAGACATTGAGATATGAAAATAATATTAATGTCTATGCAAATTTAAGGAAAAATCATTTTCTATGGTGAATGAGGATAGATGGGGTGGTTGAGGGTGGGGTAGGTTCTGATGTTGTAAGGCATAAAGATTTTCTCGGTTTTTTAGTATGAGGAGAAATGGAAAGTAAAATGAGTAAAAATAAAATGTATTTTTGTGTTAAGCTTAGAGTGAGCCAATGGAATTTTTGAGAATAATTTAATTGCAGTGCGTTCAATAAAAATTAGGTGTGTTTTGTTGAGTTGAGAGTGCGTTTAGTAAACTTTCTATTGTCCTTGATTGAAATCAAAATAAGTTCATGTAAATTCAGTGAATGCGTTCCGTAAAGAATGTTGTTTATTTAACAAAATGGTATGAAAATGTTTGAAAATCTAAAAGAGTGCGTTCAGAAAAAAATCAGTGTAACTAACTACTGCGTTCAATGAAAACTAAATTTGAGTTATTAAATAACTAGTTTGTTTTGATAAACTTCCAAAAGGATGCATTCGAAAAATCCTTGAAAGAACATTAAGTAAAATTTGGAAGAGTGCGTTCAGAAAAATAACTGAAATTAAACTCTATTCAGTTACAAAATTCAACTCGTTTACGGTCAAATAATCCCAATGTCCAACATTCCTTTTAATCATTAAATTAAGTATGGATCAAAAAAATTACCATAATTATTATTTCTCCGGCACACCCTTTGGCATCAGCAGTATATATACAATATATGGCGGAATAAATATGAAAAGAGCGAAAGGCATTATTATCAAAGAACAACATCAAATAATTTTATTTAATAAAATGTATATGAAGGGGTGGAAATTCCCTCATTCTCTCTCTTTCTTTTTTTGAGTGTACACACATATATTTCAAATATTTATTCATTCATTCACTCATTCAGTTTATACATAGAGAATCAAGAAAAAAAAGAGGATAAAAATTGAAATTTATGCAGCTTTGAGGCCTTAACTTTCATTCATTTCTTCACCAATTTCTGTATGCCTGCTGTTTAAATGGTGTAATAAAGAAAGATAGAGGCATACCACCATACATTTCATAAATTTATGAACGATTCCCGAGGATTATAGGCATCGAAATTGACGACGTTCAATTTTCATAAATTAAAAGCTAAAGGCAAAATTGTCTTTAATAATTTTCATTTTTTTCTCCTTCCATTCTTGCTTGATTTTTTTGTCTATCAAAAATAATTTTCCATTTTGCCTTCCATACGAATAATCTCATTTGTGTGAACCTGTGGGTGAAATATTCTTTATTTTTTGCTTGCTCTATAATGTATCGTATGGATGGATATGGGGATGGTTTGCATTTGATGTCTTGAGTTTGAAGGGATTTGAGGGAGGGGCATGTCACCATGTAAAAAGAAAATTCTAGGACTGAAGAGTTGATTGAAGATTTTGCGTTTTTTGGATTAAGCAAAGACATCACAAACGAACAACCCCACAACACGTTTTGCTTTTCATCATATAAACTGAACGCGACACCACCCCGCGCGACTTAGAAATAGCAGGGAAAAAAATTGTGGAAAAGAATTATTCACAGCAGTAGCGAAAATAGAAAAAAAGAATTATTTATGTTAAAGCGCCTTTTTCAGCCATTTACCTTCACTCCTATCTCTCATCGTCGTCATCGTCGTCTTGTTCGTTGTATGATTTAAGGGAATTTTTTCCTTCAAATTTATACGTTCACATGTATTTTGTGTAAATAAATTTTCTTTTTTTTTGTCGTCTCCCACCATCCTAGTTGCTGCTATTCTGTTTTGCTTTATGCGTGAATTGAAGCAACTCGATGTGAAGGAAAGGAATATAATGTAGCAGAAAAAAGGATAAAGAACAAAAGGGAAGAGAGAAGAGGATTATTCTTGTATATAATTTGAAAATAAATGTGTTTTCATATAAGCTTAATAGCGGTTTAAAATTTCACAAAAATCATGCGTGATATCAGAGAGTTTTATGCAATTTTGTGGTATGATGTGTAGGAAGTATTTGGAAATGGTTTTCTAGGAATGAAATTTGATTTTAAAATATTGGAAAATAAATTTTTCTGTTTGATGAATTTTGTGGAGTAGATGCAAAATATTTCATAGAAATTTAATTAAGTAAAAATTTTCTTCCAAACAAAAATTTCATCTCAATTTTTGAAAAAATTCCTTAACTTCATCAATATATATGATTCATGAAAAATATCTGCAATTGTGCATGAAATTCTGCCTACATACGTTCATCTATCAAGATTTCATACATAAAATTTACCTCAAAAATATTTTTCATAAAAGGCATTACTTAGGCGATCAATCTCATGCATAAAAAGCTTTCTTGTTTTTGATCAACAATAATTTTTTTTTCTTTTATTCTTCTTAGGCTATCAACAAAATCTTTGACATCAAAATTGATTTTTCCCTTTCCCCCTCAAAAAAACTCAGAAACATACCTTATATTTTTGCTACGGCTTAAAGAAAATGAGAAAGAGAAAATTTTAAAAGTCTTTGTGATGCTTATGGATTTGAGCGTATTTTTAGACTTTTGCTGAATTTTGAAATTATCAGATTTATGAAATTGGATTTTACTGGCTTTAAAAATTTTAAGAATTAACAGTCTTACTAAATTTGAATATTTTTTGGTTTTTTCAATATGAACAAAATTTAAGTCATTATTTATAATTTTAACGTTTTTTATGTTTTGAATTTTGTTGTTCAAAAAAATTTAAAATTCAAGCGGGTACTTGAGTCATTTATTCGCATTTCAAATTTTATTCTAATTCATTTCAATATTGATTTTTAACTAAATTTAAAAAATTTGAATTTGTAACGACTTTTCCAAATTTAAATTTCGATGGTTAAAACAATAATTTTCTGGGTATTTGTTGAAATTTTAGCAATATTGTTAGTTTCAAAATTTGAATTTATTTTGAGGAATTCAAGTCAACAAGTCAGACCGAAAAACAACATAAAGAACACATCCAAAAACACGCTAGCAACATGAAATAAAATGGTATATTAAAATGAAATTTTCTCTTGTTATATCGCGCGTTATACAGAGCGGTTCCACGTTCATTTAACTAAAGAAACCTGTTTTTTTTGTTCGTTATTCTTTCTTTTCATACATACTTCTCTCTCCTCAATAAACAGTTCCAATATTTACAAATTTCTTTTCCATTAGCTACAACAACAATAAATCGTGCCCATCATCATTTCTTTCTTTGCTTTATTTTTCTGCAATACAGCACAGAGAAGGAATTGAACTGAAGTCAATGGTCATTTTTCTGCATTACACAACATCTGGAAAGTATTCATTGAACATGTAATGGATTTGTGAGGAAGTTATGAAACAACAATTTTTCGATGTGGTTTATTAGAAAGAATTTATTTTGATGCTATTTTCAAGTTATTTGATGATTGATGATAAGGAATGTGGAATGTGTATTGCTGGGATTTGATCGAGTAGTCTGATGGTGTTTGGAATTAGATGATTGGAATTTAATTTGATGCTTTTATTGTTTTAAAATGCAATTGTTGGGGTTATGAGGTGATGATGATGATGGATTGGCAATGACAGTAATGATTGGCAATAAAATTCTTGTGATGGCTGTTTTTGGATGGAATTGAAGTATATCCAGAGGATTTGAGGTTATAAGAGTCCAATAAACTTTATAAACTATTTCTTAATGCATCACCTAATCCTATTCAACTGCATTCATTTTGTGCTACTATAAATCAATAACAAACCCTCAAAATTGTGGAAAACTACTTAAAAGTAATCCAAACAATCCCTCTTTCTACTTAGCAGCTTTTTAACTTAAGCACTTCTGTTTGTTTTTACTTTAAATCACAGATTTCCACATCCTCCAGATTTTTCCTCTTCTTCTATCCCAAAAAAATTTGTTCAATTTAAACAAAAATAAAAATCAAGTCATCAAAACATTTTGAATATCTATTTTACAACCTATCACTTATTCAGACAGACATTTCCATGTTCATAATTGAGGATATAAATTCTTTAAAAACTACTTAACAACCGAACAAGTCCCAATGTCGAAAGAATTATACACAAAAAAAAAATTCATTTTAACTTAAAAATGGAAAAAAGTAAAGAAATAAGAATGGAAAGTAAAAATTGAAAAAGAGACATGGCAATAAGCAATAATCCCGGAAATGTGATATTCGATATTTGATATAGCGATTTGGGAGTTGTTTTACGCACAAGGTCACTGATATGCTGGTTATAAGTAACTAGACGGGACCGCGTTCTCACTTACAACAGAATTGAATAATAAAACATAATATTATGAGAAGGATAGACATTCGATGAAATAATTAATTAATTTCGTAATTCGGAAGAATATCAGATTTCATATAACAACAGAATAGCTATGAAAAAAAAATCGAAAATAAGGGGAAAGACGACTACGACGACGACTGATGTTCAAAATGTATTTGATGATGATGATGGTTCATGGTCTGGTGTTGTTTATTTGCGTTGTAACATGCCTTACGGGATGTTTGTTACATATTAAACGGAAAATTGAAAATGAAGCACTTAATTCAATTACTGGGAAAGGAATAAAATAAAAAAATTGTGGCAGATGATGGCAGAGGAAGCAAAAATACAATACTGAAAAAAAAAAATTTAAAGTACTCACTTTGTGGTCGGAAGATTAAACGTTGTCGATGTTTATGCAAGAGTCGACATGCGGGGGATGAGAACATCAAATACTACTTAGATGTGACCATCAAAAAATTTTTGTGACGTAGACACATCTCTAAATACGGCACTCGGTACTTAATTATTGTATTATAAGCAATGCTCTATGAAATATTAATTAATCATTCCTTTATCTTTCTCGCATTTATTCTTCTTCACTCCTTGCCAGCGAGACTGTTCACTCAGTCAAATTGAATCATTTATTTTGTTTCTTCAGGGTTGGTGGGATGATGTGGGAAAATTATATTTTTGATGGAATTTGAGAAGTGTGAATTTTGGAAATTTTTAATAAGAATAGGTTAATGATATGTCTGCTAATTATAGAGAAATTTAGCATTTAATAAAAAAAATCAAAAAAAGTTCATTAAAAAACATACTATAACTTCCATTTAACATAAGATTTTGGGAATTGAACCCACACTTCACAATATTATATTTCATTATTCTAACAGTTATTCTACACTTATGAATTCAAAATGACAATTTTCCAACTTTAAATATCGTATATCTTAACCTCATCTATTGATTGATTATTTCATTTATTGCGACCACATTATACAAAACTTTATTTATTGATTTATTTATAAATTATTCAAAAAAAGTACAACCTGAAGTTGACTTCATCGAAAAAATATTCCAATACATAATTTCAACTCTGAATTTTCAACTTAAACCAGAATGAAAATTTCTCAAGTTTTACTAACCATAACGTAAAGCCATCTTTTATTATAATAACCATCATCATCATTATCATCATCATTGGTGTCTTTAATTTGCTATATATGAGGCAATCTCTTATTCTCTCTTTTTTTTCTTTACTTTACTTTATAAGACTATCTCAATATCTTATTTTTCTTTTTTTCACCGACATCAACAAGTCATTTGAAGGAAGAATTTCTTTCCATTTTTTTTGTACATTTTCTTGTAAGTTGAAACAATGAGAAAAGAGATAAGATAATTTTTAATGCTTCTTTATTCGCATTTCGAAATGGAAATGAAAGAAAAAAAAATAAGATTGAATTGAATTGAAGACAACGGAGAGAGAAGCAGTGGAAGAGATAGAAAAAAAATAAAATAAAATGCTTCAAACGGCATTAAAATCCAAAAGCGAAAATGTAGTTCAAAAAATTTCTATAGCAATTCATTTTACTTTCTGATCACTTCATTAAAGTCATTAATTTTAACTCGTTTTCATTTAAAAAGAGATGTTTGGTCTTGATTATTTTTTGATCAAGTCTTCATCAACATCATTTATCTGGAAATTGAAAAAATTTAATTTTTATTTATTTCTTGCTATAAAAAAAAATATTGTTTTAAGGAAGCTGAAAATTGTTGCAAAAAAATTTGTTCTCATGAAATTGTTGTTTTTTGAGAAGAGAAATGAGATTAATGAGATTTAAAATGGGACTTTTAAAAAATTAGAAATTTTTGAGGCTTGATGTAATGATGTGCAATTTTTGAGAAATTTGATTATGAATGGAATGAATTGAATTTTTAAGTGGAGAATTATTGATTTTTGAAGTGAAATTTTAAATGAAATTTAAATTGCGAAAGTTTATTTTTGAATAATTGATTTTTTTTAATATAGGTAGTTACAAAAGTTTTGGATTACAAAATTTTAATTGCAACAAAAAACTTTGCTTTTTGAGAATTTAAAATTTCAGTATTTTATAGAAGAATCTTGCAATTTATTTTGAACTAAAACTGACAAAAATTTCTCAAATATTTCTTGATAAATTTTTTAGTTCAAGTTCTCATTTTCCAATCCATTTATCTGACCACCCATGAAAGTGATAAGTGACTAAGTTCATCCATAAAAATAACACAAAAAAACACGACTTACGTAGAAAGCCACGAACTTCCACGCCACCTTCCCAATTTTTTTTCATAGACAGATTACAGAATATATGCATAAAACAAATTATGATGTATACAATTTAGCTTATATTTTTTAGCTTAAATTAGTAGAGAAAAATCTATGAAAAAGTGTACTTGCAACTCGTCGTGAAATGATTTCAATGTGGATGAAATTGTACTTTTAAGGGAAGTCTTGGATATGGCAGATGTTGGTGGGGGTTGTGGATGAGATGTGCGGAACGAAACGAAGTGGAACAAGCATCATGCTTGTTCCACTTCGTTTCGTTCCGCACATCTCATCCACAACCCCCACCAACATCTGCCATATCCAAGACTTCCCTTAAAAGTACAATTTCATACACATTGAAATTAAAAAATATAAAAAATCTAAAAATAAAAGTTATGAAATTTGCTGAAAAACTTTAATATATATTTATTAAAATTATTCGAGGTCGCGCGTCAGCGCGACCGAGAAAAATTTTTGGGGGGTCGAAAAAATCAGTTTTTTGGCTTTTTGACCCCTTTAATGGCCTTTAAATTGAAAAATTCCTGTAGATTATGAATCTACTCATCGAAACGCACATTTTGGTACCAAAAACTTCTCATAAAAGTGGTGGGAACATAGTGAACTCGAAAATGGGCATTTTGAGTGAAACCAATAACTTACACGCGATGCGTGGAAGTTAAAAACTTTAGGAAAAAGATAAAAATTTTGGGAAAAAACGACTAATTATGTTGTATATCGGTGGTTAGAGACCATTAGGACCAAAAAAAATTTTTCATGACTTCATCCTGCCATGCGTACCCAAAAAAACGAAAAATGGACCTTGTGGACACAGGTATGGACGAAATTGGCTGAAACTTGGCCTATACATTTTAGACATAAATACCCCGAAATGGTTTTTGAATTAGTCAATTTGAGCATAATACAAGCGAGAACGGTGCCAAAAATGGTCAATTTTGAGCGTTTTTTGGCCCTACTTTGACTGTTCAAAGGTCTATAAAGTTGTGCATATATCAAAAAGTTAGCTTCCATTCCCCCAATTGCTTATGTTGCCTGATCATATGGCAAAAGAATCAGTTCCCGAAAATCTAATGGTGAAGCTGTGACCCCGATTACAAAATTTTATGACCGAAAAAATCAGTTTTTTGGCTTTTTGACCCCTTTAATGGCCTTTAAATTGAAAAATTCCTGTAGATTATGAATCTACTCATCGAAACGCACATTTTGGTACCAAAAACTTCTCATAAAAGTGGTGGGAACATAGTGAACTCGAAAATGGGCATTTTGAGTGAAACCAATAACTTACACGCGATGCGTGGAAGTTAAAATTCTAAAGCAAACAAGCAAAAAAATAAAATATTTTTTTCCTAATAAAGTCTTAAAATAAATATTTTCTTATCAGCATTTCAAAATTTTTTCAACAAACAAATCAAAACAGACACGAAAGAGAGTAAACTATAGTCTAAAGTAAGGAGGTGCTAGCTATGATTTAGAATAAAATTATTTAATACACATTCATTATTTTATAGTGGGACGATCAGATTTTTATCGTCATAATTACAAAAGTATCAATTATTTATAAGCACAGAAAACAAAAATCCTCAATGAATATTATTAAGTATCCACTTAGTACCTAACAATATTTAGAACAGCCGTCAAATAAATTCTAAGATTTAAATAATTATTGTGAGAATAATAAAAAAATTTGAAATTTTATTGCTATTTGCAATGCAAAGTACTTAATGTGATGAAATCGCACAAAAAGACTTGCCAAAAAGAATATAATAAAAGACTTAACAAGCCATAAAAATTAAAAATCATTTCTGAGTCTGGAAAAAGATATTTTAAAGAAATATGACAGACTTTAAAAAAATATATTTATTGAAACATTAACCTCAGTTAAGATGTTTTAAGACACAAGAAAATGTGATATTGAGACTGCAAAAAAATAAGCACCGCAGGTGTGTTGCACATCTGAAAATATTTACGAAAAATATTCATCGTTAATTTATATCCGCTAAAGATTATGACATAAATCACTCTAACCCTCTGTAACTCAATACAGGAAATCCAATGTCTACATACGATGTCGATGTTACGGCTTATAAAATGCATGTTGTTTCTCATCAAGCGATAATTTGCCATTTTATTGAGCATGGCTAAGAAGAGATAAGAAAGTCACTGATTAGAAAATTTTCTTCTTTCCGTGTCTTAACTATTTAATTAAAATTTCTTGTTATTTTATTGTTCCATTGTTATTTTTTTATAGTAAAAAATATGGGAAGAAATAAGTTGAAACTGGTATTGAGGTGGTTGTGTTTTGTTGACTAAGGCGCTTGTGTAATTTTTGATGGCTAAAACTCTTGGCAATCATGGTTATATTATATTTAAATCGCATGTAGTAGGTTCGAATCCTACTGATTTGGTTTGAAATGTCTTATCCCAATCTTAACTGGGTTCGAATCTCAAAAATTAATTTCTAAACTTAAAGATTAGGTTCAAATCGCATTTATAGGCATTTATTAATATTAAATCTTATGAAATAGGTTCGAATCCCACTGAATAAGTTCGAATCAGGTCAAATACCATCGAATTTGATCAAAAAGTATAAAATCTTATTTTTTAATGTCCAAAATCTCATTGTTAATGCTTGAATCTTTTTGAAACTTATCAGCTATTATTTTTGATAGAAATTGACAACATTTGATGTCATCATCTTCTTCAAATCCACCTGTAAGACACAACTAGACAAAATTCACACAATTACCCTTTTCTTTTACCAATTCTACAACACAAAAAAATTGCAGACAAGAAGTTAACCGTTTAGGTCAGCCTCGCATCTAGCTTCTTAATGAATTTCATTCGCTTTTGCTTTCTTCATTTCCTTAAATAATTTTATTGATATTAGAATGAAATTGAGGTTATAAACATTTTTCATATTAAAATTTTCAAAGCCTCACAAACAACAAATGAATGTGCTGTTCATGCCTATAAACACCAACAACAACACAGCAACAAGCACAAAAAGTAACACTGAATTAATGAAAGAAGAAATTGTAAAGTGTGAGAGAGAGTCTTGTGAATAAACGCGAAGGTAACAAACAGCCAAACAGTAAGCAATGAGATGAGGAGAGAATGAAGTCAAGAAGAAGGCATAAAAGATGTGGAAGAAAAGCAAGAAAAAAAAACAGCGAAAGCCACTCTAACACTTTATGGTCATTGGATTAATTAATCAAATTATGGACTTACTTTACATCTCTTCTTCTTTTTCTTTCTCCTGATCTTTTTTTGGTCCACTCACACGCTCTTCTCGTGAGCCTCCTCAGCTTCTAATTTTATTTTTAAACTTTCTATTCAAAAATTTTTTCGGTCTATAAAATCAGTTATAAACCAGCAGTATCGATATAATTGATCACAATTTATCATGAAAAAAATTTTCCTTTCATTTTCGGATCACAGCCAATTTGTTGCTTAACCTTTTGATGTTAAAAAGTTTAAAATTACAAAACTTTTTTTTTCTTTCATTAATTTTATGGTTGCTTCCAAGGTGGGTCGACTTTTAGAAGCAATAATTTTTGTTGAGAAATTTTCTTTCATAATTTTTTTGAGGAATTGAATTTTGATTGGGTGGTAAAGAAGCATTAAGTGGATACGATTTGTTAGAGTTTTGTACTGTAGGATTGTTGGTTTTACTCTGAAAATATAGCGACAAAATAAATTAATTTTTTGTGGGTGCTGCTTTAATCTAGTTTTGCTTTTAAATAAGTCCTGTAGCAAGTCAAAGGATTTGATCTCAAGTCAAGGTTTTTTGATTGCAAATTATTAATTTTAAGTCTGAAAAGTTCGAATCCTAATCTTTTCCATTTAAAACTTTAATTTTAAACAAAACATCCTTTTAAAGGATTTGAACTCATTTTAACTTAAAAATCATTCGAATAAATTATCTAAATTATTTCTAATCACTAAACCACCTCACCTACCATCCATCTCATTTTACCAATGCGGATATTGACAATATTCCTTAAATTACATCCATCAAAGTTATCCCACCCTGATCTCACTGCATGCACATTTGAATATGCAAATATGAAATGTTTGTCTTTCCATTTGATTGTCAATATCATAAAAATTAATAAAAACGTATGTGAATATGAAAAAAGTCCTCCATCCGAAAATTAATATGCCGATTGAAATTCCCAGACAAAAATATTTTTTATTTTTATTTGATTTTACAGTTTTCGTCATTTTTATAGTTATTTTAAAAAAATATCTCATAAAAAATATTTTTTTTTTTGAATTCTCATAAAGCTCGTAAAAATGAAAGTAAATAAGAGTCATATCATGATGAACAAATAATGCAAGCGGCTATATTAAATTTGTTTAAAATTTGTCTGCATGAGTAAATTTTTTCATTTTTAAATGTCATAAATTTTTATTTTCCCTACATTTCTCTATTTGCATTAACAAGAAAAAAGAGTAAATTTATAATTATTTCACATTTTACTCTATTTCTATCTATGACTATAGCACGAAAAAATACATCATAAAAATAAATTTTAATTAAAATGTTAAGTAAATTTTTTAATATAAAGTACAATTTTTGCTCGTGGCACTTGTTGTTGATGTGGTTGTTCTCATAATTTAATTTTCAATTTTCTACAATCAACAATAGCAGCCGCAGCGGTAAAAATACTTCTAATCAAAAGGTTTTTAGCATGCATATAAAGTTGTAAACTTGAAGGACTTGATATTCATAGCAACAATTCTTATGTGAGAAAATGCTAGACTGTGTGTGTTTTTTGGGTGTGGGAAGTGAAAGGAACGCATATAATTTGATTATTGTTGGAGTTGACTGAACATGCAATGGATTTTGAGTAGGAATATTTAAAGTTATTTGATCCGAAATCTTTTTCCTGTCACGTCATGGATGGGATATTAGATTGATTTTTTTATGTGTATAGTAGAATTGAATGGGATGTTTTTGAAGAAGGTTTTGGTATTTCGGTCAATATGATTTTTTTTATATTAGAGACTTGATGTGCTCTATTTGCGATTTAAGTGGAAATAACTTTAATAGATAGACTATAGTTGGGGGAAATTTGACAAAAAATTGAAGTTACTTAAATTTTGTAAATTCTATGGCGTACTAGAAGATTTAAGATTTTTTTGAGTGCCTAGCATTGATATGCTTTACAAAAATCCTCATAATTTTCATATCTATTAAAAATTATAAATTCTGTAGATTTTGATGGGAATCGAATCGTTATTCTCAACAGAAAGCATCAAACTTACAGTCATATTGAATTTTACATAAATAAAATATCCAATCTCAGATACTAGCTTCATTTTGGCTACGATTCAATTAATAGAAAAAAAATTTTGAATCTTAACTTTAAAGCACAGACAAAACTACTCCAAACTAACAGCCTCAAAATATTCTTAGACAACAAAAAACTTCCCAAGAAGCTCATGCATGCAGAAGTTTAATCTAATATGTAGATTCAATTATAGTCACAAAACTATGTATATAATTCCAATTTGTATGTGTTGGAATAGACCCAAAAGGAGCCAAAAACATTTCTGTTCGCACTTGGAGCTACAATAAATATTAATTTTCTGCTATACACACACAGCACGGCATATAAAAAAATGCGAGCAAATATTTTTAATTGTTAGTTCATCAAGGAATTTCATTTTCCATCCTTCTCATAACTGACAGTTGAGTTAATAAGAAGCAGAAAAAAAGCAATGATAAAAAAGTTTACGTGCCATTGCAGAGCCATAGAGTAAAGCATAAAAAGTCAACGGATAAAATAGAATAAGAAGCGAAAGAGCTTTTTTCATGATTTAAATTAATTAATCTTGTTCGTTTTTGCCCATAATTCACTTCGCCTCTAGTCGCAATTGTCGTTAGCGAACAGCAATAAAAAGTAGAAAATGAAAAATTCGAAAAGTTTTATTTTTGTTGCTGCTTTGCATGAAAAACTAGCGCATTTATGTAAATCTTTTGTGTTAATCTGATGTGAACAATCGAAATATATTTTTTTATAGCAGACGGCACTTTAGACATAGAGACATAATAGTCGTGGAAGAAATATCAAATTACAATGACAATAAAAAAGCGCTAAAAAGAAATAAAATAAAATAAAAAATTACGAATTACAATTCATCACTGTTTGCAGGTAATGAATCCGCCAAAAGGACTTTCTCGACTACATTTTCCTCAATTTCTCCATCTTTTCTCATTTGTACCTTTCCATACATAAGGCAGTGGTGGAATTTAATAGTAATGAAATGAAGAAAAGTCCCCCTTACTGTAATTAATGCCAAGCTGAGCGGGTAAATAAAAATGTAAAATGTGAGAAATTTATTCGTTAATTACGGTGCGTTTGAGAGGACTAACTCTAATTGCTAAAATGTTGTACTTCAGCCACTTGACAACATTTATTAATTTCTCCTCGTAATAGTAATCCACGTTGTCGCTTGAACAAGAGATTTTTTTTAACAATTTTATTCAAGGATGAAATTATTTTGTGAAGCATCTTGGGTTTGTGTGATTGATGACTGACTGATAAGCAGAGCTCGAAGTCGACTCCGCCATACAAAAATTCGAGTCGACTTCGAGTCGACTCAACTCCATACAAAATTTCATCGACATCGAGTTCTGCTGATAAGTGATATTTGGAGGTTAAGTTGCCGTTTTGAATCAATATATAATTATAAACGACTTCATATAACTAAGCATTGATCAAACGCCGACCAAAGCTCAGTTAAGTTGCTCAGTTTTTGTACTGAAAATTTGTACCACACCAAATATAACTACAGTTTATAGTGGGATCCGAACCACTTGAAAATTTGATAGTGTTAGTGAATTTTTTCAAAAATTTGAAAAAATAACGGTCACTTTACTCATATGAAGACATATATAAATATTGTTTTGAATTTAAATGTTTTAAATTTTTTCTAAAAAATTTTAGTTTTAAAAAATTTAATTAAAGTTGTCAAATTTTTTTTTTAGAATTTAATTTTAAAATTTAAACACCAAAGTAAAGCTTTTAAAACTCTTAATACTCTCAAAAACATTTAATCAACCATAAACCATAAAAAACTACTTCTCACAGTTTATTAAAACCATTGCAATAAAAAATTTATTAAATTAATAAAATTCCCCAAGGATCAAATGCTTTTTAACCTCGAGCTTAACGCGATTATCATGACAATAATACTAGCTTTTTTCCTCTTTACATTGTTAAAAAAAAGTATATAAAATGAGCAAGAAACAAAGAATAATAACGAGAAAGAGCAAAGAATGAAAAAGGAAAAACTTTCTGTGTCACTAATTTTGTTTGTAAAGTAATTCATAATTTACACTCCCCCGGTATGATCCAGAGTGTTCAGGAAAGTTTTTCATAAAAAAAAACTTTTCCGTTTCTCTCAATGCCACTTTAAGCCATTTTCATGGTTGCAATTTTTATTTCTTCCTTTTTTGGAGGGTCATTAATTAATAATGTAAAGCAAATTTAAGGAATAAGTGTTCTGGATGATCAGTAACTGAAAATTCTCTAAAAATTAGAAGACATCATTTCAGCACGTCCCCCTCATTCTCGTCGAGGATTTTTAAACTTCACAGAGACGAGTCTATTCTTCACTATTCATTTATTATAAGTATTAAGTGCTCTAGCCAACAGTAACAGCATTAAAAGCATTTGGAAGCAGAAAAAGGGGATTTCCGGATGCCAGGTACTTAATCCCTATCAACTTTCCTCTTTTCAATGTGACTTTATAAAAATTGCAAAAGGATATTACCACAAAAAAAATGAACGTCAACGTTTTTTTACGTGGAATGAGAAAATGCTTGAACGAGCTTGCTCTTTGTAAATGTCTGCAAATGAAATAGCTTTATGCAGTTTGAGTGAGGTAATTAAGTTGTAGATGTTAACAATTTCATTGCATTTTATTGCAATGTTAAGAGTTGCTTTTCTTTGATGAGATACTTTTGCATTTTAATCTGTGAATTAATTGCTTGTTTGATGTCTTTTGGGAATTGAATTTTACTGGTGGAGAAGAATTGTATTAAATTTTGTTAATTGGAAAATGTAGCTAAAATTTAAGAAAAATCTTAATTGTCTCTTGACGAGAATAAATTTGTAAAATGAAAAGAAAGAGGTTCAAGTCCTGATTTGAAGTTGTCTTCGTACCGAAAATCCATTGACCATTTTTTGCTTGCAGCCTAGTTTTTTTTTTTGTTTTTTTTTTAAAAAATTTTTTTTTTAACATTCTTTTTTTTTAAATATAGGGAATCGAACCTTTGTCTTTTCTATATGCGTTTTATTCTACTTTTTAAAATTCGGAAAATTTTGGATGTTTGAAAAATGATAACAAACTAATTTAAGTTACAATAAAAAAATGTCATTTCTTACTAAAAGCCATAAAATTTTTCTTAAATTGCAATTTTTTATGAACCACAAGTTTATTTATTGCAATAAATTGATTTACTATCACCACATCCCACTCACATTTTCACACCTCCAAATTTTTTAAAATTTTCCCATAATTTACTATGAAAACAGCCATAAATCTTCTAATTTTGTCAATTAATAACTATAAATTTCCACCAAACATAACCTCAATATATGATTTATTCTCCTTGATTTTGCTCCACAAAGAAATAGTTCACATAAAGAAACTAACAAAGAAGATCCTTGAATGTCATTTATTACATCAAATAACCCCGATAATCTCATATAAATTAAGTGTCAAAATAAGAGAAAATTTAACAAAAATGTTAGCACAATCTCATTTAAATCCAATCTTAAAGTATGGAGCACATTCATAAGAGATCAAGATAGAAATCTAAAGTACTTATATTATTATTATTATAAGAAAGAAAGCTTATTATGAAAATGAATAAACATACAAAAACATTCTCGGAGACTATTATGTAGGAGGGAATAACAAAGAATACTATTGTGGGGGTAGCAAGAGATGGATAGAGAAAAATAAGGAAGAAGAAGAAGAAAAAAAGTCTCTTAAGTGTCCTCAATATCGAAGCTTCTCAATAATCCTCAACTTTAATCTGCATTCCGATCGATATCCCAATTATACTACTTCGAGTTATCCAATTATATGGAAAATGAAAGTCCTACAAAGTTTTTTTTTCTTCCCTCCCGAGGGGTAGATGATTTACGTGATGCTGTCTTGGATTATCTCTAAAGAATCGATGGCGGAACTTTTTTTTATAGAAATTTATGTTGCCATAGTGAGATGGAAAATGTTGCAATGAACAAAATGAGAGAAAGATGGAAGTGATGCAAATAATGTGGAGGAAGTGACGACATTGTAGGGAAAATGATGTTCATTGTTGCTATTTATGGAAGCTGAAATGGGTATTCATTTGCTGTTGTAATTAGTTTATATTAAGGTCAAAGCTGTACTTTGTAGTAATATGAACATTAAATAAATCTGAGGGAATTTTATATCAAATATGGAGCTTTTAGTTTTGTGATTTGAAAATCTTTATCTTTGGGAATTGAACCCACGTTTTTGTACTAGATTTTTTTTTTTCAAATTGATGCAATCTTAAATAATCAGCAAAGAGGTCGTTTTGTTCGTAGGGGGAGATGTTTGGCAAACAATATTGTAATAATAGAAATTTTAGTGATCATTTCGTTCGTTTTTAATAACTTCATTACAACATACGATTAGATATTGATTCTTAGCAATTTCCTGAAACAAACAAACTTACAGAAAATCCATAAAACTCCCCTAATTTCTAACTTGCAGCTCGGGACTGACATACATATTCCACACATTCCTCTCTCTATCTCTCATCCTCATACCAATCTAATTTTCAATTTAACTATCTACATCAGATGAATCATACAATAAGTATAACTAAGTGGATGTAATTCGCATGAAAGAGGAAAAGCTCTCGCTCGTGAGATGATTATACAGCATAAACTTTTTCATTTCATCCCTTGTAGAACATTACAAGATAAAAAAAAATATTGTTGTTCAAGTGTATTTTGCTACGATTCATTCTTTTCATATTTTTTTATATATAGCATGCATCATTATATCATGCAGTCGATTATGAATTTGAAGTTAATATTCAGATTTAGTAGACTGTAAACAGATTTCTATTCTGATTCTATTCATTTCCATTCTGATGCTCTCGAACATTTATTTTTTTATTATTTCTTCTACTTATTTCTTTCGTTTCATAGCATTGTGATTTCCTCATAGATTTATCTATACGTGTGCATGCTGAGGAGATATGAAGCTTCTTTTTCTTTGAATTATGAAAGGGATGATAAGATTGCATGAAACATATTTTTCGCTTATTCTTCTTCTTCCGTGCTTACTTTCATAATGGAATGGAGGAGAAAAAAAGAAAAATTGACAGAAAAATTTACCAGGAAGAAGGGAATTTCAATGCTTTAGTGCATGATAATATGAAAAAATGTTAGGAACGGTGATCCTTTTTTTTGTGTGCAAAGCGAAAAAGCACTGTCATGAGTTCACTAATATGAACGTGGATTTCACGAGGAGGTATGGATTTGTTGTTACAGGAGGTCCTCGATTTGAATGTTTCGATCAAATCGAAACGTTTGAAAATTACCGTTAAAAATGAAAATTTAATTTTTGTATGGAAAATATTTGAACAGTTCAAATCGAGTCTGTTTAAATCAAGAACCCCTGTACTAAGGTTCGAACTTAAAAGGCTTTATTGAAATAATTTAAATTGATATATTGCTAAGATGGTTTATCCAAGAATGAAGTCTATATAGACAAGCTAATGGCTGATAAAAGCAAATTATAAATTTTGGATTCAGCCGTCAAAGGTTTAAATCCTTGAATGTTCTTAGAATTTAAGTAAATCCCTCTCTAAAAAACTTTTTTTTTTTAACTGATCAAATTTCAAATCCATTAAGTATTTTGCAATATTTTTTAAGAAATTTTCTCACACTTACAGTCCTTTTCAGAAAATTCTCAATGAAAAAATATTTTTCCAAAATATTTCATTCTTAGTAATATTTTATCTATTAATAGTCAAAACATAATAATAAGCAGAAACTTTCCACAAATTAATTATTGCTGACGCAGACGATTGCCTATTTTTTCCCCATCAAATATGAAAATGAGTAAACTCAGCCTTTTCTCTATCAATCGATTCACAATATTTATCCGTATTATTCTACAAAATAATCTCTTAATTAGCCTAGAGACATACAAGCAAACATATTGAAATCAACAGCTTAATTATAGCGCCACTATTATATTAATAGAACTCACCAAGACAACATGAACGTACAATTTTACATAATAAGAGAATAATTACGTGATTTTTTGGAAATGTCATTGACAAACAATTAACACAAGATATAAAAATAATGCTTGAACGAATAATTAATTCGTTGAGCTCTTAAATTAAAAATCATTTTAAACCCGCATTATTATTTTTAATCGAGCACATTTAGTAAATAAAACGTGTTCACAACTTTGTTTAGAGATCAAAAGATTTTTTTTATTCGATTTCCTTCTTTTGAATTATTTTTTAGTTTAGTTTAAAATTGCTTAGCACAAACATTTGTAAGACATTTTAATGGATTTGATTATAAAACAATTAATTTACTTTATTTCGTGCTTCACATTCAGATGTGGTTGAATTGGAATGAAGATGGATGGTTCATTAAATTTTGTGAATTTTATTTTATATCCTGGATTTTTATTTAAATTGGGTTCAAAGTTGTATATGCAGAGTTGAGGACTAGGTTTCAATGGTAAAATTAGAATTTTAGTCGAAAAATGTCTCTGGTGAAGGTTCAAATCCTACTAAATCTAGTGCTACCTAAATATTTTACATCAAGACACCAAAATATGATTCTAAGCCAAATTACGTCACAAAAAGCTATCAAGTCCCCCAACCCATCTTGTCTCTCTGAATTCCATCTAGAAACATCTGCAACCAACTACAAAATGGCCAATCTAAATTACCCAAAGCTTTATTTAGCCTAATTCGCCAATTAATCATCAAATCTTATTTCCATCTTCCAACCATGCCTAAATAAGACTCAATTTACTCTACTGTATCAAAATTATTCACTTCTAAATATAAAAACGTAACAAATTGAATATGCAAATAAGGAATGAAAATGTTCCTTCCATTGATATCCAAAATAAATTTACATATATCATATCATCATCATCATCATCTTCTTCCTTGGAGAAATTTGCGCTAACTTAGTTATAAAATTGTTTACATCGCAGAATTTATTTCGCGTGGAAAAAGAAAAATGTGAAGAGAGAAGTGAAGATAGAAGTGGAATGGAATGGATGACTCAAGAAAATGATGAAAAATACATTTTTAAAAGAAAGATGAAAAGTTTTTTTTTTTCACTCTCAACTCAAAAAGTTGCTGCAAAAATGAAAATTGTGGAGCAGTGGCAAAAAAAGGGAAGAAAAAAATCTAATGATCCCATTTATTTAAATTTGCACCCTCGGAATATATACAGTCAGAGTCAGCGATGGAGATTGTGGATGTGGGGATTAAAAGCGCTGTTTTAGATCTTCAAAGAAATATTTAGTGTCGATTCAAGAATTTTAAAAGGAGAAGAACTGATAAGTAAATTGATCGACGTCCTGGGAAACTGAAAGTTTGGTGGACTAACATACTGATTGGTTGATACTATAAGTCAAACTGATGGACAGTTTGGACAGTCAAATCAACAAAAATTCATGCTAAAAAGTATATAAGCATAAGCTCTTTGCATAGTAACGTCATCAGAAAGTACTAACAGTTTTTTTCCAACATGAGAATATAATTCTCTATGGATAGAGGCAAGGAAAATATGTGTTGGCTCATAAATTCATATTTACAACATTATGATGAAAAACCATGCTGTTTGTGCGCGAGTTGGATTTATGTCTAATGGAAATGAGGAAGGAAAGGGGATGGGGGAGGTGACTTTTCATTCATACTCAGTGACTAAGTAGAATTAAAGTAAGACATCGACTTAGAATTTTTTTTTCATTCCTCGTTTGGTATTAAATAGAGAAAATCGTTTAATATTATTTATGTGGCATGCATGCAGTTTAATATTTATTACATTTAATGTCTTTTTACATAAATATATTTTTTTTATGAGAATTTCACAAATCAGAATTTAGGATGCAGACAATCACGATAAGCATAAGCGAAAATCCTTAATATTTCAAAAAAAGCAGCATTATCAATAGAGACGATTCAACCTCATACATTACATGTAATTTACACCATAAAATAACAAAATGCTGATGCTCTAGACTACATACATAATCTCCACTTGTACACAAAGCTCTTTCACTCGACGATGTATTCGTGCATGATTGTGAAACTGCAAAACAATAAAAGAAAAGAAGAAGGAAACTGGTAAGGAAGTCAATTGCGGATTTGGAGTGTGATCGTGGTGCATTTATGCTGATTGAAGTATAGCTTTTGTGTGATGGTGGAAGGATGTTAGTTATGTTGTGAGATTTGTGGAATATTGATGGCAATTTTGTGGAATTTTGGAGCTGTTTTAAGGATGTTCATTTGTTATACATTTGGTTTTCAGGACTCAGTAATAATATTGATAAATCTAGTCTAAGCTAGTAAAGATGATGAAGTTGTTGCTCATAAATTCAAACTTGATTGAAGACTTGATGTTTAGCCAAAAGGGTATCAAAAAAATCTGCAATACTTAGATAACCTCATCTCTATTCCAACAACAAGCTATTCTAATTACCCTGCCACCCAAAGCACATCCAATTCCATTCATTACTACCATAAAAATAATCCACACAAAAATGTCAGAATGGAGTTAAAGAAAAGTTGTTTGCCGTTTCAGCGTAAAAGAATTTTTGCACGATTTGCGCAAACACCATTTAAAGCAGAGAACAGAGAGCAGAGCAGCTTAAAGAGCAATTTTAAATGGTACCGTAATAAATTAAGTGTTTTGAGTGCCTCGCATATAATGCTGCGCACAATGGCACATGAGATGAAAGGTGGAAGAATGAACAAAATAATTCTTTTGAGCGGGATATATGCAGTGAAAAAAAGCTGCGAAACAATAAAGGAATTTAGTCTACGGTTTTCGTTCTATCTACTCTTTTTTTTCTTTTCTCTTATTTAGCACATATCACGATTATGCTTGCGGGAGAACTTAGACGATGATTATGATGATGATGATGATGACCATTAGGCCATTGTGCTCCAAAATCTACTTAGACTCATTGTCTACTACTCATCGACTTTTTTCTTGTGTTGTGCATTTCAACTTGACTTCGCGTTTCTCTCCTTTTATTCTCTTAATACTTCTTGGGAGTTCTTTCATTCCAGAACTCAATTTCTTCAATTTTAGTGCAGTTTATTAATGGTAAAATGAGTTATTATCTGTATATGGTCTGCATGTCAATGGTCCAAAATACTTAAAAAACTCATGCTTTTCCTGAGAAAATTGTCACAAATTCATTATTGTTCGATGCTTGCCATGTTTGTTATCATGGACGTGAATAAATTTATGAATATAGTGTCCTTATTAACATTTTATTGACAAAAAACATTTTAATGTGGACTACGTCAAATTCCGCGTTACGTAAAAATACGTACGTAAAAATTACGTAACTTTACAAAAAAATTCAAATTGCAAAAATGCGTTATTTTCAGTCAAACGTAACTGCATCACTACTTTAAAGTTCTCGTCTTTGAAAAGAAATGTTTCTTCTTCTTCATTTTTGGGTTCGCCTGACTGTGCGAGATTTATGGATGAGCACTGGAACGGTCTTTAAAGCTGATGGGCGTAAAAGAATTAATAACAAAGAACTCTTCCTTCACTTGATTCTGTTATATCTACAATGCAAAGTATATTAACAGTTCTACTTCATTTAAAGTAGAAGAAATCATGAACTCTTCGAGATTATATTCAATAAAGAATGTTCTTATGTCCGCAATTTATCCACGGTTGGTAATCGACCAACGCAATTCATTATTTATAAGCAAACCAATCAATATTAATTATCGACATTTCGCAAAATATCGTTGCAGTAATTATTCAAGATTGAGGAAGTTATCGAGAAATAATTAAAAATGTCAGTTCTGAGCTTGAAAGTTAAATCAAATATGATGTGTACGCATATGGTGGTAGAATTATTTAAAGATTGAAATATTTGTAAATTATTTGAATTATTGTTGGAAATCGGCTTTGTAGTGATCGATGATTTGTTGTCCATTAAAATATTATGTCTATTAATTCCTTTTGTGTATGAAATTTTGTTATAATACCTAATTGAGGATTACTATTTCCTAGATAACATAATTATGAAATTTTGATGAACTTTTGTATTAGAAAATCATGAATTCGATCGAAATTTAAAGAGGATTATAGGCAATTATTAGTTTATTATTGAATACCTGTTTTTGAAAATAATGATAATTTTATTAAATTTTTGGTTATTTTGGCAATTAACAACGTCCAGTTTCAGGCTCATAATTTGATGTAATTTAATTATACATGATTTCAAAATATTTAGTCTAAAATGATATTTTACAATAGACTTTACCCCAATAATGTCTATAAACTTTAATATGAAGCTGATCTTATAAACTACCTCAAACTCTCCCGCAAATTGTGAATATAAAGTAAAGAAATCAATTAAATCTGTCAACACGGCCACGACTAAAATAAAACATCCAATAAATATCCCTCAAATGAATGTAAATTTGCTGATTCATTTCCACAGCACTCAACAAAATATTCATCCTAAGTTGTCATCAAAAATTTTCATTTTAATGTCCGCATACCAAAATATTTTTCATCTTCTTTTTTCCCTCATTTTAATATTAATTTTAGACACAGAAATATTTGATCAAAAAAATAAAAGCAAAAAAAATCTCATTTTGTACAAAATGAATACAGAGTATTCGGTATTTCTTTTCAATTTGAAATCAGCAAAGTTCAATACACAAAAGACGTAATTCTTCTCAAAATCAAATACCGTTCAGTAGCCACATTACACAAGCAAAATTGCAATAAAACAAATAAAATACGAACATATATCGGATAAGTAGAAGAAAATGTATTGAAAAAGAAGCTAAAATATTCAAGAAATCATCGAATTGCATTTCTTCAGGTATTTTTTTTTTTTTGCTTTGTTCAGTTCCAAAGCTTTTATTGCAAAAAAAAACAAAAATAAATATATACAGAATTTAAAGCCAACAATTTCATATATATATGTGTATGTAATCGAATATATATCCAGAGAAGGAAGGCAAGCAATCTAGGTGAAAAGTTATAAATCCAAAGCCATTCATTTAAATTGTTATCTCCTTCGCTGACATCACATAAAATTCAAATAGCATGAAAAAACGAGAAGAGAAGAAAATAAAACAAAATGAAAAATTCTTTCAAGTCTAATAGCAGCAACAACAACAACAACAACAGCAACGGCAACAACAGTGAACAATAAGATCAAGAGCAAAGAAACCACAACAACAAGAATCTATGAAGATGGCAGTGCAAATATAAAATGTGCACGAAATTATGGTACATGGGTTGGGTCGGCTATATTGGTAGGCTTTATCTAGGAAGAGTCTATGGGAAATTGGATGTTTTTGAAGGTTTTGGGGGTTAGGAAGGTTTGAAGACCAATATTATTGATTAAATACAAATTTTGTCAATTTTTAGTTTTTTGAAGAAAATTTGAAATTTTAGGATTCGAACTCATCAAAATTTTAAGTTCTGATGTACAACTTACAAACGGTCAAGTAAAGATTGTCCAGAGTATACAGATGGATAAATTTTTAAATGTAGGCTACTCAAAATTGATAACAAAATGTCAATTCTTTAATTTTGTCAATCTCCAACCTACATTTACCCAAAAATTCAAACCACAACCATTCCAAAAGAACCGGAACTTTTCGACCAAAAATTCTTCATATAGGCATCCCACGTACCAGCAAGCAAAATGAGAATAATAAGAACTTAAATGAGAAGGAGCGAGAGAAAAGGCAAGGTTTTTTTTAATATCATCATTGCTGCCGCGTGGCGACTAAGGCTAAATGCATTTTCTTATTCTACTTCTCATTCTCTCATTCTCATCTCTTTATTCTTTTAAAGAACAAATAAAATAATTCCACTGCAGTTTATTTTATTTTATATTATTTTATTTTTATTCATTTCTTCTTATTTTTTTTTACTCAATTTTTCTTTGCTTTTGTTTGCTTCAATTTTGTGTATTCATCTCCTCTTTTTTGCACTACTCTCCTCCTGATATGCTTTGAGTAATGCTTTTGCTGCTGCTTCTGCTGTTGTTTGCATTTGATGCAAAAGAATATATAGATTATGTCTGTATATAAAATGAGAAGGATATTTAAGGTAGGTAAAATGAAAAGAAAAGAAATGAAAAAGAATAGGTAAATATCTTTCATGCTGTCTCTCTAGTTTCTTTCTTTTATCATTATTTTCAATACCTGGTGGAGAAAAATTAGGAAAAATATTTTTTTATACAATTTTTTTTTGTGTGATACGTGATATTCATAGATAAAGATCCTTTAGTTCCTTTATTATATGTATTGTTGTGTAAGATGTGAATTAATTAGGTTTTCTTGGAATAGATTCATCAAAGATTTATTCATGTATTGTTGGCTTTATAGGCTTCAAATTGATATTGAATAAATGATTATAATATTACCTTTTATCGACATAAGGTTCGGTTCATGATAATCTATCATCAAATTGTAATTTAATAAGACATGGCATTGTTCGAGAATGACATCTTTTGTTTGTGAGTAGGGGTATCTAAAAGGTATAAATGTGAAAATTTGGAATTAGTTTATTAATTTTAGCCTTTTGTGATCAAATTATGATGGTTTGTTGGTCAAGGCTGCGTTCTCTTAGTCGTGGTTCGTGGCATCCTTTTACTGTCTTAAGTCATTTTGAGATAATTACATATAGAAATATTAAAATTTTATCAAATATTTTTTTAAATATTTTGAAAACTTTAAAGAAATGCTGAAATAACTTTTAATTAACAGTCACAAATGTCAAATTCTTAAATTGACGTCACTTTCGATCAAATCCCAATGAAAATTTAACTTTTTACTAATTTTTTTTTGTAGGATGTTACTAACTTATTCTGTGGGTGAATTTCAATAAAGTTATCGACGTTTTTTAGACTTTTCAATACTTTATAATACTTTATTGAAGCTCAAACTTTTTGGTAAAATTCAAAGGTATTTGTGAAGGAAGTTCTATTTTTGTCCTGATAAGAGTTTTTCAATATATCCATACAATATTATGAAAAACAGTATTGTTGCTTCCTTAATCTAATGAATTCTATGAACTCATTATGAAGATGGATTCGTGAAAAAAATTTGAACTTTTTTGAAGTTTTTGATCTAATTTCACTTCTAAGAATTAATTTTATCCAAAAATTCCAAGTCATTGACATTATAAAAAAATTCATAAAACATTTCAAAATTCATACCTTCCAATCACCACAAACCCCTTATTGTGATGAAATCAACCTTTAAACTAGATTATGAGCAGCTTATCGAAAGCATGTCAAAACTCAACATCTCAATACATCTTCAAAGAAATTCAATTCATTCAACCATGAAAAAAAAAACATATTTAATCTTTATTTTTTGAACTCAATAATACCCGAGTAATCCCTCAATTATAATTACTTATCCTCATTTATGATAACCTAAATTGCAACAAGATTTAATTAGCAGAAAATACGAAATTTAGAAACTTTTCCAGCTGCTTCAGATAAAGAAGAATTTTTGCTACGCATGTACTGAAAATTAATTTCATCTCTTATCCCCACTGGGGCAGTCGCAATTCTCTATTCTCATCTATGTACATTAGAGCACGAGCACTGTACAACGCTTTTTATGCTTTAAATCTTTTAGCAAACTAAGAAAAGTGGAATACAAAAAAAAAATTATATGTATATATAAAGCATGTATATCTCGTCTCTTGCTTGCTATACGAGTTTTTAATCCGAATATTCTGATGAAGAGTGGAAGTATTTAAATATTTTGGCGTAAATTTAAAATTATTATTGAAGTGTTGAGAGGGAATATGAGACTGAATGAGATGAAATAAAATTTATAATTTTGTGTAGATTGCAACAGGGATAAAGATGGGAGATTTTGAAGATGTAGAGGGAAGGGAGGAGGAAATGAAGGAGTTTAAGGTAACCTATGTCTAAAATCAAGTATGAATGGTTTGGGATTTCATTGTAGGATTTAAAGATAACAGTACAATAATTTCTTTGATATATCATAGTGTCAATAGCTTTAAGAGATAAGAACCTAGTTAGTGCCAAACGTTTTTATTACTCCAAAATTGAAATTTAACTGGATAGCTTATATGACTAGTGATACAACTAATACCAATGATTTTAAGCTACTTTACTTAAAGTACCATTGATAAAGCTTCATTTTAAGATTGTCCAAATTTTCATCTGTACCAACCCATTCCCTCGTCTTCTAGTACATTTTTTGAGCTATAGATGCATGACACTTACGTCATCTATAGTTTGACTAGACAATTCTAAGGATTAAATTGATAAAGACTCTCTCAGAAGCCAGAATCAGCAACATTTGTTATAGTCTTAACCAAATACGTAATTCAACTCCTCCATTACCTAGTTACGAACCCCTCACAACAATAAACCGATTAAATAAAATTGCAGCAACAGCAGATAAATATGAAGATTGACATCATTTCACAAAACATCCTACAACACTCATTGAATGCATGACTATAAGCCTCTCATTCCACAATTCTTCTTTATTATAGATCTTTATACGTCTCTAAAGGAACCTGAGCACGACATGAATCGTTTCGTATGTATGAATGTACACACAGAGCAAAAAGAGAGTCGGGTGAATATTGCAAATATAAAAACTCATTGTTATAGCTTAGATGTAGGTAAATAATAGTGAGTGAATAAGAGAGAATGAAATACAAATGAAAAAAAGGCATTTCTCGTTGGCAAAATTATCCATCGAGGCTTAAAAAAACGGCAGAAAAATTTTTTTCAATCTTCATTTTTTTCGTAAATAAAAAAAAAGAGAAAAAAATTCTTATTCAAATGAAAGAAAAAAAAATGTTCTCGTCAAAAGCCAGATGTGCTGCTGCTGCTTTTCATATTGTATGACCTGGGACATGTACATGTAGACATACCGCACATGAGACATGAAATATTTTTCATGTCTTCTTTTCTTCAATAACATTTTTTTGCTGTTAATTTTCATATTTTTTTGGGGGCGTCAAGTGTGATGTATATACGTAAAAATATCTTTTAAGACGGGATTTTTCCCTAGAATTTCCACATTTCTAAATTTATAAAAAAGTATACAATTTACATTTTATTTTTCTTGATAAGTGGAAAAGAAAGAAATATTTCAAAACATTTTATATCTCTTACTTATTTTTCTCACACAAGACTTGACAAGATATTTTAATTGGATGAACGTGTATATATTGTGCAACCGTTTATTCTTGTTTGTAATCAAATTTTACGTTTGTAAAGTAAACAATGTTTTGCATCATTTCCAACAAGAAAAGATACATGAAGTTTATGTACCATTTAAATATTCGTTTCGCTAATGAAAATGCTACTGTTTTTGGATATGCTTGTTATACTTTTGCGCAAACTTTAAGGTTTTTGTTTGAATTTGTTCTTGGATGTGGTAATTTTTAAAGAAAATAGAATCAGTTGTTGGAATTAAGAAGCGCTGACCTTGTAGACTGAGTAATTGGATGGGATGTGTAAATAGATGCTTTAAGGAAGTTGGATCTTGTATGTTTTGAGAAATTATGATTTTTATGTCATAAAATGATTTTTGAGCTTGCTACTGATCAATAAGACTTAATATTGACATGATTGAGTACCCACGAAGCTAAAATATTTCCCATTAGTTTCAAAATTCAAATCAGATTCAATTTGATAGGAATCGAATCCATGTTCACAAACTAAATTACTTTTGCACATTCGGACGATCATTTTTGCCATTCAGCCATTAAATTCTCTCAGCTCCTTGGCTAATTTCAACAATCTACAATCTTATATCAACCAGACACATTTAGAACCCTAACCTCAATCCAAAAGACTCCAAAAACACATTTAAATCAATTCTAACAAAGACCACCATGACTCAGCTCCTGGGCTTTAACCTGAAACTATTTAGTCATTCAAACGATCTAAACATCAAGACAGACATTAAAAAAAAATTTGCAAGATATATCTCTACTGCTTGAATCTTGATGAGAATAATAAAAATATTTTAAAGATACTTAAAAATGCTTCAAGAAGTTAAGAATCCAGCCATGAATTTAATGTCAGCTCATGCCGTACGCCATATGACACTCTAAGCAAACTAATTGTGAATATTAAAACTACAAACTGCAATTTGCACACCCAGCAGTTGTGTATGCAATTATGTCTTTTAAGAAACTGTAAAATCTGCAAACTTTGCCAAACAGGATACTTTAAAAATATATTTAATTCAGAATTGAAGATTTCTAACTGTACAGATTATCTATTCTTGAGACATGTTGTCATTCATTAATGCTGCCAATCTTCCTACTAAAAAGTGCTGTCCAGAATATAAATTTTGAGATTCTCGAAAGACCAGTTTTTTTTTTAGTTTTTGTAAAATTTAATTTCCATTTAAATTTCAAGATGGAAAGTGAAGATGAAAGGCTTCCAGAAATAGATAGAAAATAAGAATTAAGCATCACACACTAAAAACTAACAGTCAATAAAATAATAAAGATTAAAACTTCACGGATGGTCTCTAAAAAAGACAGAAAAAAAGAGTCTGTTCATGATAAAAATGAATAAAGTTTTATAATCCACATAATTTCTTCTTGATGCTTGCATATTTAGCGAATTGCTCACGTAGCTTGCAAGTCCATTAAACAAATGAACGACATAATCTGGAAATAATTAGCGAATCTGCACATCTTGTCGTCATTTTGATAATTTTTTATGTATTATAGTAATATTAACCCTGACATACTGATGGTTCATTGGAATCTGTTGATATGGAATGGGATCATTAACTTATGGTGTTCTTATGGAGCAAAGAAGTTTTTAAAATTCATAAAACTTTCAAAATTCAAAATTTTAACTTTTGAAGTTTTGTTGGAAAATTTGAGCTTTTATATAATTTTGTTTTTCATTGAAGTTCTGCCTTAAAGTTCATCTTGAGTCATAATATCATTAATATTCCAGTAGATAAAGGTTTAAAATCAAGCATGAAACTAGTTCAACTATTTTAAATCTATTAAAAATGCAAAATTTTGAGTTTTGTTTTATTTTTGTATCAGCCATTTTGTTCTAAAATATATGAAGTACTAAAAGGTAATATTTTTCAAACTAAGTTCTAAAATAACGTAATTTTCCAAAGATTTAAGATTTGAAATAGCGAAAAATGACAATTTGGATCTCTAAAATTTGATTAAACAAAATTTTGTAACATTTCAGCCTATTCTATCTTATTATATCAATAAATTCCCATCAAATCAAACACTAGACATCATAAGCCATTGACCCCAATTCAAGTGTTAAATATGCAGAAATAAAATTCTATATTCAAGGAATTGAACAAAGATAAAATCATCAATAAAACACGAAACGAAAGAAAATAAAAAATTTAATCCGATTTTCGTATTAATGAAGGTCACTAGTGTTATCTGTTCCATCAAAATTGTCTGTTCAATACTCTCATTGTGCATGCAATAGACCTATCTTGGCTTAGTTCCGCTCGTAGATGCTCCCTTGCTGATGATTTAACAAATTCTAATGAAAAATCTGTGTGCTGTTGGAAAAAAAGGGAAGATAGAGAAAGATTAAAAGGGCATCAGAAGCAACAGAATCCAAAATCAGTAAAATGAAAAAAAAAGGAATTTAATTTTTTTTGTGTGTTGTGTAAAAAGGGAAATATTTCAATTTAGTACGGAGAATTCAAAGAAAAGAATTACGATGATGATGATTGAACATCCTGCAGGGTTATATATACATTTTTGTTCCTATTGATCTGCTTTTGCAGGTATAAAATTACATACTCCAAAATCTTTGTTCTCTTTTGCTCTTTGCGTTGGCACATTTTTTTAGTGTATGCAGCTGTAGTGAAAAAAAAATTATGAAATTTCATTGACTTCAAGTGCCGACGAGACAGACACATTTGTTATTAGAATATTCAAATAAATGAAAAAAATTATCATGTTTAGACAGCTTTAAATGGCTGACAATCCGATCAACAAATTGGACCCCTTTTATCATTCTGAATATGTCTGTCCACGAACAAATTACTTCTTATACATAATTAATTCCGATAAAGCAAACAAGAATTTTGATTAAAGAAAAAAGTTTTTTTTTTCTTCTCATTTAATCACTAAGCTTTTGACTACTGCTTATGAAATCTTTTTTTCTGTTATTCTCATTCATTCTCATATTCTAGAGTTTCATATCGCCTTTCATGCATTAATAACATACAGATTGAGAATTAAAAAAAAGAGAAAAAAAATGAATTTAAGTCGATAAAAAGGCAATAAAAGAAGTTTTTTTTGAAATTCTTTCGTCTTCTTTTCTGTATCTTTTTGCTTCTTCCTTTTTTACTTTTTAGCATATTTTTCGGGAAAAGGTGAGTTGGTAGTTTGGTTTGTTCTATTGAATTACTATTAAATATTTTTTTAAATACTGGGGGTCTCGATTCGAATAATTGTTAGGCTCCTTTAAAATCAACTCAAATCGAAACGTATTAAAAATAATTTATTAAAAAAGAAAATTTTAAATTTTGTTTTGGATTAACTGCTCAAAACTTGCTCAAAACGAGGCAAAATTCAATTTTTGCTAAAAAAATTTCAGTTTTAATTTTTCTTTATGTTATAGAAATTTGAACTATTAAATTTATATCAGGATTAAATTAAAGAATCTAAATTTAAAAAATTTAAACATTTGAAAATTTTAAAACATAAATTTTATTCAAGTTTTGAATTTAATTCAACAATTCAAATTATAATTTTAAGTTTAAATTTTTTTTTAAATTTAAATTTTCAAAATTAACAAAATATTCAAAACTTAAATTCAAACAAATTTTCAAAACTTGATATTTTTAAAAATTGAAGATTAGATTTTAATTTTAATTTTGCTAAAGAATATTAAACATAATCATCAAGGCAGACAGAGCTAATGAAAATGAAAGAACTTTAAGTTCAACAAGAATTTTGCTTGTTACATACAATATTCGAAAAAAATGTTGAAAAAAAGAAATTCACCCAATAGTTCGACCCGAGTGGGAATCGAACCTCACACCTCTCGATTGCCGGTCAAGTGCTCAGACCACTAAGCTATCGGGCTTAGCCATTGGAATTGACAATTTACCAATCGAGAGGTGTGAGGTTCGATTCCCACTCGGGTCGAACTATTGGGTGAATTTCTTTTTTTCAACATTTTTCTCGAATATAATCATCAAGGATACTTTTGACAATCTTTTGATTTAATTTATTTTATTCCATCATTCGAATGATTCATTCAAAATAAATGCAGTCAAAATTAAATTATTATTCCAAAAATGCTCATTAGTATCTCAACCAATAATACAGAATTTTACAACCTTCAACTTATTTTCCATGTTCATTCTATAGTGTATATATGTAAAAAGTTGAAAAATAATAAGAAAAAAAGACCTGAAACTTGAGAGAGTGAACGAAAGAGACTTGAGAATTGTAGGTAAGAATTTTGTAACTGCTGATGTTGCTGCTCTCGACACAAGAATAAGAAAAATAAGAAGTAGAAGTAAAGTAAAAAAAATTCTTTTTAAAATGCATCGCTCGTACAACAAACGGTTGAATAAAATGAGGAAATGAACAAACATTTTATTGTGTAACTCAATTTTTATTCTCTCGCTTGATCTCGAAAATAAAATTTATTGAAACAGCCCTTGAAGGTGACAAACATTTGAGGAACTATGGGATTGGCAGTCAATCCTTTTTTCACAGAGACACAACTCCAAAAAAAAGAAGGAAAAAAATGTTGATTGTCATCCAATTTTTATGTCTCGTAACGCCCGTAAAATTCCCATTTTCATTTTAGAACAGGACGTGACGAGAGATAATGACACAAAAATGAGGAATCCTTGTCTGTAAAAATATAAAATCGATATCCTTTTAAAATTAGACATCATTACTAATGGAACCGAATGAAACTAATTATTCTAATTATTCAAGCAAAAAATACTTTTTTTTTTCAAAAAATGAGAATTAAAGCATTAAATTTCAACTTTTCTTTCGGTCATTTCTTCTTTTTATTACCTTTTTTACTTTTAATGTCCCAGCAACAAATAAATAACACAGGCACAAGAAATGTACGTAATAAAGCATTTAAAGAACACAAAAATTTCGCATTTTTCATTACCATTTATTTACATGTATATTCAGCTGTGATGTTGTTGCTGTAAAGTACTTGTTCTCGTTGTTAAGGAATTGGTGGAAAGGTTTGAGGTGTTTTGGGAGTGGAAGCGCATTTTTTTGAGTTAATTTGAATGGAAATTTTGAAATCAAAGTGGAATTTTTAAAAGAGTTTTTAGATCTTGGGAATCGAACTTCCCACTGGCTTTAGTCAGAAATAACAAATGACAGACCAGAGTTGGCAAAACGCCAGGCGTCGGACGCCAATGACGCCAAAAACGTCCGACGCCAAATCGGACGATTCCAACTCTGTGACAGACTACCATTCGAAGTTTCAAACTATCATCGAATTTTCTTAGTTTTTATGTGACAATTTGTTCATTAGTTTATATTCTATTAAATTGGTTGTTACATTAACTATGCATTTAAAATCAATTTGCTTACATTTTAATCTCAAAAATCATTTTTTTCGTACTTCAAAATTATTTTTTTTTGTCACATTATCATTTAATTTTAAAAGTGATCCAAAAGTAAAATATGGTCAAGTATCACCTAAACCTAACATAAACTTTAATAATTTCACTAACAAATTGACTTAAATTTTAATCATATTTCAAAAACTAAATTTATCTTGCTATTGGTCAGTGCTACCACAAAAAAGTATATCAATTTCATGTTTATCAAACGCGGTCAGCTGAAGGCAATTTTTGTGATTAGAGTTGTAAACCAAAGTTTTTGTATGATTTGTTAGGTTATGTATCAGCCTTGACTTGTATGTATTGTTAAATGAACTTTTTGATTTGAATTATTCAGAAGTCATGCTATATGAGAATTAATAAGTAAAGTTTGAAAATTTACATAAAGAAGTAAAATAAAATTATTTTGAGATTAAAGTACCTTAACTTAACTCTGATTTATTTAAGAGTAGTTTAGCCCCTAAAAATTATTAGCGGAGTTTTAAAGTGCCGAATTTGACAAGATATATTTCAATTCCTTCAATTCAAAAAAAAAAAAATCCTCAAAATTTACCTCATTGTGATTCCTTGCCAATGATTAAATTTAAAAATTCCTCAGATCAATGAATTTAATCTGCAAGATTTCAAATTAAATCCATTCAAAATTTGTAGAATGTTCAGATAGTTCAAAATTAAAATGATTCAAAATAATTAAAAATTCTCATAGTCAGCCATCTCCCAACCCAATCTGAAGATAACAACTCATTCATCTCCTGCAAAATTACACTTAAAATAACTAAAAAAGAAATATCTTAAAGGATGTAAAAATGAAATTCGTCGAAGATTTTTTTTTTACTTTTCTTATTTTGCTTGTGTTTCAGGAGAACAAAAATCCCATCATGATGATTTATGGCAGCGTGTGGAGTAAGAAAAAAAAAAAATATAAAAAAGTAAAGAGAAGAAAAACAAGAACAACAAAAAAAGTACACCGAGTAGAGTAAGAAAGAGAGAAAGATAAGTGAGATAGTATTAAGGAAAGACATAAAACAGCACCAACAGTGCATTTTGCTGTTGCAAGGAAAGATGAAAAAATTAAATAAAAGGAACAAATGGAGTTGTAAAAAAAATTATGAAGTAAAAGAAGGAAAAAAATGTGTTTTTTTGGATGTTGTATAGTTTATGCTTGTTGTAAAAAAGGAAGTTCTCCAACACTTTTATACATAGCACTTTTTTCATGCCTGCTTGAAAAAGATCTTCATTCATTAAACGAAGAAAAAAAATTGTGGGTGATCTTTCATATGTTCTAAGCATGATTTTTATGATTATTCTTTCATCACATCAGTCAGTCTCACGATTCTTAAACCGCTTCACATCATCATCGTCATCATCGTCATGTGAGATGCATTACACACAGTCACCGTATAACCTTAAAAAATATTACTTTTGAGATGCATCATTAATATCACAAAAAAATGAGAACTTTTTTTTTTATAAGTGTGCAAACTGTAAAAATGCTGTATTTAAATAATTTATGTACATGCACTAAATTAATGTCTCGCGATGACATTTCTCATGTCTCTACATTTGGCTGTCTTTTTCTGTCGTTCCTCTCTTCCATTTGGCTAAGCACCAAAATTCAGTCCATTTAAGTCATAAGATCTCTTTTGAAACTTACATTTCAGCGAAATGTTCATTTTTTCACTCGTTTTGATTAATTTAGGTGCAACGATGTAGTTTTATATATTTTATTTTCTGTGTGGATAGACTTGTTCTCTTGTAAGGCTGATGCGCTATGGAAATTTATTTTTATTGAGTTGAGAGAGGAATTTATTGGGTGAATGAGATTTCTTCTTTCGTATGTTTTTTTGGAGAATTTATTGATTTAAATGCGATGGAAGTGTGTGAAATGGCACTAATGGAAATCGTAAATTTGAAAGAAAATTCTTTAATTAAGAGAGAGTGTGCATGACAGCTGGGGGTCTGTGACAGGTTTGATGGTTTGAGGTGAGAGAATTTTGGATTTTATTAGGATTTAGTGATTGGATTTGCTAAGATGTGTGCTATGAATAGATAACTGCTGTTTAAATTTCTTAACTAGGTGGATTGTTCTGGTTTGGTAGCAATTTTTATCAATTTTCTTTAAAACTAGTAATTAAGTACTTATGATCAGTTTAGAATGACTGAAATATTCTGTGACTCAAATTCGGAATTATAAATCAAGTGTTGATAGTTCAAATCCTTCCATATCAATTGAAAATTCTGTTAAATGCTGAAATATGACTGAAAGTTGATGGCTCGAATCCTACAGTTATGAATTTTCACAAAAGGCTTTAACAGTAACAGTTCGAATCCTTTCAAATTGAACTTTCACAAAATAGACGTAAAAACCATTAAAATCCCTTCAATTGACTATTGTGAGTTCAAATCTCAACACAATGCCTAAAAAATCCACAAATCTCTACTTACTTTGCAAATCAATATAAATAATCAGTCACAAAACTCATCTAGCTTCTAATCCTCACTATTTTTTTTGCATGATTTAATCATCCAAAGTGCTCTCCGAGGCGATTCTATTCAAATGAAACTCATTTGTTAAGGACACTCGGAGCATTTTATTATTATTACTTTTTTGATTACAAGTTTATTTAATTTCAAGAACCAGAATGAATATTTTTTGTGTCTGCAACAAAATCAGAAATTAATCATCGATGAATTTTAGAATGTAAAAAAAAGAGACCTTCAACTCACATTCAGCATGACATTGAGACGGTTTCTTATAAAGAAAAGAAAGAAATGTGTGTTCAATTATAAAGAACTCAAATTTCCTAATGACGCATGAAAAGATCCACTTTCGTTCCTTAATTTCATCTTTTTTTATCGTTGATATATTTTTATGTTTATGTTTATCATGAAAATAAAAAAATAAAAATAAATATGAGAGAAAGAAATCCTCTTTCCATATCTATGTCGAGTTGAAAAGAGAAATGGATGATCCGAGTGGAGAAAAGAAGCCTAAAGGAGGAATAGCTGAGGAATATTTTAAAAGTAAATATTTATTTTATCACTAAAATGCAGAGCAGCTTGAAAATGAGATAAAGATAAACAAACATAAAGCTGGTATGTAAAGCCACAAAACACCATAACAATATTTTCAAACAGCAAAAATGAGGAAAGAATAGAAATTGAAAAGGAATTTTTTTTAGTCTGCAGACGCGACAGCAATAAAAAGTCTCATAATAAACACGAAAAATGAATTTTGTAGAGAAATAAATGAAATGAACAAAAATGGGAGACGGAAAATGTGCAGAGATAGCAATTAGTGTGTAAAATATGATTCTCAACTACTTAGTTGCAGGGTTGAGGTTTATAAAATTTGCTTGACAGGCTGAAATTTTTTAAATTGTTGAATAGAATTTTTATAAAAAAAATTTTCAGCTGTCGGCAATTCATAATAAGATGTGAGTGAAAGTTCAAGTGGATGGATGAATCAGTTTACAAAATATTCTATAGGCAGGTGCCAATATGCTTATTGTTGAATCTCATTGAATTTGTTGAATTCTAAGAAATTGGATATTTGTTTAGTTAAAGGATTAGATAGACACAGGAGGTCTATGATCTGAAAAGATTATGTAGAGTAATAATTTGTTTTGAAATTCTAATCTAGTTTTGGAATTATGAAAAATATGTATTGTTAATTTGTTGGAAAGGGATTTTAGCTTATGAAAGAAGGGATGTAAAACTATGAAAAATGAAACAAAAAATATAGGTAGGGGTCTGAAACTACAAAAAATGAAGAAAGCTCCCAAAGATGAACAGAAACTATTAAAAGGGACATGAAACTGTTGGAAGGGAACTAAAACGATAAAATGAAGCTTGTAAAATCTAAAAGGGCTGTAACTACCAAAAAAAAATCTAAAATTTTTTAAAGGAGTCTAGATTCAATTGGTCTTAAATTACTAAAAAAGGGGTCTGCAACTATCAACAGCAATTAGAATTCTCAAAAATGCTTCAAAACTTATAAAAGAGCCTCAAAAATTTTGAAATTAACCTTAAATCAACCAAAATTGTACTGAGTCATCGAAAGGGGTGTAAAACTATCTATAAGGGGACTGAAAATTATAAAATAGATCAAATCAATCAGTACAACTAAATTTACACTCCTCATCATTTCCCAACTCTGCATTATAATTCCCAAAAATACTTAATGTGTACATTGTTGATAAACTAATTGTGAAATATAATTTTAAAGAAAAAGTTTCTCTCTACACGAAAAACTAAATTGTTTCAAAAACTCGACACTCACATATTGTTTGTGTACTTAACTATATGGCACGACGGATGTTCTGAAATGTAGTACATATCAATTTTGGATATTTATATTCTCATAAACACACAATATGGTTTTCAAAGCAATATTATACTCCATTGACATTGACATTTTTTGCCTTACTTTGCTTTCCCACCTTTCTTCTTTCGTCGTTTCGTCTTCTTCTTTTTAGAAGTGTACATAATATTTAAATTTCACATTAATGAGCTAATCGTACAGGAAATATAGTTATGGTCACATACATGTGTACACACATATTCAAGACAATTTTTTTTTGTTAGGTTTAAACAAGTTTTAATTTTCCCATGAAAAACCTCCGATAAATGAGTGAACGAATAACAAAAATGGGTGGAGTTGTTCGTCAGTGATGTGAAGATTTATGGAGTTAGATTAGGAAATAGAGGTTTTGGGTCTTGGAATATGTTGAATTATAGGGATAATAAGGGTGCTGTCAACCAGGAAGTTGGGAGAAATTTGAATAAATTTAATCCCAAAATTATTAATTTGATCCTCCTTGAGTATCTAATCCCAAACCATCCTAGACATCATCATCAAAGAACCCCACAAAAAAATATCCAACGATGATTTTTATCCACAGAAAAAAAATTTTTTGGTCTTCATTACATTATAACATACGAGAATTGTGGTTTCATTTGTTCATGTGAATGTGATGTAAAATGAGAAGGAGAAGAAAAAAATGTAACAAAATAAAAAAAAAATTAAATTAAAGTTTAAGCCTTAAAAACGAAGTAAAGCATGAAATAAACAGATGCATACAAAGGCAAGCATTCGAAATATCACAATCATTATTGGGGGATAATGCAAACAGAATGTCATGTCGATATTTGTATTAAATTACCAATCGAAATGGGCTAATAAAAAAAAACGTTGTCGGTTGATTCTCTTAGTGCTGGCTTATATGGAATATTTTAATTTCTGCACACTAAACATTATCATTAAGGATATGGATAAAGGTTGTTGTTTTAAATTGCAAACTGATCGTTAAAAACGTTAAAATTTTTATTTTCTTTGATCGATGAACATAAATTTTACATTAATTATCAGAGTTGCTACTGGCTTGTAAGATACGGTGGTGATTTTATCTTTCGATGTTGAATTGAATTTACATGATTATGTATTTTATGGAGACGTGAGTTTTCTCTTGATTTGAGTTGAAATTGATTTTTGTGGATGGAATCTGCTGAGAAATTGTTTGATTTCTGAACTTTGTGGAGTTTTATTGTTGTTGATAGGATTTGAACACACATTAGCTTTAAGTCATAAAATTGTTGTTTCGTATTTTGACAATCTCTAATTCGATAGGATTTGGACTTAAAACGTTTAAAGCTTATGAATTTTGATTGATTATTCAAAGATCTACTATACAATTGGTCTTTTTTTGTAATTTTTTCGACCATATTTCATTGATAACTAGATACAAACATTATGCTATTACTTTTCAATCTAGTCCATAGTTACATTTGATTTAAAACCGCTAGGTTAATATCAAGATTATCCCATACTGTTCCGCCTTATGCTTTCTTATTAATCAATAAAGGATTGCTATTATTATCAAAGATCTACTCTATTAAGACACAGAACTGCTAACTCTCATTTGACCAATCAACATATTCATTCTAATGACTAACTAATCTTAATAGAATTAGTTTGATTGAATAATAATTCAATAATCTGCTAATATCACAATCCAATGACCAGTATGAATGACTAAAACGAATTCAAATCAAATCAAAAAAGATCAATACCCTCATAACAAATTAATATTGGCCAAAAAAGAATCAGATCAAGTCCGTTGATCTTCAAAAGCAATAAAAAATTTAATCAATGCATAATATAGTATTTCAACATAAAAATCAGGTCGCGTTCTGATGCAAATTTAGCAAATAAATTCTAGAAAATGCCCAAAAGATGTGTCTCAGTCGAATATAAAATTAGTATTATTTACACATCTACCTACACACATTTGAGAAATTTTATAGCATTTTTATCTAACTTTCAAATCCCAGGATACCAATTAGAAATCTAGGTAACAATTCTGCCTTTTTTCATCACGACGATTGAAAATGTTTTTTTGTTTAGTGAAAAAAAAAGTTTTACAATCAGCTTAAAAATGGACAAAATTTCATCGACATTTATTTTATTACATTTTTGATAATGAATGTCTTGTTTTAAATCGAAACATTTTTTTTTGTTGTGATAATGGAGAAACAAGAGAAAGATTTTTATATAACAAGGGAAAGAGATGATAAAGACCCACAGTTTTGATGTAACTTACTGAAATAAAAAAGCAGTTTAGTCATAGAGTTTACATCAAAACCGCAGAAGAGCCAGATCAGTAGTAAAAATCGATGAATTTGAGAAAGAATAATGCGCATTTCATATAAAATATAATATGTTAAAATTGTGAAAAAATAACGGTCAAAATGGATTTGAAAAAATTTTATTTTTTACTTGAAGTTCAAAAATTGTGCTGTTTTGGATTTTAAGTCGCCTTTTCTCAATAATTCATTAATCAAAATCGATAGTTTAGCATCTAAAGTTAATTGTTAATCTGATTCAAAACCTTTAAAACCATTTAAACTTGCTAAAATTTAAGTTTTAATATATTTGTGGCAGCCATTTTGTACTAAAATAAGGAGTACTAAAAATTAACCATTTTGAATTTTATTTTAAAATTAATGTAAATTTTATTTTTATAGAAAAATCCCTTTTATTCTGTTTACTTCAGACAACCAACAGTCAGACAACCAAACTACCATCAACATAATTTACTAAACTTCATAAAAATCCCCTCAAAAAATAAAAATGAAATAAAACACAAATGAAAGAAACAAATTCTTGATGAATCATTTTATTGATTTGAAATGTTTCGTTTTTTATTTCTTTTCTTTCCGCACCGCGCGCTTCAATAACATTCTCCCGAAAAAAAAGTGTCGAGTTCATAATTCGAATGAATGAGCGAGAGTTAAAAAATGAATAAATAATATAATTAATGGCAATTTAAAAGCGAAAGAATTTTTCACACATTTTTTACTTCTCCTACTTAAGTCGTATTTTTTTTCTTCTCTATTTCCATTTGTTGTGCTATGTACTTGCTCAATCGCTTTTGTATTCGATCGTAGCTCGCTTACCAAAAAGAATTATCCATTTTTTTATTCTTGACTGTTCCGCATTTAGTCTCGAGGCGATTTCGAAATAGAATATTTGAATTTTATGGCATTTATGGCTTTTGAGAAAACGTTCTCTTATTCATGTTTTTGTTAATTTTCGCTTCTATAACGGACGAGAGGGAATTGCTTTTTGATTGTGGAATTTATTGAGGCGCATTCTGTGTATATAACGTCGTGCAACAATGTCTGTAATGCTGCTGATATTGAAATTCTTTTTTTGTTGGATAATTTACGATTGTTGGATGAGTTCTGCATGAGAGCTGGTTATGTGCTAATTGATTTGTTGATTGGATGGATGCGTGAATTTTTTTTTTTGAAATCAAAGGAAATATTTATTGAGCTTGCAATCACTTATATCACGTTTATTGCTGAATTGATGCTGAATCAGAATGTGATGATGAGTTTTGTTGAACTTTGAATTACTCATTCATTCCTCAAAATACTTTAGTACTTAAGCAATCAATAGTAAAAAGTAGTACTTTAGTGTCTTGTATTAGAACAAAAATAAAATAAAAAAGATTTTTTGTACTCTTTTTAGTACAAAATGGCCGACACTCAAATTTAAAAAATTAAATTTTGTAATTTTTATCAAATTAAGTATTGTTAAAGCAGTTTTATGATGTTTCATGCTTTATTATAAGCTTTGAACTATTAAAATATCAATGTTAAAAAACCAAGAATAAATAAAAATGCAGAATTTCATGAAAAAAATTGAAAAAGTTTAAATTTTGTAAACAATTTTTAAATTTTGAGTTTTGAGCTTTTTCAAACTTCTCAGCTGTTCACAATGGTCCGAAATCGAAAAAAATGTTCAAAAATACATTTTAGGGGAAAATTTAGAGGTTCAAAAGTTTTTGTCGATTTTCTTTATTTTGATAGTTTTAATAGCTTTATTATGATTTGATTATACACTCCTGAAAAAATCAGCCTATAATATTAAGTGTAAGTATGATTTTTTGTTAAAAATGTATCAAAAATTTTTGTAAACAAACAAATTTGTATGGGAAAACAAGTGAAATTAAAATGCAAATTTCTGGAAAAGGAGGTAAAAGGAGGTTACAAGAGCATGATTAGAAGGTAAATAAAGACTCAATCTTTGGATTCTGGTAGGTTTCAGAGTCCCCCGAAAACCCCTTTTTAACTTATAAGCATTTGAAGTTTTGGAAATTTTCAAAAATTCAAATGCATTTTCCCTAATGATTAAGTATTTGGCTAATGTTTTATAAGCTTTAACATAAAATCTGAGCATTAATTAATGTATTGACAGTAATTAGAACATGTATCAAACGATAGAAAGTGGAAAATTATTATAAAACTTTTTCATGGTGTTTTTGTACACAAAATTTTCGTGACTTTCATTAATGATTGACAGAGTTAGACAACGATTAGAAGGCTGATATTTTCACAGAAGATGCGTCAGTTTATGTTTTATAATCGTGCATTTAAAAAATCAGGTTTAAAAGACATGACTTTTTTGTATTTTTGAACATTTTTTTCGATTTCGGACCATTGTGCTGTTTAATTTTTTTTCTAGCTAAATTTTAAAATAAATTCAGTTTTAATATCATTTTTAATTTTTTGAGTGCTATATAACTCCTTAAATATAACAAATTACTATCCACCAACTTTGACAGTTGGCAACTTTAAGAATGAATATAAATTTGCTTTAAAACAGTCAATCCATCATACACTTAAATTCCAGTCACCTTCAGAGACATTACTACTAGTTTTCATCAGCTCCACAATTTTTTATCCGATTATTTTATTTTATAAATATTTTTTGTGAATAAAATTCCAATTAATGATGTAAAATTACTTTTTTACAGTACAAAAATACAAAAAATAAAATAAATATTTAAGGCCTCAATTTTTCATTATGAACGGTGATTAATGACGATGTCATTGCATTTATTGCAAAATGCACAGTACATTCATGCTTAAATTGCATGAAATTTCGCGGAAAGGCACTGTGAATCAACACAGAAAAAAAAACCATTTCAGACGGAATTAAAGAATTTCCTTTTCCAATCAAATTTTGTTTATTTTTTGCTCGTCATCGACCTGCTCGTTATGTCCACTATTGTTCATGCATATTGATTCACACCGTGAATCATTATTCTTCTTTTATATGTGCGAAAAAGAAATGAAGATTCTTTATTGTTGTTGAAGACATTTTTTATAGTTTATTTTGACTACGCAGAATGACTTTATTGGCAGCAATTGTTGGCACAGATGTAGTACACATTTATGAGATTCATGAATGTTTGAGAATTTTTTTATTTTTGAAAATACAATAAAAACGCGATTTTAAACTTCACAGAAGCTAAAATGCGCAGAACAAGAAGAAAAAAAAAATATGTGAGGAACTTTTTTGAAAATTTTGTAGGAATTCGAAACATTTGAGGCTATTGTCATGCTGAGTTGTGGCTACTGAAAGCAATTGTGAATATTAATAGGAATTTTCTTTGTTTGAAGGACACGGACAGAGTTTAAATGTTGGTGAAAATTTGGATGCAGTTTGGTTATTGAATATTAGATTGACTTGAACTACGAGCTGGGGAAGGAACATTATAGATCTGAAATTTTGTAGCTGTCTTTTCGTACAGTTTTGTCAATAAAAACAGGAATATGTGACACAATATAAAATGTTAACAAGCTGCAAGCTATTAGAATTTTACTGTTAAATGCTACCTCAAAACGCAATAATTTACTATGCATGCAACAAAGAGCATAAATTCTAGACAAAAAATCATTGTTAGCTTCAAACGCATATCTATCCCCCAAAAACTATCCATTAGTCATTAAAATTTTATTACAGACTCTATGTCTATCAAAGGATCACAAAATATAAAAATCCCTCTGTATTACGCCCCCAAAACATCGATACACAAAAACCACTCTCATTTCAATCCACTAATGCACTACGATATGGAAATAATCTGATTACTTCTGTATTTAAAAATAAAAATAGATGTTGATGTAGAATCATCAACCATGAAACAATGGCTTTTTTTAAAAAAATGATGCATTCATCATAGTTTCCATCATCATAGTCGCACACACAAAAAAAAACTCATCATTTAAATTCACTCTTTTTTTTGAAGCATGCCGCATCTATAGACAATGCCGCTGTATATAAAAAAATATTCTATTTGTGTCGAATGCTTCCTTTATCGCATGAGATTTTTTATGTTTTTTTTTTTAAATAAAAATAGTAAAATAAGTTGTTGGTTAGGGATGATTGAAAATGATGGAGCTTGGGCTTCTTAGACTTAAAGGAACATTCATTAATAATATTCAATTTTCAGTAATAGTGAATCTGAGGCTGTGTGACAATCTCAAGCAGAAGGAATCTCATTTTTGAGATTTTTTTTGGCAAAAGGAATTAAAAATCTAAAATTTTGATGAACGTCTAAAAAAAATCACAATACGAAAAATATTCATAACTCAAAAACTCCTTTCAGGACTTTTTCTTAGACTGTATCTCCGGCATCACATAAAACCAACTCCCTTACAGCTCCTTCCAAAATTATTTCATCAAAAAGAGATTCCAACTCAACTTATATATTCTCTAAAGGTCGTTGAATAATCAAAATAATAAATGAACAAATATAAAAGTAGATAAGCACGAGGAGCTCAACAAAGTGCCTACATAATGTGCCCCCAAGCAATAAATGCCACAGACAGTTACACACATTTGTAAGAAAAGTTCAGCATCAAAGTTTTTAATAAGAAATGAAGAAACAATAGCATTTTAAGGGATCATCTTTATTATATCTTTAAATGCTTGCTCTCATTCTTACTACGGAGCGTCTTAGCGCCTGCCTTTATGAGAGACACTGAGGAGGAATCTAATAAAATATGGTTGGTAAGAAGTTTCTTTTTCGCCCACAAAACTCCAATTAATTTCCTTTTTATTTCTCCATTTAATTGGTAAAATGTTTTCTGCAACTTTTCATGCTTTTTTTCATATTGTTGCTGTTGTGAGGAAATTATATTAAGTTGGAAATTACTTATACACATAGAATAATGTAGTAAAAATAAGATAAAAGAAAGAATAGAGGAACAGACAATTTTTCCTCATACTCTTTTATATATTTAAACTTTTGCCTGTATGTATACATATAGAATTTATTATTGTTAAGTTTATTACCTCAATTTTGTATATGCCCAACTCCTCCACATCATACCTAACAGTTGATATAATTGTTCGTCTTGCACTTGTTTGCTGAAATACTCACAGTTGCAGATAGCTTTATATGTACAGTCAGGGAGTGTCAATAATAATTTAATTTTAGCACATAATTTTGTGATATTTATGGTATCGTGGTCAAGTAATGTTTAGTAATAGAACTAAAACTTCGTGTCTGTGGGCTATGTTATCTTGGAATTGGGAGAGTAAAGTTTGGGATTTTTGAGGTTAGGAATTGTTTTTCCTTGGCTAATTATATTTTTTGATAAACTTTTAAGAAGTTTTGGGTGACTTTGAAGGTTTCAAACTTTTAATTACCTTAAAGGCTCTAGGCTTTACTACTTCTGGGAAGTATCAAGAACGACTAGCTTTACATCTAAAAATCTAGAGTCTAGAATCCAAAATCATTAAAATTTAAGTTCAATTCTGAATGTTAATACATCCAACTATAAGCTGGCTAAGCTTCCCCAAACTTCCACATCTAAATACCCTCAGAGTCCCATTCTCACCTGACTATCATCACATCCTTGCACACCTATACATAATTTTCAAACACAAAAACCCATCATTATTGTTATTATTGTGAGTCTTGCATGTCGGTAGTATGCTACGGAATTAGTAGACATTAAAGAGCTTTATTTAAACAGACAAGCGAAAAAGGAGATAGGAACGAGAGTGAGTGAGACAAGATACATCTTAAATGTGAATGTGCCTCAAAGCGTGAATGTATATAACAAAAGCTTCAACATTATATTGTTTGGGCTGGATATTTTTCACTCTTGATAAGCTTATGAATGCCTGTAATCTCATTAATTGAAGGAAGAGAAGGAAAAAGGAGGAATAATTTTCGTGATGATTGTGAAGGAATCTTTTGTATGAAATTCGACGCTAAATAATAATCTGTTAAATTATTAAAGGCTTCAACTTAAAACATAAAGATTATGAGGAAGTGAAGATTCGGGAAAATTTAATTTTATGTATTTTGCGATTTGGTTTGAGTTTGTCTGGTTGATGAGGTAGTTATTGACGGAGTTCATTGACTGATGTGATGCTCGTTTTTTGGAAATTAAAGTCATAATAATGGAGCTAGAGGTTCTTTAAAAATACTTTAAAATTGGCAAATACACAAGGCAATAGCTTAAATGTACGAATTCGTGTCTTGAATTTTGTTCAAAAAATGAGTTAAAAATCTTAAGAAATGATGTCTTTATTCAAAAAGAGTAACAATTGATGCTATGCACCTCATACTATTACTACTTAAATTAACCACATTAATCTCTATATTTAGCTCTTATCTTTAAATTTGCAGTAAGTACATCCAATTCAACATAACATTCCATTCACAACGAACTCCCTCGATCAATCCAACAGTCTCATATTACAAAATTAATTAATTTTCCAATGAAATAATTGTGGCTAAAAATAATCTCGTCATTAACAATTTCAGAGAATCACCAACGCACAATTATGTAGGCATCGCAAAACCACAACTAATTACATGTACAAGAAGCTATGACAAAATGAATGTAAAATTTCCAATTTAATTTCCTGTATTAATAAACCAAAATACATACATACACACGATAAAATTGATAATTATGTATCCTTTAAGTAAACATTCTCTTCCTCCATAAATTCCTAGAATGTTGTTTATCATCTACATACATTCAGATTATTGTTTACATTTCCAGCATTTCATTCCCTGTCTCATTACTGTAATACGCTTTGAACAATTTTCCATCAAATATTTTGTATCGTATTGAATTATTTCAATATAAAATTTGTTTTGCGGTAGATTTGTATGTGCAATAATACATGGATTTTGAGGTGGGGTGTGAGATGTGAAATTATGTTGAATCATTTAATTAAATTGGTAAACAAAAATTCGACGAGAGGTGATGAGGTTCTCGTTTTTTGATGTACAATAATATAATTTTTATACGCAATAACAATGAATTGAACAAGTAAGAAATTGATATGCATTGTCTATTGTTATGAAAATTTACGTGGAAAATTTTGAGATTTGAATGGTCATCAAGGCTCGATTAATTAATTATTTAATGAAGATTATAGCTTGATTAGGACTTTTTGTGATACTAATGAAAGATTCTGCAATTATATACTTTTTTCAATTTTAAACTAGTAAACAAATAAGCTCAAATAAGTTGTTTATTGTAAGAGAGTTTAAATCAGACTAATTATTTACATGAAGGGGTAAACAACTATAATTCAAATCTAAAATGACAGTTAAAATCTTTTGAACATTGTTTTCAAGGTTTAAACAAATAAATCAACATCTGTAATTTTTCTAATTCAGGAACTTGGTTTTTTGTCCATAACTTAACATAACGAAATATAACCTAATATTTTAAAACCCTCTTACATTCTATCAAAAACCTTGTCATTGAATTAATCACCAAGACAAAGCTCCAACATCACCATTATCTTATCTACAAAAGAATCGGCTAAATATCCATTACTAGATGAATTTCAATAATTTCATTTTTTATTGCAAATCTCATTAATCATTGCAATATAATTGAGTGGGTATCAATATGATAATATCATTGTTTTTCTCTACTCCTGAATGTAATTAATTATATGACAATAAATATATTTTTTTCCTCATTGCTCATCACCTACCTTTCATAAACATTCATTCTTATTATAATAATAATTGTGTATTCATTCTCCGCAAAAAACGACCTCTAAAAAAATTCCATTTTACAATGTTTTAAATGTCATCATTATCATAAACCGATATAAACTCAATTTTAATGAACTAAACTCGTATTGTACATTAATATTCATCTGTGGCTGTAAAGATATTGATCAATAGTTTCTAATTTTATTTTGAGTATCACTCAATGTGTGGAAATAAATTTTCAATCTCACGCTTCATCAAACACCTACATACACAACCCATCCATGCCTAATAGATGATGTTTTAAGTTAGCCGCAAATAAAGATTTGATTTTATTTTTGATTGTTCAAGACATTTTAAAACAATAAATTTGATGTGAATATACGTAAATTACTTTTTATTCAATCTTTAAGTTGTCATAATGTGCCCCGTGTGTAATGTGTACAATGGAAAGAGGAAATAAAATAAAAAAAATGAAAAGAATTCTTCAAGAGAACTTAAATTATTGTATGCTTCACTGCAATTTTTATGGGACTGTATATAAAGAAAAAAAATTTATTTAATGATATATTCTCGAGAAACTTAATTGAAAAATTTAAACGGAATGGATGTAAGTTATTTGATTCAATAACAGGGCATCTACCGGTCTCTTTTTCGGGGTTTTCATAAGCATTCATGAGAGATAATGACATTGTCAAGTTTGAGGTCAGACTGCTTTCAGACACACCAACTGAGTCATTTTCTTTCTTTGATCGTTGTTTGGAGAATTAGTGGAGTTGAAGTATGTAGTTATGGGGATCTATTGTGATGAAATTTACTTAAAATTGCACATTTTGAGGTATATTCATTGAACTTTAATTTATTTTTTAAGAGTTTAATAGGTTCGTCCACTTATGACATCAAATTTTTTAGGGGCTAAGTGGAGGGGGTCTGAGGATATGTGAAAGTTTTAAACAATAGAATTTTTTAGTTTGTAGATTATGTGACAGGGCGTATAAAAAATGCTAGTCTTTGATGGACGTCATAAGTGCACGGCTTCTAACCAAAGCGGTTAATGATAAACGACAGTTAAGAAAAAAATTTGAAATTTTACAGAAACTTCAGTTTATTAAATCAAGGACCCTCCCTCCTCAAAACTTAGTTTCCAAAACTTTTAATAAAAATTTACAAAAGACTCCAAAAAATTAGCTCCAACAATATCAACTACAAAACGGCAATAACTCAGCACTAATTTAATATGCACAAAGCAGCAACAGTAACTCAGTTACAACAAAAAAATCGATTCAAATGACCACATTATGATTACATACTCATGCAACATACACATAGTCCGAAAAATGACAAAGAATTATTAACCAATTCAATATATTGCGCTCTTAAAAGCCATAAAACTAAACCAGTGAACAAAACAGAGACTTACTGTACAAGTACGAACGACTGTCGACTGTCGCTTTACATTCCATAAAGAAAAATAAGCTGAAGAAAAATTATGGCAAAAGCATGAGAGCTTCTAACAACAATAGCATAATGATAATGACAGAGATAAAGAAGAAGAAGAAGAAGTGAAAAAAATGGATTCAGTAAGTGAGATGAAGCGGGAGATACTTAGATGATTTATGATTCCAGATATTTGGAAATACAACACAAGAGCGTTAATTGCATTATTATGAGAATTGAAATACAAATTATTAATTTATTTTTTATTATTTTTTTTTGTAAAAGTTAAATTGAGGGAAAAGATTCAAAGCATATCCATATGGACATAATTTTTGAGCATGCGAGGGGCATTTAACATCATAAACATCATTATAGATTGCTTATTGGACATTTGCTTTTACACTACTCATTTACTTTAAATTGTATATGCTCTATACGCTCATAAATGTTCGCATGTTGTGTGTTCGTATGGCTGTTTATTTCTTACTCTTTTTCTTTTTTTAAAATAGAGTTAATAATAATTTTACTTAATAGACTCTTTATGTCTACACCATATATAAGTATCGTATGCATGCATTTTTTTGTATATGCCTTTTGTTGATACTTCATGATGTGCTTGTATGTAGGTAGGGCATCGTCGAGTGAAAAAAATTATAAAATTGCTGTTTTGGTTAATAATTATGAAGACGTAAAAATTATTACGGGACGGCTTGTAAGACATCAGAGTTGGGGAGAATGGAAGGTATGCTGAAGTTACGGTATAAAATTTTATTTTTTTTTGAATAATTTTTAAAATTCAAATTTTCATGAATTTTCAAATTTTTTGAGATTTTTGAGATTTTCACTAGTGCTGGGTTTCTAGAGCATATCCCTACTTGTTAACCCTAGGGTATTTTTATTGGAAAAAGTTAAAGTTTAAAATACCCTAAAATAAGCTATGAATACCCCAAGGTTATACTCTATAGCTCCTATTTTTTTTTTCAATTTAGCGCCATTTCGAATTTATTGTTGATTATAATATCTCACTACATTGTTTACAAAATTATTGTTATTAAGATTATTAATTCCTATATTACCTTTGGGTGTAGAACTTGATCAAAAGTCAGTTTTTTTATAATTAAATTTTAAATTTAATGAAGTTAAATTTAATGAAAAATTCAATTTTTCAGAAATTTTAATTTTTTCTGCCAAAAATTATTTTTTTTTTGAAATTAGGTAAATTTTTAACTTTTTCTTTTTTAAATTTACTGAAAATTTTGAAAACTTTGAAGATTTCTGAAAATTCAAAATTTCTTTCCAAAGTAATGTTAAATTTTTCTTTGAATTTACAGGCACTACTAATTAAAAATTCTATATGCAGTTCCATCTCTGGCCAAACCCATGACTAAATATATTCGAAACAATATTTTTTAAAAAAAAAAAAAATAAATAAAAAATAAATAAAAATTATGTCTCATATCTCTTAACTGTAAATCTGCAGATTTCACATGCCAAGTCCAAATGCACACCATATCCATTCATATATTGTATTTATCCACACACGTTGCATTTTGTAATCCAATCTTCATCATTAACATCCTCATTATAACATAATTTACGAATGTATTCGAATTACAAAAAGTATTTTCCCTTTTAATGACTAAGATGTGATGTGATTTTGATACTTATCGTTTATGAAGAAAATTGACGGCTTCTTTTTAATGCTTCAACTAAAAATAACATAACGTCCGAAAATCATCAACAATTACAATTTGTAATGAGTAATCGTTCTATAATTGTCATGTTATGGAATGTCGAATGTTGAGCAATTTTTTTTTTTTTCGTACAATTGGTGCCATAAAGATGCCTTTTCACTTTTTTTTAGCGCATTTTCCTCTTGGGAAAAGGACGCTATTATCCGCACTTTGTCTGTCCGTCTGTCTGTCTGTCTGTCATCGCATCTCCTCCTAGGGATTAAGCTTTTTTGATGCGGTTTTTGGCTTAAAATGTGTGTGACATGTCTGGCTACCATGTAACCAAAAATCAGCACGAATGGTCACTTCCTCTGCTGGAACCAGCGTAAAAAGTATCAAAAATGCCATTTCTTTGTATGTGTTAGTGTGGTCGAATGCACTAAAATGTTGACTTTTCAAAAACTCAGCCTTCCTCGGTTCAAATCCCACCGATGACAATTTTTTTTTTGCTTTTTTTGATACTTTTTTGATTTCTAATGACATATAATATTAAATCATGTCATAATTTTCCATTTTCATGAATTTTCTAAGTTTTTCCGAGCATTTTTTTAAAAATTTTTAATATTTTCATATATTTTTCTGAAAAAAGTGATTTTTTTTAAAATTTTTTATATTTTAGCTGTTAAATTTTCCATTTTCCTAGATTTTCATAATTTTTCCGAGAAGTTTTGTATAAATTATAAAAATTTACATTTATATAAAAAATCTCATCAATATAAATAACTAAAATGTCACGTTAACATTTTATAAAAAAGAGCATCAGTGGCGTAAGTGGTAGAGTGCGCGACTCCTATCATGAGAGTCATGGGTTCAAACCTAGCCCGTGACCAAATACTTTTTTGCTTTTTTTTTAGTACTCTGTGCAATGCAAATATTGGCGCAAATTGGGGAATATTTTTAATTTCACTAGTTTTTCAAATTTTTTCCATACAATTTGCTTGTGCACAAAAATTTTTGAGAAACAATATAAAATTTTTAATGAAAAATCATATTTATCCTTAAAGTCATAAGCTCATATTTTCAGAGATGGATGATTAAGACATGAAAAAGTATTGACACTTGATTTCTTAAATAAAGAAAACCACTTGGAAAGAGTGAACTTTTGCGACCTCTAAAGTTTACACCAAAATATTTGGCTTTGTAATTCTGGGGTTTTAATTCTTTGTGTATTTACTGATCGCGGAAAATGCGCTTTCGTCGGTCACGAGTGACCACCGTTATACTTGTTTTTTTTTTTTGACAAGCTGAAACCGGATGAAATTTTTATATGAACCGGATGAAAGGATGAAATGGTGTCAACCCCTGGCATTAAAGTGCTGTTTATGCCTCAATGCGTGATGCTATTAATTTTTGAAGTACAAAATTAGAATTTTGAAGGCTTTTTTGCATCTACAATTGTTACTTCCACGCAAAAATGCTATTAATAATAAAAAATCTGTTTTGTACTTCCTCATCATCTGTAAATGTCATCCTTAAGAATTTCATTTATTAGGAATTAAATAATTAGACATAAAAAAAGATTTGCTTCATCTTAAAATAATTAATTTGTTTATGTTGTAATGAGATTTTTTTTGGAGATGATGATAATTAAATCTAATTATTTCTATTAGATGCTTTTGAAAACCATACTTGGCTTTTAATTGCTATTTTGTTGCTAGCTTCTGGCTGTTGCTGCTCAGAAATTTTATTATTATTAAATTGAATTTTCTTTGTGTGAAATTTGATTTGAATTTCAAACGAATTACAAGCTTGGGATAATTTGAAGAATTTGCATTTTTCTTTGCTCGAATCTAGAAGGATAGTGTCTCGACAAAGTTAGTCAGAAGTATCCCAAAAAATATTGAAGAGGGTTCCATACTTTGTGAATCTGTGTCACCAAAAAAAAAGCATGAAAATGTCAAGTATGTAATTTTATTGTTTAGCTCTGAGAAGTCACCGTAACTACGCAAACACGTGACTTTATAGATGAATGACTTTAATTACAGTCAAAATTTACAGTTTGGAATTGAATAACGGTCTTCAAATTATTTAGTTGATGTCAATTTCAATTGTTTTATGACATGGAACTTGAAGCTTAAAAAAATTAGATAAGGGGTTGTTCACTTAGTACGTTTGTTTATTAGGGATCTAGGGAGTGGGGGAGTATGGTGAATTACTAAGTTAACGAAACCTGAACTCTTTTTTTATAGGATTTGAACAGCGGTTTTCAACTTTTTTATGCTTTCTCAATCTTAAATGTAAATCATGATTAAAACCGCAAACAGCTCACGGTTCCTGTAATTTATCAAATTTTCTTAAGATACTTTGGTATGCACACGTGCCTCGGTACTTGGATCATCTATCACTGCATAACTAGATTCCAAGATTGAATTTTCGATCAACCAGATTTAGAGATTCACAATCATTCCAAAAAGCTCAACATAAAGTGCTTCTCATGAAAATGAAAAGAGTTAGAAAAGCTAACAAGCAATAACGTGAAATGATTCAAATTCAAAATAACAGCTTTAGGCACGAAGCCAAATTTTTATCGTTTATAGCAGCCAGCACCAGCAAAATGTGAATTTATTCCATCTAAATTTTGGCATTGTTTAATGTCAAATGACAATCGAGTTTCCAAAATTCAAACCGACAACATTTTTCGGGTGAAAATTTCTTTTTTTTTTGTTCATCAAAGGAAGTAAGTCATTGAAATTCGTTCATTAAGCGGAAAAATCTTTTCAGCAAAACAATAAATATATAAAAAAAATTAGAACAGATTGTTTTTCCTGTGAATTAACAAGCTTTAATTAAATTTAAAAGGTTGAATCATTCAATTAAATGAAACTGTCATCGAAATTATAAGGAGTCTAACAATGCTTTAATTAAATGTTCAGTCATTCCACACCCGAAGAATTTATTATTTTTTTGTTAGAAATTATCATTATGTTGGATTTATCCAACCGTTCATATTTCTATTACTCATTGTTTTACCGTAAGTCACACAAACGAGCTCACAATTAATCACACAAAGCAGCATAAAAAAAATTCGTGATAAAAATGTACAATATGCAATCCACACCGCATGAATGAAGTTGAAAAAAATATCTACGCAATAAATTTATTACAATTTGAAATATGTCCTTTTAAATATGATGGAGTGATAGCTCATAAAATGTTCGTCCTATAAAATAATTTCCTCATTTATATCATAAAGAAATTCCTTTTGGACAATAAAGTGCGACAGAATGAGCAGAGGAAATGATTGGAACCGTAGCTATGGTATTGTGGGTGATAATGACGCAGTTTTGAGGTGATTAGCTTGTTCTTGGTAAATTGTTCAGATCTTTTATGATTTGGTGACAATTTTGTAGATTTTGAGATAGAAAAAAATGCTCGGAAATGGAATTTTTAGTTTAATCGATTAGAAAATTGGCATCTAGTCAAGCAAAATCATGTCAAGAAAGTAAAAATATGAGGAATCATGTTAGGGAAATCGGATGGATTCTGTCTTATATTCTGAAAGATTTCAAATCTTTAGAAATTTATTAAAAAATTCAAATTTTTTTGAGATTTTTATTTAGAGTTTTAACCTAAAAAAGTAAAAATAGATCTAAACTCTAGTATTTTGACTATAGAAACGCACAACCTAACCTCCATCTATCTAGATAAAAATTTAAATTGAACCCCTATCAAAATGCAAGAATCTTCATCCCATTGCCTTAATATTCAACTTTAAAACGCTCAAGCATCCAATTTATGACAATAACCCTCATCCATCCACCCAAATTGACCATAATTACCCATCTTCTTCATGGCTTTTCACTGTGAAATACTCGAAATGGTCTATAATTTTTTTACGAATCGTTTGATGCGTTTCCGGCGTGACCATTCTGACCCTAATCTGTAAGACTTTTCCTCATGTGTAAAAAGCGATTTTTTTTTTATTGTTGGCAATTGAGAATGAGAAGGCAGAGAATGAGCAACACACGAAATATAAAAGAAATGAATAAGAAAAAAAGAAGAGATGAGAACTTTTTATTCCAATTGAAAGCATAAGAAAGAAAGTACATCGATTACAGGAAATCTGTGATTGAAAAAAAATTGCTTTTTTGATTTACAAATAAAAAATGTAAAAAATAAAAAAGGAAGCAAGAAAAAAATGGAGAAAGTGAAAAATGCGAGATCGATAATGCCAACTGAGGACGTAAAGCTATTGAATGCCTTGCAATTTTTCACACATAAAAACATTTTCCATTTGAACTAAATGAACCACAACAGACGAGAGAAAATCAATCTCGGTGTTCGAAAAAAAAAAATAAAATCTTTCTTCTTCCTTCCTTCCTTTTATTCAACAGCAACAACAAAAAAAATTTGATTTTTCAATTCTATACACTCAGCACTTTTTTTCCTCATGCGGCATAAAAAGGAGTGAAATGGAAATAAAGAAAAAGGGAAAATTGCAGCATTACTTTTATGAATTTAAGGAACATCAAAGAAAACAGAAATCACGACAGCAGAAGTAAGTTACAATATAAGGAAAGAAACATATGTGCCAGATATGTTTGTAGAATGGTTAATGAGAAAGCTCATAAGAAGAAATGAGTAGAAAGTCTAGATTCGAGAAAGTGAGGAGAAAAATTTATTGGTCTCGGTTGGGTCAAATGACCAGCACACATTCCGACATCCTTTTTACAAATCTTTCATCCACTAAACTTTCTTTTCCTCTACGCTTTTCTTTCGACTCACATTTCGGATATGGATGTAAAAGTTTTTTTTTCTTCTCATTCTCCTTTCTTTTTTTTCTCGAGCATATTTTGGAAGATGAATGGGCAATTTATTATGGTTTTGGCTGTTCTGTTGGATGTATGTAAGGAATTTTTGTTTTTGTTACTCTGAGAGCTGAATATTTATGGGGATATTTACTTAGCTGAAACTTTGTTTGAAAAGTTCTGAACTGGTCGTATGTTGAGGATGTAGGACTATTTCTGTGCTGGAGTTTGCCTGAATCAGAGTTTTAGATGAGATTTAGTTGATCCATATTTAGGCTGTTGGAGGTTTCTAGAGTATACCTTTAGTGTATACCCTAGAACCCCACCTCAGCTGATCTTGATTCTTGACCATCAACTAAGTTTAATATGATCCTTTAAAGCTTCTTCCCACATATGCGTTCCATCCATGCATCCCATTCCAATCTCAACCTCCTTTCTTCCTTCATCGCATCAGAAAATTGTTTTTCACATGGACACACATCATTTTGATTATTGTGTGTGTGATATACATATAATGTGGCAGATGGAAAATGAAAAGATAGAATGAAACTGAAAAAAGGCAAATTGGGTTCATAGCCTATAATAGGAAAGGGTCGTTCGGGTCTTTTTCTCCTTCCATCACATCCACCTCTCCACCAATCTGATTTATTGCTTATGTGTCGCATTCAATAATCAATAATGATCGTTTCGTGCCATTTTCCATTTTATTTAGTATAGAAAAAGCAAGCAGCATGCCCATGGTTCTATCATCTCTCTTTTTCTACTCTATTTACCGTTTGTTGTCCATTGCAGAAAATGAAAATAAACCACTTTACTCCACACACAAATAACTGACCCTCATCATAAAATTACTTCTCCTTTTTTATGTATATACAATCTGAAATGTGTAGCGAAGAAGAAAATATAATCGTTGCGGATTGAGGATGCCTTGAAAGCTTCAATTAAATTATCGTGAGCAATTTTCTCGTGGTTAAGGCGAGATTGATTAAAAGGAGGAGAAAAAAAAGAGCTAAAGTTTGGTTTTCATCTTAATTTTCCAAGGCGATAAACCAAAACGCCTTTTTTGTTTTCGAGATTCTTATTTTCCTTTAAGTGGTTGCCATGCAAAAAGGATGAATATTCTTGTTTTTGCTTAGGATGTTTGGAAAAAGATCATTATCTGATGCCTTTCTTGGTAGCTAGGGTAAACCTTAAATCCTTGAAAAGTAATGATTTATTTACGTAATTAGGTTCAAAATGAAGCTAGAAAAAATTTACATAACCTCAAATATAATTTTTTTGGGCTTAAAAATCATTTTATTAGAAAATTTGATTGGAATACAAGATGGTAACTATTGTAGCTTAATGTAGAAAATTTATCCGTATCCCCTGTATTTGTGTGTCAAAATAAATGAAAATATTATCGATATATATCTAAAACAGCATTAATAATTAATGATAGTTGACCAGTTGCCAAAATCCTTGCCAATTATGGAAAGAGACAAACAAGAAAGCTGTCATTTCTTATTTATGCTGCTTGGTCGAACTTATAATTATTTCAATAATTCGTTTTCACTTGCTTCATCCTTCCTTACAAACTGGACAAAATGAATCATAAGAAATTATCGAAACTTAACATAAATCTCATTATGAAATTATCTCAATATCTTTAGGGCAAGATCGCTAATAATTATTAAAGGAAAGGTTACAAAAAAAAGTTCAAATCCTTTTAATTTAACCCAAAAAAATATTTTTTTTTTCAATTGAATATTCGTGCCTACATTATGTACTACGTACATCACTTGTCTATTTTTGAGCGTGAGGAACAAGCATGAAAATAGGAAACAAAAGAGAAGAGAGAAAATTTTCCAATAAACTTTTCCTTTCCTTCTTCTTTTCCGTTCGTTTTTCCATTTGATTTGATGGGCAACTCGTAAATCTTTTGGTACTTAACAACATTCAGCAACAATTGTTAGACCAATAAAAAGACGAGAGAAATGTCGAGAGTGATTGAAGAAAAAATTGAAAAACTTTAATTCACTACAATTTTTATTCAATTACTTTTTGTTTGTTTGTGTCTTCATTGAATTGTCATGAAACGGAAAAACAGAAAAGATGAAGCAAGAAAAGTTTTATTTTTGGAAGTGGCGAAACTTGTGAAATAATGATGATGGCATAATTATGTAAATCGATGCCAAAGCTCTCATTTTCACACGTCACATGAAATGAAATGACAGTAAAGTACTCTTAATGAGATTTAAAATTAAAGCAGTTCTTCATCTAGAAACGAAACTTTCAAGGCTCAATTTTTGAGCTTTTGTACTATTTTATAGCACATACGTAAGGAAATGTGTTCATTTTTTGTTTGTCATTCGAGCTTTTCATGGTGTTTAAGCGAGTTTTTTTGATGAGTGGAGTGTAGTTTCAGTCATATTGGCTCAATTTCTATTATATTCTTAGTTTCTTTCACAATTATCTTTCAACTGAACTTGTCGAATTTAAGCTTTTGGAGTGTAATTAATTAAATTAATTATTTTCAAGACATACTGGGGGACCTCGACTTGAGTAACTTCGATTTGAGTAACTAAAGTGCTCCCATACAAAAATTCAAATTTTCTTTTTTTAACGGTCATTTTCCATACATTTCGATTTGAGTAGATTTTTTCCGGAACCAAACAATTACTCAAATCGAGGTCCCCCAGTAGTATAAGTTTTGGAAAATTTCAATTGTCATTTTGCCACAATTCAAAATAATTCAAAATTACCCTCGATAGTATAATGGTAAAATTTAGTCTCTCAAAATTATAAGAACATGGGTTCAATTCCCACAAATTTTTAAATTTTATATAGATAGTAGATAAAGTTTTTTTTATTGTGGTAAATTAGCTGCAAACTTCTGTAAATACTGTGTAATAAATCTTAATCTATTGTAGCTTACTTGTATCTGTTCGACGTTATGATAAATAATATTCTTCATTTTTCGACCATTTGCGTAATAAAATCTTCTATAAATTCTTCTTTTTAACTGCTGAGAACACCAAGAAAATGCGCCAAAACAATTCATATCCGATTATTCCTATTTCACTACATTTTCCTTATATTAAAGTTTAACATTATGCGGTGAATAGTAAAAAAGCAGTCACTAATGTAATTTAATATAAACGTGCGGATATATGAAATCGTAAAAAAAAGGAGGGAGGCATAAAAGTTCTTAAAGCTCTTAAACATCAGTTTGCTTTTTACTACTTCCCATGATTGATGTCAATAAATTTGTTGTGGGTCCCGCGGAAGCGCCTTGTAACTTGTATGATTCCATCATATTCTTAACAGCATTCATGTCTACGTCAACTGGTTGGAAGTCCTCAATATCATCAAATCCATCGTCATAAGACTTTTCATTAGACTTCTTTTCAAAACTTTTACCAATTGTCGTTTGTGCCAATTCACGATCCATTTGCTTCATATAATCATCAATACTTGTCGACTTCTTTTCATTCGATTGCTGTTTCTGTTGTTGTTGTTGCTTCTTCTTTCGTCCTTTTAGAAGACGATTTTTGGATATATCATCAATATTTTTGGCAAGTAAATCATCTTCATTGTCATAATCACTCATATCACTCTGAGATTCCCAATTGTCCTCTGGTATGACAAGATCTAAAAGATTCTGTACAGTCGAACAAAATGCATCAGCATCAAAATCAATTTTTGTGGATTTTGAATTACCAGCAACAACATTTACAGCTGCCACATCAGACGTCTTCTTCGTATCATCATCATCACGATTACAACTTGAGAATGAGATATCAATGCCATCGTATTCACTCTTTTGTCCGAGGAAATTATCAAGCATGTCTGTCAACTGTCCATCATTCTCGTTTAAATTCTTATCGAGGAGATTTCGTATTCCGTAACGTTTCGTAAGCATATCATCAAGCTCTTCCGGTGATATATTTAACCAGTTATCGCTGTCAGAGTCGGGTAAGGATTTTTCTAAATCCTTAAATTGATCCAAATTCATATCAATTTGCTTCATATCACGTAGTATTTCATCACCAATTTGGTAAGTGCTTTTCATTGAATCTCGATTCTCTTTGTAGTAATCTTTAGCTTGTTCGAGTAGTTCTTGATATTTCTTTGATCCTTCAATTTCATTTTGGAAGTAATTCTTATTCTTAAGACTATCGACATACTTTTGCCATTCTCGGTCCGTTTCGAGGTCACTTTTTGATGATTTTGCCTGCGATGTTAGAATTTCAAATCCACATGCAATTTTAACACCTAATAAATGTGCTTTATAATGTGGACTTGTCATTAATGGAATATTCCATCCAGTACGACGATCAGGTAGATAATTAGTATGCATAATCATCGCATAAAGACATTTTGTAAACAATACACTTGTGTATACTCGATTCTCGGGTGGAAAATATCGCATTGCACGACATGCTTTCATATCAATTGGATCACGATTACAGAATGCCTGAACTGCAGGTGCAATTAATTGTGGATTATGTTGTAAAAGTGCTGCAACAGCTAACGGTACGAATACTGTCTGACGATGAAGATTGTCGTCAATTGCTTGTGGAAATTCTTCAATTCTTTTCATTATACAATTCTCAATGTCTTTGGATACGATATATTTTGTTGGATTTTCCCTTATTTTACGTATCGAGTCATAAATTGGCAATATATCGGTAGCTTTATCAGATGTATCATGAATTAGTAAAAGGTGTCCGTTGTGAATAAAAACCTGAAATTAAATTAGAAGTCAAATGCTCATGAACTCAATTCAATTTTAATCAACAAATTTTTATGTATATGAACATGAAAATGACATCAAATTGTCGCATCGCACGAACACACCTCTCTTCACACTAAATATTATTTTTGGGTGTGCCGCGACTTATTTTCATGTTTAATCGCGTGAATTACAGTTTGGTGGATGCATGCATGTTATGATATGTGGATTTGGCATGGTTTTTATAAAATATTGACCCAACACACGACTCCAACAAGTTCGAAGAATTCACTTTGAAGAGTTTCGAGTGTTTGCAGAGTTGGTGGACTGGATTGTCATTTTATACAGTTGTTAAGTTTGATTTGGTATGCATTTTGAAGAATTGAACTTTAATAAGCAAGTCGAGAGCCTTAATCAACAAGACGCCAAAAAAGATCCAGTACTGGATCTTGAATTCTCAAAATTAAGTCAATTAATCTAAAACCAACAACTAATGACAACTTAGACCCAAAGAATATGCAAAGCAGTCAAACATCCACCAGTCCAACAACTCTGCATCGATTTGCATAGCTTGCAAAACTTGTTTCCTCTTCAACAAAAAAAGTCTAAAAATAAAAATTTATGACATACTTTTTGCTCGCAAGTTTCAGGATTTGCCCAGTTAGGAAGATGATCAGCAGCTTCAATCAACACAAATTCTCCATCAGCATCGCACACACGTATAATCACTGACGGCAATTCCTTTGATATGTGGAAGAGTAAAGCAACGATGAACCATTCATCCTGAATATTATCACCAAAATGTGAAATTCCATATAAATGTGGAGGTAATTGCTCTATAAAAGAAATGCAGTCATGAATCATGTCTGGATATGAATCACAAAGAAAGTTGAACTTACCATTGTTGTTGTTTAATAAACATGAATTTTGATTCCTTATTTTTAAGCTAAATGGATCCTTGTGCCAAATATAATTCTTAATGAATGACTTTGATATCTCATCGATTTTCTGCTGGATGTCATTCAATGTCTCCGTCTCATTGTCTTGCAAATTGCCATTTATTTCAGGAAATAGAAAATATTCAATAAAATCTTCAACTCTAACATTCTCTAGTGCCATCTTTTATGCTCTGTATGTCTATATACTCTATACTTTACTAGTAACAATTTAATTGTCTTTCTTTGTACGCATTGACTTAGTAAATAAATTTATTAATTTCTGTTAATTTTATTAATAATTTTCTAAACGTTTATTTTTTTTTGGGAAAAAGTGGTTAATGACTTTTATTTGGTATTGACTTCCGTGCTGAGATGAAAACTCATTGAATTGCTCAAAATTAGTCTAAAATTTACAAGATTACTAAGTTTATTGAATAATCTAATGTTTAATAAATCAAAAGTTATTTTGATCAAGAATTGACTTAAAAATTCAAATTATTCGCAAAAAGTAACATCTTTTAAATCCACCTGGAAGTTTACACTGAGCAACTAATTGCTCAAAATTTTATTTACAAAAAGTCGCGTGCCCCTCTCAAAACAACAGCAAAAATTTTTATCGAAACTATTTTTATTAATTTTTAAGTAAATTAAGGCATTAAAGTCCATTTTAGTGATAAGATCGATAGCATAAGTGTATGCAGAATAGATCAATAGACGAATTAAGGCGTTTTGAAGTAGATAATTTATTCAAATAGTCGAAAAACAATCAAATCGAAAAAAATAATAAAAATTAAAAATTAAGTCATGGATTCAGATTTAAATGATTACATTTCTCCATCACAAAGCTCACCAGCCATGTCGACGAATGCGAGTCAAGGCAAGACACCTGCTGAGAATGCTGCAATGGTATGTAAAATATGTATTTTATTGAAATTGCTTGAAACTTACAGTTGGATCAAATTTCTTTTATTTGTTGTAGCTATTAACAAAGCCAAGACTGCAAGAGTTAGTCAGAGAAGTAGATCCAAATGAACAACTTGATGAAGAGGTTGAAGACTGTCTGTTACAAATAGCTGATGAATTTGTGGAAAATGTAATAAATGGATCATGTCTATTAGCTAAGCATCGTATACAGAATGGACAGCCAAATCGAGAGAATAAGGTAGAAATTAAGGATGTTCAACTTTATTTGGAACGAAATTGGAATTTATGGATACCTGGCTTTGGAACTGAAGAATTGAGACCATATAAGAGAACAACGGTGACGGAAGCACATAAACAACGACAAGCATTGATAAGAAAGGCACTGAAGAAGTATTAAGGATGTGCTTTTGCTCTTTATATTTTTATTTCTATTTTTTTCTTAATTAATAAAACAAATTATATTTGATGATTAAAGCTGAGTGTTTTTGATGGGATCTGGATGTTTTCAGGTATGGAAGTTTTAACGGTCATTTTATTTTTGATTTAAATTTGTAACTTTATATAGTTGATTTCCCCAGATTTCCCCTGCATAGAAATTTTCAGTCTGTTTTCAATTTTTAAACAATAAACATCATAATTATCTACTTAGCTTATTAAAGCTATTAAGCTTTGAATACATTTAAATGTTTAACAAATTTAAAAGTTGCTGGGTCTTATTGCATAAACCTAGCTTTTTTAAATCGATCAAATTCTTAAAATTGATATTTAAATCATATCTGGATCTTTTCCATATAACTGGATCTCAAAAGCTACTTACAATAAAAACCTTCTGAATCTTTCTATAACATTCTTAAAAATTCGGACTAACAGCCATTCGACATAAAATCAGACCACTTAAAAACAATTTCAAAAGCTCACAGTTTCACTTTCACAACCATTTCAATGTTCAGTAAACAGCCACAATTCATCATACATACTCAGTTCTTCTTGAGATCTTACTTGAGTAAGTAAGCACAAATCCGCGGTGCTTGTTGAATAAATAATTAAATTAATTTTGAGATATTTGTTCAAAGAAAAAAAAAGTATTTGAAAAACAAATAAGAAAGATTTCGAGTGTGCTTGAATATCAATCAAAAAAGTATTGAGTATTTTAAAGAAACAAGAGAAATCAGTTCTTAAAAGAATTTATATCTGTGAATGAAAAAAGATTCTGTTGTGTGAAAAATTGCAAGAAAAAATCTGTGAAAGAAACGAAACTGTAACAGCAAAAATATATTTCGCTTGCTACTTATTCAATTGTTACCAATACTCGAGTAGTAGAGTTTTTTGTACGATTATGTAAGTTTTATCTCCGCTCATTTTATTATTATTTACTATATAGTCACATTACTCTCTCGGAAATTTTTATTATTACCTTCTGTCTTAATATGTCCTTCAGAAAAATGTTGAAGTGAAGATTTATCTCGGAGTTAATAAGCTCAAGATCATTTCTTCTCAAGGAAATTGTTGAGATGTCTGGCATGATGAGGATTGAATTCTTGAAGGATGTGAGAAGTTGAATAATTTTAATTAATTCAAAAATTCAGAAACTTGTTTTTCACACTTTTTAACAGTTTTTATAGATGTTTTTTGAAAAATATTTGGAATAAGTTAGGTTTGAATTTATTTTTAAAAAGTGGTACCTAATAGGGATTTAAAATTTTTTAAGAATTGAAAAATATATTTTTTTTAAATAATTAAAAAATATTAAAATTCAATCCATTAAAAACCAGAACAACAACTCCCAAATCCGTCAATTTCAAGTTTCTTTATTGCAACTCATTCATGTTCCGATTATCATTCACATTAATTTATTTCACAAGAAATACGCAACAACAAACTGTTCTGATTTTGCGATCGATCGCAATTCAACCATCTGTTTTACACTCTGAATTCTCTCGCAAATATTCCATATATGAATTAAGTACAAATACTTTATTTTTTTGTGGCTTGTGTGTTTGACAGAAAACCTACTCATTTAATTCCTACACATGAGACACAAAATTGAAAATAAATGTTTTCTTAACTAATTGATGAAAATGATTTCAACAGCGAACGACAAGTGTTCAAATTTTTTTTTGGTTCTCTAAAGTTCTTCAAACTTTTAGTTTTTTCGACATGTTCATGTCTTGTCATTCATTTACTTTCCCATCTAAATAAGTCAATATTTAACCAATACTTGACGATACTCATCGACTATTTTCTATATGTAAGTAGTACAAGTCGATTGAAGTGATTAAAGTGTGACTTGAATCATCATCGTAAAATATAAAATTTAATGCTCAATGTGACATGGAAAGTAACATTCTTGGCTTCGTTATTGAGTTGAACGGAAGACTGAAACGCTTTTGATGTGGATAGAACAGGAACTTGATTAGTAGACTTAATTAATTACTAAAGAAAGAAAATTTTTAAATTTAAAAAAAAATATTTTTAAGGTTTCGAAAATTCGAATTTAACGTAATTCGAAAATTTAAAATTTTCAAATTTTTTAAGAATTTTTTATAAGGGAACTTCCACGGATGTGTTTCTTCAAAAATTTCGGTCAAAAATCAATTTTCTCTAAATTAAGATATCTAGACGATGCAATTACTAGTTATTCATGAGTAAAACAATGAATTCTACTTATTTGTCTTATTATCTTCCTTCTAAACGCATTAATTAGTAAATTATTAGCGTTACTTTGCAAGAATTTAAATTCAACTTTTTCTTACCAAGTAACGCTCACAAAAATCGAAATTATTCACTAATGAATACACTTATAAACAAGATTAAAGGACAAATAGACAGAACTCAACGTTCTACATGAAAAAAATAAGTGTTTTGATCGTCTAGATAGCTCTAATAAGAGAATTTTTCATTTAAAGTCGATTTTTTTTGAAATTTTCGATCTGTGGAAACGCCCATAAATGGTTTTTAAAAAATTTAAATTTTTAAAAAAATTTTAAAACTTTTACTGTTAGTTTGATTCTAATTTTAAAAGTTCTGCTAATTCTTTAGAATTTGAAAAATCCATAACAAAATAAAATCAGCATAAAAATGAATAAATCATAAAGATCCAACTGTAAAGTCTCAAACCAGTAATTCTAAAAACTGTGATTCTCGTTTCCGCAAGAATTATGGCATCACATTACTCATTCAATCAGCCATCAGGTCAAAATGACTACACAAGGACATATTCTTATTATTAAGTTAAGAATGAAAGCACAAATTGACATGAAAATTGAAATCATACACATTAATAATATTAAATCAACTGTGTCATAAAAGTGAAACGAAAATTGATTAATTGCACATAAAGCTACAGTCACGTCGTCTTCGTTTTCATCATTTTATTCTTTTTAAAATGACTCTCTTTACAATTCTTTGTGAATACAGACACTAAAAAAATATTAACTTTTATCCATAAAAGGTCGTGAAGGCTCTTACGAGAATAAGCAATCAGAATTCAAAATTCTGACCAAGGCCGTTTAGTTTTCGCTTTTGTTTCTCTCTCTCGTCTCGTGCAAATAAATCGAAGTCGATTCATCGATGACTGTTAGAACCAGTTTAAAACGATATTTTTTATCAAAACGGATCAAAAAATTGCCCTAAATGATAGTAGTCGTGGACGCTCTTACTTTTTATTATAATAAATTCACCAATTGCCGCTTAGCCTCGGGATGCAGAAGATTTTTTTTGCATTGAGGTTTTCATCATTCCTACATACACTGGATCGTGTACCGTCTAAAATATATGTTAATTTTTTCAGCACAAAAAATAAGAAACACGAAACTTGATTTGCATTTTTAATATTTTTTCTTTACGTTTTCTTCTTGTTTTTATCATCTTGTGCCCGAGTGGGATATGTTTATGGTTGTAAATTAGTCTTGTTGATGGTTTAATTTATAACTTTTAAGCATGTCAAATTGGGATTTGAAGCTAACTTCATGAGATAGAAAATTTGAATTTTTTAAAAACCGTTACAAATTCAAATATCTTAAATTATTTTTGAAAAGTCGTTACCCAGACAACTACACTCACTGGTCTTTTTGATGACAACAAGAAATTTTTCCTTTGTGCGAAAAAAAGAGCAATGACATCATCAACCACAATCCACAAAGTAAATACTACTTGTGTGGACATAAAAAGAGAGGCAATCGAGTTTCAAAATTTGTGTTGTGTTGTATTTTGTGTGCAATTTAAGAACACGAGCACGAACATAAAGTGAAAATGTCAAAAAACTTATGCAAAGAAATTCAATTTAGTGCCATTTTTAATTCCTTACTTTTTTTTATTTCTCTCATTAAAATTTTTACAAGTCACCAAGTCACCTTCACATTTTCAATTTAATTTCTTTTTTCACGGATAATAATGGCAGTATATATGCATGCATAAGCCTTATAGACAGATTTGTGCTAGATTAAAATTATTGATCAATGAATTAGACAAATACGCTGTAACATGTGGGTGACATGACAATTCAGTCAGAAACAGGTTAATTTATGATCGCCTAATTGATTTCGAATTCGTGCGCAGTAGCACTAGCACTAACTTGTTGCTACAAAAATTCACAGCAAAAGTGACGAAAAACATGAAACAAAAAAAAGTTCGATGGACTTATGCTTCATGTTGAGCTAATGATTATGCTCATGTATCGATGAATTATTGAAAAACATCAATTTTTCATACAATATCCATAATAATTACAATAACATTATGTTTCTTTTTTAAAAGGCCCATAAGTGTAGAAATTAAAATTAATTCAATTTTCTCATTTCTTTATTCACCTTTCTTTTCATTTCAATTTTTATTATTTTTTCCTTCAACTTTATTAATTTGAATTACATAACAAAATAGAGGCTATTCAATTTTGTAAATGAGAAACACGAAGCGAAACAAATGGGAAAAGTAAAGGGGAAAGCAGTAATTAAATTTAATGTGTGAGCATTTGAGCGCAGTTTATTATAAGATATGCAGAGAATTATTTTATTTTTGAGTAGAATTTTCAACGGATATTTAAAATTTGAATTAAAACCAGGTATTAAATAACCGTATAAAAGATTTAAAAATGTATGAAAACCATATAACAAAAAAAAAAAAAAAAAAAATCTAACAAAACTCATTTAAAAATCAAAACCTTACAAATTATTTGTTGAAAACCATACGACAGTTATTGAATTTAAAACCTTACAACGGTTGTTGTTGTTGTTGTTAATTATATTTATTAAGGTCCATCAGCTTTTCGCTATTACAAGACCAGCTCCATCGGTGTCCGAAGTTGTACTGTTCCTTTATTATGTTCTGTGGTATTCCAATGATGATCAATTGTATAAAATTTCAAAAAGTTACAAATCCATGTTGTCTAGGTTATATTTGATGCAATTTCAATTTTTCTCCAAATTTACTATTAAATCGCGACTTTTTTGAGTTCTCTCCATAGTCCATTTGTTCCTTAGTGTCTTACGTTAACTTATATCCGGTTTTTAACTAGTTCCTACGCGTAATTAATATAAATTTGAAGAATTTCACAATTCCACAACCTCATTGTTCAGAGGTTTCGAGAGAACTCCCTTACAACGGTTTTTTCATAAGTTCAAAAAATCTCAAATTAAATTAATTTGTCAGAAAATTTTGTTTATCAATTAAAATCGAATCTCAAAATAAATAAATTAAAACTGTATTTCAATATTTTGGCATATTTATGTCTCAATATCTTGATCTTTAATGATCAGCAAAAAAAACATCAAACGTTATATTTTTTAACAACCATAATGATCCAAAATAACATGTTATACGCAAACAAATTTCTGATCAGCTACAGCAAGATAAAATCGATGATTTCATCGACTCACAAAATATTCCTCAATTATGCACGAAAATTTAAATTTCAATGCCAATTTTGCATATTTTTGCATATCAAGTTCGGCTGTTTTTTATCGCAAATTCTGCTGAAAGATCAAAACAATTTAAGTCTTTTTTATCAGCAAAATATTTTAATTTCACCTTTTGGGTATTTTTAATCCAAGATGCTAATGATTCTGAGAATTTAGTTGCTGTTTTATTTGCGATGTTATGAGAGCTCGTGTCAATTAAGAATATAAAGTTGCATTTGAAAAAGAAATGAAACTTAAAAAATTATCATAAATCAAGTGCATTTCCAAACTGAAATTAAATCCACGAAAAGTTCATTTTAATCAATAAATAATTTTCATATCAGCATTAAAGAATCTTAAACAGTCTAATTTAGCTACGTGATACTGTCTCACTCAGCAATGTCATAAATTTTAAAATATTATTCCCACATTCATATTCAAATGGACATTCCAGTAACAATAAGCATATATATTTCATAAAATTATGGTAAAGTGTAATAACACATCCATAATAGACCAAAAGATCCGAATGACCAAATATACACTGAGTCGGTTGAGTGCGCAGAGCAAAAACGAAGAAGATTATGTGAATATAAGACTCAACAAAATGATTGAATGCCCCCAAGACGCAATATAGTACACAGAGGAAAAAAAATGTTAAAAAGCGAAAGTTTCATCTGCATTTTTTTGTTTGTTTAGATTTCGTGCAATACTTCGTGGGACTGATGATGAAGGTTCATTTCCAACACATTTGCATTTGCATTTTAAACCGATTTGAAATGATGTCAAGTCTGTAATGTGAAAAAAAATGTGCGCGACTAGTAATTTATTGCATAATAATGCCTGTGTTTGTTTTATTTTTATATTCATTGATATATTTGTGGCATGTTGCAGGTTCATGCATTAATGAGACATGATGCTGAGAGGTATGGAATGAAGTTTTTGAGAATTTTTGTGAATTTTTTTTAAGGTTATGATTTTTTTGGGTGGTTATTTTTTAATGATGACAATCAAAAATGTGAATTTAGGAAATTATTGGACAAGCATAGAGGGTTTCGTCATTAAAAATTGCAATTTGGTGTAAAATCTGTCAAATTTTTAGTCTTTCCAGAATTAATGTAGATGCCATTTTCTTCAATTCTGGATAGTATTTCCTAGGTTTCTAGGGTCCTTAAGGATCATTTTGTATTTTTACTTACTTTTTTGTACAATCAAAATTATATTCCTACTTCATGCATACCCCACAAATAAATCAAAATTAACTCTCACCAGCATCAAGAGGGGGTCCAATAAATCAAAAAAATATCCCAATCTCCATCACTTTTCACTACAACCCCCTCGTGAATTAATCTGTCATCACTCCAACCAGCTTATATCCCGCATGAATCTCGACAGATCCCCTCCGCATCAGTCTGTTTATATTAATTAACGCATATCACTTCATGACGTAAGTGTCAGCTTTATTTCTCTCATAAGAGTTATGATGGAACGGGTTGAATAAAAAAATATTAAAAAATTGTAGTGAGACTTCACCTTCATGCTGTGCTATGAACTTTAATAAGGTTGAACGCCCATGCGCTGACTCAATTACTTCCACATGACTTCATAAATACAGCTTACTTACTTACTTCAAATGCAATAACTTGACTAAGTACAATGTCAATGTGATGTTTTTCTCTCGTATTGTGGGAGCTTAAAATTGTTGCCTTAAAGAATATAATTAGGTGTATAGACGAAAAAGCCGTTCTACATGTTTACAACTAGAATTTGCGAAATGTTGATGTCTCGCCTCTAAAATCGTGCTAATAATCATCAACAATCGTCAATTTTGTGAATAAAAAGAACCGAAAAGAATTTACATTGCGTGGATTCTAATCGGAAATCTTTGAAAAATCTCTTAATAAAGTAACAAGTTGGACTCAGGGATTACGAAGAAAGATATTTTTACGACATCCATATTTGGTATTAAATGAATAATATTTTTTAAAAATAAACATTCTCGGTAATAAGGGTTTTGTGTCTATGACTAACTTTGGTGATCTCAAGTTAGTTAAATATGTTTCATCATCAATAGTCGTGAATGTAGGAAAAGTTGTGCATTTTTATTTGAGGTTATAAATTCTAAAATAAATAGTCTTAATGCATTTTAATTGGCTTATTCGTATTATTAGCAGAAATGACAAAAAATTCGAGTATTGAGGAATTTTAAATGAAAATAGCCGAAGACCAAGTTCGATTCCTAGTTAACGTTCTTAAAATTTGAAATAAATAAGATTAAGGACTCAAACTCAAGACTCGCACCCAAATTTTAAACAATGCAAAAGTTCGAATCCTAGAAAATGCTCAGAAATCCCTGCAAACAACCTAATATAAATATTGAATAGTCAGTAACAGTCATATCTGATCATGTATATCAGCTTTCAGAATTTTTTATCGTCACCCATCACAGTTCTCAATTTCAAATTCTATTTGTCAAAAAAGGAGCTTAAAAAAGACTCAATTCACTCCAGCTGTGTGTGCTGTTCATTTAATATTTTAGTCTAGAATCAATTATTAAATTTATTATTGCTCTTTTCGTATCTATTTCCATTCTAAATTCTCAATTCATTCAAAGCACATCTGTAACAAAAGAATGAATTGCTGTTGACTCGCAAGTCAAAGTCAGAAGTCACAGCTTCTAATAATGAGTGTTGGATTATTTTGCGATTTCATTGATCTTTTGTCCTCTAAGAAATATAATAAAAAATAAAATAAAATTCTTTTCGTTAAGCAATAATACGCAACTTTAATGATCAGCATTCATAGAACAACACCTCTTTTATATAAATTTATATCATTAGATTTTCTCTCTTTATTCCTTTGCATTTTGCCTTCCTTGCCATAAAAACAACAATAAAATGGCATCAATTCAAGTTTGTTGATCACTCACCGTTTACTAAATATGGCAAATAGTTTACAATAAAAATTGATCGTTTGGAAGTGATGTCTAGCCTTTTTGATTCATACTTTACTAGATTTTTGAGTATAGACTCAAAATTTATAATTTAATTTTGCGGGGTCTACAACTTTCTTAGTTGTTGACGTAACTTATACACGAACCCCCCAAATAACCTAGGAAAATTCTTATTCATTGGCATAGAGACAGACACACATTGTGACAATAATATTGCCATTGTTCATTGGAAAACGCTATAGAAATGCTAATTGAATATCAATGCATCAAGTATTTTCCATATTGAGATATAACTTGAATTGTAATTGTGATTATTTCATTCATTTATAGGTTCTATTTTACTCGTTTTTATTTTTTCGTATACATGCAAAAAGGAATGCAACAAACACTAATGCACTAAAGATTTAAAATTAAGTGATAAAATAAATTAAGTCGAATAGCTATTGTGTACAGAAATATGTAACAAGCGGCGAGGTAGGAATACATTTGAAATTTCCCTTTACTTCTGTACTTCTGTACTTCTGTCAGACCGTGGAAATCTCAATGTCGAAATCCTCCGACACTCAGTGTCGAAGGATTCAAAATGTGTCGACAAACCAAAAAATTTCAAATCCATTTTGACCGTTAAAACAGTAAAATTAAAAATCATTATTTTCTGATTAATTTTTCTATTATTTGATGCTCTAACAATTCATTTTGATAGTTTAATGGTTAAGAAATGCATTAATTAACTTTTAATCATCAAAGATTCAAGTTTTATTGCAAATTTTTAACTTTTTTATTTCGGAATTTATTGTTTTGATTGTTGTTGTTGTTTTATTGATAAACCATTTTTATCAATTTTGAAAGGTTTGAGTGTTTTTAATTGAAAGTTTATTTATCATAGAAGAAATTAAAAGTATATTAAGTCCAATAACATTGTTTAATATTAGTTAAATTAACATTTTTTAATTTTGTGTAACGGTCAAAAATAATTTGAGTTATATTTTAACGGCCAATTTCGACATTTCCACGGTCTGACTTCTGTATTGTATAAGATCTGCTTTTAAGTTAGTTGGAAAGATATTAAGGGGGTCGTTCACTTAATACGTTCGCTTTTTAGGGGAGGAGGTCTGAAGCTATGTGACAGTTTTAAACAATAAAATTTTTTTTGAATGAAGATTTTGTGACATGGAGGGGGGTCTAAAAATCCATGTTTTTGATGGACGTAAGACGTCATAAGTGAAATATTCCAAAAAATTAACGGATTTAAAAAATTCAAAATTAACGGTCTAAAAAAATGACATTAATAAAATATTTTTAAGCATATACAGTCCCCAAAGTACTTACAGTTCACCTATTAAAAATTCGCTTACCTTAATATCAATGCTCAAAATTAATGGGCTCTAAAGTAGTCATGAATTTGTGAAAGGAATTTATTTTTTTTGTGCAACCTGAATTTTTGTTTTGATAAGCCGACCGAGATTTTTTGTTGTTGCTGAGCACGTATCGAGTGCCTGAAAAGCTACTTATGCGACAATTAAAATGGTAAATTTATTTTTTATGGAATGTTTTTTTTAAAAAAAAAATTTGCAAAAAGTCACATTGAGGTGAGATTTGCATGACTAGTTTGTTGGGGGATTTAGATGGAACTGGTTTTTTAGTCATCCTCAAACTTTTTGAATGGAAATAAGGAGCCTTGAATTTTAATTAGTTTAGTAAGTTTGACCGTGGATTTCAAGGAATGGATTATAAAAACATTTGACAATTGGCTGGGCAAAAAAATAATTTACAGCATTAGAATGAGTTAGGTGAGGAAAATTTTGCAATACTGAAATGCGACAATCTTGTAACAAAAAAATAAGGAAACATAAATTTATTTGCAATAAAACAACTTTAACAAGGAATCGATCCTTAGCAGTCTAAGTTACGAACATAATTTTTAAATTCTTAAATTTCACATGTACTATAACTTGACAAAATAACAACTTTTTGTAAAAGCTCATAAAACTTTAAAATAATTTTGAAATCACGTCTTGCGAAAAATTACGATCCCACTTTCAAGATTACAACTGACAATCTTCATATTTTCCAGTTCGTCCTTTTTTTTTTTTAAATTAAACTTTATTTATTAAATTTAGAATATAATTATGTACAAAGTTAAGATACATGTTGAGCTGTAATTTTTAGGGTGTCAGACACTTTAATGGTCTTTATTATCCTAATTTTGCTTTAATTGAATCATTTTGCTTTCATTGATGATTGTTTAGTCGGTGTTTCGCGATGCAAGTCGAACGGTGAAGTTTGCTTGCAACTTTCCGACGTAATCTTTGATGGTTGGAATTTTTGCTTCGTTATGTAGATCGACGATCTTATCATATCTTGATTTGTTGAGAAGTATTCTAAGAAATTTGTTTTGTAGTACTTGAAGTTGTTGAATGTGAGTTTTTGCGATGCTTTCAAAGGCTGGACAGCCGTATGTGAAGATGGGTCTGATTGCTAATTTGTAGATGAGGAGTTTGTTTCGTACGTCGAGATGTGAATTTCTGCTGATGAGGGGATAAAGCTGTCGTAGTGCGTTGTGTGCTCTGTTGGTCACATAGTCTACATGTTGCTTCAATGTCACTCTCTTGTCGATGATCATTCCTAAATATTTGGCTTCAGTTTCCCACTTGATGTTTTCATTAAGGAATTTGATGTTGTTTTTGGAAGTTGCTTGGAGTATCGATTTGTGATGAATAAAGCTTGAGTCTTCTGTTTGTTGATGTTGATTTTCCATTTGTTCATGTAGTCTTGGACTTTTCTTCCTTTATGTTGGAGATGGGTGACAATATCGGCTGAGTTTTCTGAAGAATGATGCAATGCTGTATCATCTGCGAACAGTGCGATGTTGTCGGTTGTCTCTCTTACAATATCATACGTAAAGATGTTGTAGAGAGTTGGGGAGAGCACAGCTCCTTGAGGTACTCCATACTTGATGAGTTTGATGTCTGAGAATTGACCTTTTATAAAAACTGAAAAAGTTCTTTCACTGAGGAAGGATCTTACAGTTTTTATAAGTGGCAGTGGAAATCTCAGCTGGAGCATTTTGTACAGGAGTCCGTTGTGCCAGACTCTGTCAAATGCTTTTTCGACATCGAGGAAGATCATGCCAGTTGACTTTTTGTTTTTGATGTTTTCTTTTGCAGTCTTGATCACTTTGATGAGCTGATGTGATGTTGACCTCCAGTTCATCCAAATTGGTAGAATTTCTCTCTTCACAGAAATTAACTCTGATGGCTCATAACATACATTTCATTTCATATGACATGCCTGATAGTCATCTTGACAAATTTTATTTGCTGATTTTTATCCAAGAACTTGAAGCGAAATTGTCATCACGAAAGGTACATTTTACACACATTTCATGAAAAATTGATTAACTTCCGTCAGAAGATTGCCTTATATGAATCATAAGCATAATAATTCAAGCAGGGCATGCATGCAAAGTTTATTTCTTTCTTGTGAACCTCAATGTCAATTTCCATAAATCTCCATCAAGATAATTGAGGATACAGTAGGAAATAAAGTTCGTCAATTTTTTTTTTCTTTTGTTGTGTCTGCATTAAAATATACAAGCTTTAAATACTTTGCGGTATTTTTTTCTTTTCTAAAAGATCCAAAAAACAACAGACTTGAGCTGTTAAACCGTTGTCAATCAAACTGCTTAAATTAGAATCACTTGAAAGTTGCGAAAAATTACATACAATTAACAAAGTTAATTAACTGTTTCACCGTTAGTTATACAGTCTGGTGACAAGTATGACTAAATACGAAGTTGAAAATTTTCAACGCACAGAATGTGGTGTTAAGTAAGTGGGAACTGCAAAAAATTTCTAATTAAAATTGAAACGTGAAATTTTATAAGAGGTAATTAAATGCAGTAGAAAAATTAAAAGTTGTTGGAAATTTAGGAAATTTTTTAACGGTTTTAAATGATCAAATTTTTAACGGATTTAAAAAATTTGAATTCAAATGATTTTTTAAATTGAAAAAAATTTAACGAACTTTTTTGAAAAATCAAGCAGTAAATTTGAAAATTAAGAAATTGTATCACTAGCTGAACCCCTCAAAAATTATCACTAAAACCACAAAAAAAGAGTCTCAAAAAGAAAAGACAACAATGCATGACTAAGAAGGATTAATTTATAAAGATTATCGTCTCAACTATCAAATGCAGTAAATGAATTATCTCATTGTCCTCCCGGAATAAATTTATAGCTGGTATCATCTCGCATTAAATGCAATGGTACATTAATTGTGATTCATAATACGAAAAGAATCACAAGTCTTCCGCATATACGCTTAGTGCTCTCACATTATAGTCACACATATAAAATAAATTTTTTATATCTCTTTTTAAAAAAATGTTTATGGATTTAAACTAATTTTAAAGTTTAGCTTCATTTCCGCATTTTGTTGCTCTTTTTGCGTTTAAATAAAGAGTCTACGCTTCAGTTGGCATTTAATTCCATTATGTTGCGGTGTGTGTTATATTTTGTGGGATGGTGGGTTTGCCCTAAGATTGTCAACACGTCCATCATTACGTCCCACAAAATTGCGTTTTTTAAGTCACGGAGGATTTTAATGCGTTTCTTTATTTCTATTACACACAATGTCATTTCCTACTTACTTCTATTTTATTCAATAATATGATTTATGCAACATTGTTTCAAAAACCGATTCACAAACGGCACGCAGAGCACGTTACTACAAAAAGGTCTTTAAAGATTATATTTTTTTTATTGCATAAAATATTCAATACATTGAATTTATTTTCAATTATTTCAACTATTTCAAGATTATTACATGCTCGATTCTATTCTATAATGTAGGCCGTGCCAATTTTTATTATTATTTCAAGATGATTCTAATTCTCTTTTCGATAAGTTTTATTTTTTTTCGTCTTGAAATAATTTTAATTCAAGAATTTTTATTTTCTTGATGCTGTGCTGCATGCACAATATAACGAGCGATAAATCATTGTGACTGTACCTTGTAGCATTTACCTATTATGTATTGAAATATGAACGAAAATACAATTACATCACATAGTCTGTTTTTTCTCTCGCTCTTTTGGTGTATAGTCAGCACGCTATAGTAAGTATATTGACGCTTCATTGAGCGACTTAGAAGAGAAAATAGCTTTGGAATGGAATTAGATTGAGGTTTAATTACCGTGGATTGAGCGCATTAATAATGTTTAAATACAGGCGGTCCTCGATTTAAACAGTTGATTTGTTCCAAAAATTTTCTATTCCAATTCAAATCGAAACGGTTGAAAAATGACCGTTAAAAATGAAAATTTGAATTTTTTTAAGTTAAGTTTTTGACCGTTTTTGACTATTCAAATTGGAAAATTCAAATCGAAACTGCTTAAATCGAGGACCCCCTGTATAATTTTAGAATACTTAAGCTTTTTTTTGGTAATCTACTAAGGGTTGGTAGGATAGGCCTACAGTAAAATTCATCAAATGACGTCAAATATTCATGTTAAAAATTTACCAGGCATGATCAAATCTGAATATACTAAATTTTTATCCACAAAAATCATCACATAATCCATCCAAAATTCTCAAAAGTCACTAAACAGAACAATTCTCATTAGAAAATTCCAACCCTTCATACCATAAAATCCACCAAAAAAGAACAATAGAACAATAACATCTTCAGTCAGCCATCAAATCTCAACCAAGCAAAGTGCCTTACATCTTTCAAATCATAATGTGTAAAAAAAGAGATGAGGTATGAAAAAATGAAGAAGAAAAAAATGTTTCAAGGTCAAAACTATCATCCATGTGTATGTGTTGATGATTTCTTTTCTTCTTCTATTATTTCAGTATTTTTTTGTTGTATATTCAATATCGACAGTTGTTGTGTCGATTATGAAACATTTACAAGAAGGTGCGTTAAAGGATTTGTTTATCGACTACTTTTTTACACACTAAATGATGAATAAATTGCTGATGAATGAATGAAGATTTATTAAGATTGATACGTTTTTTGTGTTGAACTGGGAGTTCGGATTGAACGTGAAGCTGTTATTCATCCTCTAAGAGTTGTGGGAACTTTTTTTCTCTCTTTCGATATTTATATTTTTTTGATATATCAATTTTTACATTTAAGATTTGAAGAGCTAATGTGTGATCTATGAAATTACTATCATTAATAATTTGTGGGTTCATTAGTCAGTGATGAGGAGGATAGTAACTTTATTAAGAAAATTCAGGAAAATTTCCATTGACTACGTTCCAATTAAATTTTTTGCCATGCAAAAAAACCATTCCCCCACCCCCTCTAAAAACTCAGGCTAAGTCATTGAAGCCTATCAAAAATTTGAATTTTCTAGTCTTTTTATACACCTTTCTTCAGTGGATTGACTAACAGTGAACCTAAAATTCATCTCAACCAAAACTTCCAAACAAATCCCAAACTTGTAAGTTTCTTGGCTCCACAAAAACATTAAATCCACTAAGCTCCATCTCAAATGTCAAAAATCATCATTTGCTAACATAAATTTTGGCATTTCAAACAGACATAACGAAAAACCTTTCGATGCAGCACAACAAATTATCAAATTTCATGTATGGCTGCCCAAAATCATGCATGAATATATTTATCATAAGATATCATGCCTCCTAGGTAGGTCAATAACATTCCAGCGCAAAAAATCACTGTTTACACCTTTTTGTATATTGTATAATTTTTTGAGATTAATTTTGTGCCTTTTTTTGCTTAACAAATTCCACGATGACGGGCATATGCTGTTTAATGAGGACGTGAGAAACAATGAGAAAAACATTCATGTCGACAGCGATGGAAATAAGATATATGTAAAGTTAAATAAGAGAGCGCAGTAAGCACAAGAAAATAATAATAAAAAATAGAAAGAAAAATCCTAGCTGCTTTTGTGTCTAATTTACCCGAAAAAAATACACCCAAGAAGTAATGGATGAACGAGTATACCTATTGCTTTACATTTTCTATCTTGAATGAGAAAATAGTAATAATAAAAAAAGATTATGAATATGAGAAATAGAAGCTGTAATATACTTGAGTAATAAATGACGTAACTGACAAATCTTCCACTGATTGCACAAGTGTTTGAGAAGGCGCATATAATGAACAACCATAGGCATTTCTATCTCCACTCTTTTTTTCTACTGCTGATTTATTCTTAGATTTCAAGTAATAATCTGCTTATAATTAACCTGAACACAAGATTTCATGCTTCATTATAAAATTATTATTGATTGTGGAAGAAAAAGTTTTTTTTTTTTCATTCTCGTTCTGTTTTGTTTACATACCTTATAGAATGTTTGATGCAGGAGTGGATAGGTTATGTGTGGTGGTACTTAGTTTTGTTTATGAAATGATTTAAAGCTTAATTAAGTCAATTTGTCAAAATTTTAAATGGAATTAAATTGACCAAAGTAGTTGGAAAGATGATTATTTATGTTTACTATGCGGAAGGAAAGGTTCGAATCCTATTGATCAAAATTAAGGATTTCATTTCATATTTATTGATTTATAAAGTTTTTTTTTTCTATTTTTTGTTTTTTATTTTTTTATATTGAATAATCTAATACAAATTCAAATCAATCCTAATTAAATCTCAAGTTAAGAACCCCTTCCTCCATCCACAATCAGAATCAAATGCCCCACACTGATGATTATTTAAAAGTTCCGATGAGAGATTAAAACGGAAATAACTCTTTAGAATAAAATACAAATAAAAGCTTGTAGAACTTCAATCCTTAATTGTATCTGGAGGCAAAATATGTGTCAGCATTTTCTTATTGAAAAGTCATGCATGATCATCAATTAGCGTTATTATCATATTAATTAATACTTAATATATTGCCTCTCTGTCATATTTAAGTGATAACTTGAATGTTTGTAGAATTAATATGTGAAGGTTGAGTTCGAGGAATTTTTTTCTGCATCACGAGATCGTAATTTGCATAATATTGAGTATTGAGAGGAAGTGAATTATGAGAAAATATTGTAGGTGTCCACACCTTGCTCACCTCATCAATAGCTTTTAAAACAAAAAATCTTGAAATTTTCTACCTAATTTTATCTCATTAAATTAAATTTCATTCATTTATTTCACATTTATACCGCTACAAATACGTACTTAGGCTAACTTAAAACGCCATTCTTAAATATGCCTCAAAGCGGCAGCAAGCAACAACAAGATAATTTATACGATTTTTTTTCTCTCTAACTCTCGTAAAAAACACCACAAGTAACCTTTTGAATGACGTTGAAAATGTAACAAATTCTAAGCTACAATAATCGTATAAGTAAGCAATACATGATTTACAGATCAACCATCGGTATTTCCCGCTTAGTCTCATACTGTTTCTCTTTCTTTCGCAATACTCTCCATTACGATGGCTTATTTCTCGCAGGAGTTGTACGGAAATGATGTAAGAAGTTTGAAAAGTGATCAAAAAATTGATTTAAAGTTTTGTATGAACTAGAGTGAGAAACTAGTATCAACGTGGTCACTCGTGACCGACGAAAGCGCATTTTCCCGCGATCAGTAAATAAACAAAGAACTAAAACCCCAAAAGTACAAAGCCAAATATTTAACTATAACCACTCATTATTTACCAAAAATTTAAAATTGACACCAAAAAAAACCGATATAAAATATTATGCGACATAGAATCTAAAAAAAAAATAAAAAAAGAATCGGCTACGGTCTAGGATCGAACCCATGACCTTCAAATTAGGAGCCGCTCGCTCTAGCACTTAAGCCGCTTCTGGAACTTTTTATGTGTGCACCTATTGACAATTTAATTATATATATTGATGAGATTTTTTATATAATTGTAAATTTAATATGAAAATCTAGGAAAATGGAAAATTTGACAGCTAAAATATAAAAAAATTTAAAAAAAAATATTATTTCCGAGAAATGTATGAAAATATTAAGAATTTTTAAAACAATGCTCGGAAAAATTGGAAAATTCGTGAAAATGGAAAACTATGACATAAATAAATATTAAATGTCATAAGAAATCAAAAAAGTAAAAAAGCGTAAAAAAAAAGCAAAAAAATAACTTGCCGGAGGCTAGGATCGAACCTATGACCTTCACATTAGTAGTCGTGCGCTCTCCCAATTACGCCACTGATGTTCTTTTTAATGAGATTTTCATGTGACAATTTGATTATTTATATTGATGATTTTTTTATATAAGTGTAAGTTTTCATAATTTTCACAAAATTTTCCGGAAAAACTATGAAAAATCCATGAAAATAGAAAACTAAACAACTAAAATATCAAAAAAATATAAAAAAAGTAATTATCTATGAAAATTGTATGAAAATATTGAAAATTTTAACAAAAATCGTCGGAAAAACTCGGGAAAATTGTGAAAATGGAAAACTATGACATGATTCAATATTATATGTCATTAAAAATCAAAAAAGTATCAAAAAAAGCAAAAAAAAAGTTTTTGTCATCGGTGGGATTCGAACCGAGGACAGCTAAGGTTTTGAAAAGACAACATTTTAGTGCATTTGACCACACTAACACATACAAAGAAATGGCATTTTTGGCACTTTTTACGCTGGTTCCAGCAGAGGAAGTGACCATTCGTGCTGATTTTTGGTTACATGGTAGCCAGACATACTACACACATTTTAAGTCAAAAACCGCATCAAAAAAGCTTAACCCTGAGGAGGAGATGCGATGACAGACGGACGGACGGACGGACGGACGGACGGACGGACGGACAAAGTGCGGACAATAGCGTCCTTTTCCCAAGAGGAAAATGCGCTAAAAAATAATTTTTGAGGGGCATGCAACTTTTCGAAAAAGAGGGGCATGCAACTTTTCGAAAAAAGGAGCATGCAACTTTTCGAAAAGAGAGACTTGCTAATTTTTGTTGCATTTTTAATCTAATTTTATTCGCGTAATTTTTTTGAGTTGTTCCTTTGGATCAACTCCTCATCTTAATTTTTCTCAAAATTTCAACAAAAAACTTACGTCATTTTTAATCCAACCCCGCACTCACTTTACGAACCTGCCATTTATTCACTTTGTACTTTTAATGCCTTAAATTGCCTCAATATTCCATTTAATTACATTTTTCTTACTTGACTGAAATCTAAATTTACATCGTGACTCAGTCCTTACGGTATGGATTATCGATTGATTTCCTGAACTGCAAAGTGCGGTTTTCCTTTTGTTAAAGTGCTGGGGATGTTCATAAATTACGTCATTGATTTTTAGTATGATTTTTCTATGTTCTGAGAGGTTGATCTTGTAGTTTAGATTTAAATAGCTACTTAGAAATGCAGGAATTGAATCTCAACATAGTCATCACTGACAATCACCCCCTAAATACATGCTTTAGGTATCTCTTTGTAACTTAATCTTATTAAAGATTATTATCATTAAATCTCGATAATAAGCGTTCTCGGAGTTCTTATTTCATACATAAAAGTTTATTGTGATCTATATTGTGCTTGTTGTGTGGCTCTAAGATCCAAACAATAAATGTTTATGGCTTTATAAAACAAAAAAGATTTATTTTAAAGGTGGGAAGTCAGTCCAAAGTTTCCAAAAAAAATCTTAGTATCCATTGAATTTCTGCATTGTATAATTAATTTTTCATCGTAATGCTGTTTAATTCTAGACAAAAAACAGTCGGAATGACTTAATAATTGCTACAAAATTAGACTTTACAAAAATTGCAGAAATTAATTCTTGTGTATTTTTCTTAAGAATTCAGTTCCTTCTGAAAATGGACAGCAAAAAAAGTTGTGTAACACAATTGTGGTGTTTGAGTTTTATTGGGCATGGAATCAAGGTCTTTAGATATGAATTTAAAATTTTGTCAACTCATTTGCTGACGTTCAGGCAGTGTTTTATTGTTTTAAGCATTTGAAGCGTGAAATTTTTTATAATTTTGCTTTGGAAATTGAAGAGAGATTCGGATGACAATAGACTTAATTTTTCTTGACTTAATCTTGAATTTCCATCACCTAAAAAATATATTCATGCCGAATTGACATATTTTAGCTATTCTTAGTTTGAAAACATTGCAACCTAGCCAATTAAACACAAAAAGCTTGTAAATGGAACTTAACAATGTCTAGACATTTCAATTAAGCATCAATTAGTCCAAAAATCACATCCTATTCTTCAATTACCAAACCTTACACGATCGAATGATCACGAAGCTTTTGAACCTGCAGTCTGACTTAAAATAACCAATACATCCACTCACCTGCCCTGCCTTAATCTCAGTAAATGCACACCTTGTGATTGGATTTTTTTCAAAAAAATCTTCATCAATTTAATGTATCTTTTACTTCCAATTAATGTGCCTTCAATAAATAAATAAAAATTTATTGAGAAACTCAAAATATATTGTAAATGAATAATGGACTTGATCTATAGATATCCAGCTCAATAAATTGATCATTCTTTTGTATTTCCTTGACCATGAATGGGATCATCTCATTTACTCAATTTTGGATATAAACTCAATTGTTTTGAGTTCACAAAAGTATCAACTTTCTAGAGCGATCCCGGATTTTCCAAATAAATCACACAAGCCCACCCTATAAACAGAATTTTCTCACCTATAAAAGGAACAAATTACAATTTATATACCAATAGAACTAACATGATTAATCAACCATAATGAACATGACTGAAATTGATATCGGTATATGGGTCATGACTGACAATGGTTATTACAACCATAGCAAGATATCAAACATCCATTGATCTCAAAATCGCGTCAGAGGAAAAAGTGATAAATTTAAAGTCGAAAATATTTCAACGATTGTCAAAAAAAAAAAAAACACAAAAAATTTAGAAAGCTTCAGACATGTAAAAATGATTTATGTCCATGATCGTTCTGCTTGTTGAAAACCATAGCAAATTAGAAGGTGATTTTTCTGTATGCCATTATTGTAATCAATAAAAAAAGGCACAAAAATTCTGTGAATTGAATTCATAATAATTACAGTTATATAGCAATCGTGACGAGTTCTCTTCTTGTACGATTTTTTTTTATTTTATTTTATTTTTTTTTCTTCCTACATTTCAACATATTTTTTATATATATTATTTTATTTTATTTTTCTGTTTCTTTGATTTCATATTAAAGTTTAATTGCTATATAGGTTTTTGCTAAATGATTTCCTAGTATTGACAATATCTGCCTCTTCTAATCTCATCGGATGCATTTGGATGTTTCCAATGGTTTACATTCGATACCCGTACGAAAAGAAGTTGAGAGAAAAAGATTTTTTTAAAGAAGGTCAGTGGATGGATGGGGGGTTGAAGCGCATTTTTGAGGAATGTTTTTGATCTAGATTCTTATTAGTTGTTCTTATGATTAAAATTGGAATAAATTTATTTAAAAGTTTAGATCAATACTGCTAAGCTCAATTTTAATTTGCTACTACATCGGGTCCTCGATTTGAACAGTTGTTTTGTTTCGAAATTTTTCTGTTCAAATCGAGTTCATTTAAATTGAAACGTTTGCAAAATGACCGTTAAAAATGAAAATTTGAATTTTTGTATGGGAAATTTTTGGTTATTCAAATCGAAACAATTCAAATCGAATCTGTTTAAATCGAGGATCCCCTGTAGTTTATAGATTTTGGAAATAATCAAGAAATGATAGGAATTGAACTTGAGCTTCATAAAATTGCTTTTCTTTGTTGATTAACTTAGATATAAAAGTTCATAGATACTATAAATGTGTTTTTTGGCGGGAAACTAGGCTTTGTTAAAAAATAATTAGATTCAAACCTAATAGAAATTTGAATTTTTTACTTTAGGGTCTTAAATTTACTTTTATAGAATTAAAAATTTTGAAATCAATTCTTTAACTTTGTAAAAAAAATCCTCATTAAAATTATTAAAAAATGCCATTGAAAGTAAGTTTGAATCATAAATCAATAAACTTCAATTCAAGAACAAACCGACCTCCCAACACAGTCCTATCTCACAAATAACAAGCTACAAAAACACATAAAATTCATTTTGAATTTTAGTCGGATTCATTTCTTTATCGAAAGGTTAAGTTATGTATAATATTTGCCTTTAATCGCTTATTTCACTTGAAGTCAATTGGAAAGTATGCACAGCATTTGATATCGGTCCATAATGAAATGAAAATAAATTAAGTGCAATTAAAGGAATAAAAAATAAATAAATTCAATGTGAGAGAGACATAAAAAATTAATTTAATTCCAATTAAAATTGTCCTACTACTCATTTGCTATAATCTAAAGCTTCTAGCTGAGCATTTTAATTTTTTCGCTACAAAATCAATTCACGTTCCTCTCATTGAAACACATTTTCTTAACCATTATAAGCATAAATCTCAGTTTATTTTTTCTGCTGTGCATAACATTTCATTCATTCAAGAAAAAAAAAAAACTACACATTGATTACGGACCGTAGTACGATGTGAATGTCGTCGGAGAGGTTATCTCTGTCACATTTGTGACACATTCTCTCAGTCAAGTGCGACAGTTTCATTTTAGAATTTAATAAGAATGAACGCAATTAATTTAAGTTTAAAAATTTTTATATTATTTTTAATAATTTTGCAAATTTTTGCAATCATTTTGCCATGTGATTTTAGTTTCGATAAAAAGTATGGCTATACGTGTCGAGTTGGTGACATTAGTATAACAAAAAGTCATGTGAAAATTAAAAGAATTGGTGGAAATCATGTAGAAGAGAAGAAAATATTCAATTGGACTGACACAGATGTCTTGCGCGTGATAATGTTCAATCGTACCATAAACTTTCTACCTGTTAACATCACACATTATTTTCCGTATTTGAGAACATTGCAGGTGAAAAAATGTGGATTGCAACGACTTACTCGAGCACAAGATTTAAGATTTACATTACGTCGAATGTATCTTGGATTTAATGAGATTAAGAATATTCCTGAGAAATACTTTTGGCATTTCTGTCGATTAGAAACATTGTCGTTGCATGGAAATCAGATATCAAACATACCGCGCATGGCATTTCGTGACTTGATCAGTCTCAAACGCTTGTCACTCAACAATAATCATCTTAAGTCAATCGACTCGATTTTATTTACAAACTGTCTTAATTTGGAATATGTTGACCTTGAAAATAATTCATTGCAGTATATTGAGAGCAAATTATTTTCAAATCAGCCAAGGTTGTATAAACTTTTAATGCGAAATAATCAGATAGGAGCGATAGAGAGTGGATTTTTGTCAAGATTAGAGTATAATGAAACTGGTTTTAATGCCTTGTTGGGAGGTAACAGGTGCATAGATAATTTTACATTTCCACAAGATGGCAATTATTGGGATTTGCATAGACTTTTTGTGAGTAATTGTACGCCACCTCCTGCTCGGCTTGAGACAACGACACCAAAAACAACACAAAAGCCAAAAAAGAAACCAAAGTATAGGACACCTGAAATGGTATTTTTTGAGAATTGCACGTGGAATATTCATAAAGATTATGCTCATCATTTTAAGCATGGCTTTTAGACTGAATTTAAGTTTTGTGATATTTTTTTATTTTTTTATCCATTTTAACTTTAAAATTTTTAAAAAAAGTTTCAACTTAAAAAAAATTAGAAAAATTAAAATTTGAAAATTTGAAGTTTTAAAATTTTTTAAAAATTTGAAATTTGAATTTTTTTTTTTGAAAAAAAAAAATAAATTTAACTTTCATAAGAATTTTTTTTTGTAAATTTTATAGAAATTTTTAAAAATTTCTTAATTTTAAAGTTAACTACCTAACTATAATTTAAAATTTCGCAATTTTTGTTTCCTAAAAAATCAAAATTTCATTAAAACTTATAAAAACCTTGATTGAAAAATTTAATTTTGTAAATTCTGTAAAAAAATTAAATCCATGTAAATTAATAAATTGTTTGTATTTATTTACTTACTTCCATAACAATACAACATTATTAAAGCCTCTTTAAATGGTACTAAGCAGCTGCTATTATTGTATGAATAGGTTAAAATATCTTTGAGAATTTTTTTAATTGTACAAAACTGATTTAAGTATTTCACATTTATTCATTGACTCATGACTTAGTCAAGCAAATAATAAAAATTTTCCTTTCTTTTCATTTTCTATATCTATGTTTAAAGCTCTTTTTTTTCTTCGATTGTTATCTCTGCATTCATTTATTTTATGGGATTAAATTTCAACAATGGTAGATGAAAGAGAAATAAAATTGTATTTAATGAATATTTGAAATTTTGGAGATTGTGGCGCATTTTTTGAATATTTTTTATGTCTGATTAAAATGTCAAAATTTTTGTGTACTTGACACTGATACTAGACATTGTCATCGATAGGATTTTTTTTTAAAAAAAAATGATTTTTCGACCTTGATGGATTTCTGGAGAATTATGAGTGTGAATTATAATGATTTTGGGCTATCAAATTTGTATATTAATTGATTAAGAATAGTACAATTTTGATATTAAAATTCATAATAATTTTAGGGGAGTGTAGCGTCTGATGGACTAGGATATATACAGTTTAATTCTTGGTAAAATTTTTAAAGTTTTGCTGAATTAAGTAACCGTATTTGAATTCTTGAGTTCAATTCCTAAATATTTTATAGACAAATCTTTAACTGTTTCCTGCCTTATTGTTTAAATTAAAAATATTCAATTACACTTTAAGTGACCCTAAAACCTATGTCAATATTGTTTATTTATTTAATTAATGCAAAACTCTTAATTTGAACTTGTAACTTGAATTTGAAATAAAAAAAATATTAATTACAAATCACGTCCGTAAACAGCTGATAAGTGCTATATCTCATTAATTTTTTTCTTTTTTAACTCATTTAATACTAAACCCGAGCGACAATCATGTGTCTCATGGCAGCCATAATGCAGCCATAAGACGCTGCCATTTGCCATCTGCCTTGAGTGGCGGCAGTTGTTAAGCGCCATATGGCTGCATTATCGCCTTGATGGCAGCACATGATGTCGATTTTACCGCTTCCAAGGCTGCCTTGGAGCTGCCATCACCACAAAACTGCCTTGCCTTCTGAACGCCTTGTTGGTGGCATGATGGCGCCTTCATGGCAGGTTTGGTGGCAGCAAAAACTGGTATGAAATTTCTATAATTTTCTTCCTTCAAATTTCTAATGACCGTTTTTCAATTTTATATCTTACATTAATCTATGGAAAAACATGGAAAATAAACTTAAGTCATGTTAAGACTTAAGTTCTGAGTCGAGCAAAAACTAATTAAAGTTTTGTGCCACTTAAGATATTTATTTAAAATATCTTGAAATTGTATGAAAATAAAATTTGACTTATAATAGTGATTTCTACTAACGTTTGTGAAGTATATCACGGTCACGAAAAAGTTGATGGCAGTCATAAGGCAGTCATATGGCAGCCACCAAAATTCGAAAAATCATGTGTTTTTATGGCAATCACATGGCAGCCAAATGGCGATGCAGCTCATGGCAGTGCCTTGTAACTGCCTATTATATGGCAAGGCAGTGTGATGGCTGCCATGTGGCTGCCATTGCCACAGATTGTCGCTCGGGAAAGTGAAATAAATGAAGAGAAATATTCACGAGAAGTATCATCACGAAATAATAAAAAAATTACAAACATCAACATTCCATTACAACTTAATAATCACCTTGCATGACATGACGGACAAAAAGTCATGCGTTATTCTTACACATTCTATGTGTAAGAATTGTGTGATAGATTCAAAAGATAATGAGAAGAGGAGAATGTAGATAAAAGAAAAATAAAAAATAAAACTCTGAAAATTAACGTTGAGTCACTTAATTTGTCTTCATTTATCCCCTATTTAATTAGGCATGCGCACAAAACAACAGCGACATATAAAACAAAGACGTCTTTTTTAATTGAATGCGAAATTTTTTTCCCATCTATTTGGGCTTGACAAATTAATTTAACAAAAAATAAATGAGATAAAGTAAAATTCAAGAAAAGAGTAGAGAATGAAAAAAATACATAAAATTTTTTGGGGATTGTTTGTGAGTGATGTCTGGGGATATATTTGATAGCAGTTTAGGTATTTTGGGGATGCATTCATATAATTGATTTTTTGAAGAATTTTATGTCCAATTTTGAGAATTTTTGAACCCCCATCTAATCTTATCCTAACTAAATGTGTGCTCAACTCTTAATATTACTATACCACATACCTAACTCATAAACACCCCCCTACAACAATAAAACATCAACAATTTTCGGGCAGAATGTACACCGGAGGTACAATGAGTCAATTAATTTGCATAGAATGGGAGAAAATTTCTTCATATACAATTTGCACCGTTGCTCAGTAGTCCATCGCATAATGACCTAATTGCATAGATTTGCAATGAGAATCGGTGTTTGGATGATGTTGAGAAGAAGAAGAAGTAAAAAAAAAAAACTAAGCAAGAATTTATTTTCCTTGGCATGCATTTTTTTTATTCAATTCTTCTCTCTTAACTGTGATATAGTTGTTGTTCAACGTGATGTTGTTGCCAATGGGTATATATAAAAAAAAATATGGTGAGGCGGCAAAGTTTAAGAGCAAGTAAAAGTCTACAATTTCAATATATTTATTTTTTTTTCTTCTTCTCGATCTAGATTAGCATAAAATGTATGCTTACCATGCAATGTGTGCTTATGAAGCGCAAAACAACAAATTGAAAAATGAAATGCTATTGAGGCAGAAAATTCAGTGAACTTCATTTCTCTTCCATTCCTTTCAATATTTTACTATTTTTTTAGTCTACATATAAAGAATTTACTCTGGGCCATTTGTCATCACGATGATACTTTTCCGCCTGTATATATAATAAAATCATTGCTTTTTCCTACAAAATGGTACATGAATGGCTTATCTGGATGACAATCTATTGATTCTTATTCATAAATTTTTTTCATGCACAATATATGACTTTATATGCTCAAGTTACAAGTGAAAGGGCTTTTCAATATTGACCGTGATGCATTTTAGATTTTTTAGATGTTGCTGGATTTATTTAATTATTTATGCATGTGATGGACTAGATTTGGAATTTTTAGGGGTCATGGATGGAGATGTCTTTCCTTCCGTTGAAAATATGATCCTCTGGTCAGTAAATCTCAATTCTACTATTTTTGATTCTAAACTGCTGAAAAAAGATCAAGCAGCCTTAATTCTTACAAAATCCAAGTCAAAAACAAACAATTTGCAAGCATAACCTCAAAATTTCACCAAAAAATTCACACTTCTTGAAGAAGCCACGAGAAAGTCACTTTTACTCTTAACCTCACCCGAACTCTTTAAATTAATCTCAAGATACGCAAACAAAAGCTTCTAAATGCTTCAAATAAATCATAATCATGACAAAAATATAATGCGAAAAAAATAGAAAATTGGAAATTTAACCACAAAAAGTAAATCGCCCAATTAAAGAAGCAAATAATTCAGATTAATATCAATCCATAATTTATGATGTTTATTATATTGTGAAAAAAAAAATAAACCATAAGAGAATTTAAGAAATTGCCAAATCATTTTTTTCGATGTCAAATTAAAATAATCTCTAAACTTTTACTTCTAAAAAAAACATTTCAATAGAAAAAAAAAGCCACAAAAGTACGAGAGAGAGAGAGTGGATTCATATGTAAAGGAAATGTTAAAGTTTTCAATGGATGACTTTACTGTTGTTATCATGAAATATTAGTTTTTGATCTTTACTTTTTGCATTGTTTGTTTGCAAAAAAATGAAGCAAAAATTGTTATTTATGACCCACATTTTTCATTCTTTTATATTTTTTCTTTTATTTCTTCTTTTTTCCATAAAGATTCAAAAATGTTTTAATCGCTAACAATTTGTAACATAAAGATTCATCGAAACGGAACAAAAAACTTCTTTTTTTGCAATAAGTTGAAGGTAAACTCTCGCTTACACAAAAATAAAAACAGAAACGATGAAGAGTCTCGAGAGATCAGCACGTAAAGTCAGAAAAGGACATTATATTGCAACACACAATAGTCCATCACCACCTTATGGATCAACAAATCGAGCATATTTTTCCGATGGTGATGACAGTCGAGCACCATCAGAACGAACTTTATCAGAATATACAATCACAAATGAGAGAACATCACCGCCTAAGCCTCCATCAAGGAAGTCTCGAACGATGGAACGATCAAATGGAAAAAATGGAATTAGTCATAATGGAATCTATTCAGAAGGTCCACGATCACTTTCTAGTCCTCCAACGCGTCCACCGCCACGCGCACCATCAGCATTAAGCTATGATCATGGTGGTGAGACAGGAGATATTTATGTGACAAGTGCAGCATATAAGACGCCTTCAGAGATAAGTCGTTACTCAATGCCGCATCGGACATATCATTCGAAGCCACAAAGTGTATATTCAGTTGCAAGTAGTCGTAGAACTGGAAGAAGTCACACATCAAGACGAATGGGAGCAAAGGTTGAAGCAATGTCTGCTCCAAATCCTTTCTGTCCAAATTTACGAGGAGTTTGTTGTCTCATGCTCCTCATTAACCTTGGACTTATTCTTATCACGCTTGGTTTTGTCATTGTCATTCAGTTTGTTGAGCCTCTCTTTGTTTGGTAAGTTCCTTCATTTTTTTTGTTCTCACAATTTTACATTCTGAATTTTAAATTTCATCATATTCTCACATACAGGATTCTCGGCATAGTCTTCCTCATATTTGGCTTTGCAACACTCATCGGCTCAATGATTTATTGTGTGATTGTATGTAGAGATGTTAAGACGCCTTCGCAACTTAAAAATGAAGACTTGTATTGGACAAAGCATTGGCAGAAGAACATTGGCTATACGCCTCACGAGATTGACTATAAAACCGATCCAGACGGTTATTCAGTCAGTAAAATAAGTGGAAAATATTCCGATCGAGGTAGTTCTAGGTATTAGATAAAGTTAATATTCAATTTCACAATTTCATAGACTAAATTGCCATAAATTAGACATACTTTTTGATACTTTGTGAAGATTATTGAATTTTTTTTTGTAAGATGAATTATTGTATTTTCTCTGAAATTCTTTCTTCTTTATATTTTTATCTTCTGTGACAAAATAACTTTTACTTTTAATTTATTAACGTACCTGAACAGTCAAACCTTACATGCAGCTGAAAAAAATATAAGTTAAAATAAAATGATGAAACTAAAATTTATTATACATGTATACATAGTTGCATTGTGTTTTTTAGTCTTGTAATTTCCTTTTCAGAAAGCATGATGAGTGATGTGTGTTGTTGAATATTTGCTGACTCCAGAAAGGATTTACATTGTAGAGGTAATTAAAAGGTAATGTTTATAGGAGACAGGAGAAATAAATTTATTAAGGATTGATTTAAGAGTTGGAATTTAATTTAAATTACAGTATTGTACAGTTATGATCACTATAGGTCATTAGTTAGTTTGCTGGTTTCTCTTCAAAAATTTGTTCTTATTTAGGAAATTGATGGCATGATTTGGAATAAAATGTAATCAAAATTGTCGAATTGAGTATAAATTCTGCTTTGCATTAAATCAACCATGTAACCACAATAGTCCTTATGTATTACATTGACTCTCCTAAGGAACACGAATGGAATACATTAGGTCGATTTTGGCTCCAGGGCAAAAATTAAAAATTCTGAAAATTTTCCTATTTTTCTCATTCTAAAGACATGGGTTCAATTCTTATCAAATACCAGTTTTTAAATCATTAAAACTAATTTTCAAGACATTTTTAACTTGATAATGCCAATTAAATTTGTCATTTCTCATGACTATAACCTTTTGCATCAACCTTTCATTCACAACCTGTGTACGAACATAAGCTTCATCAATTCCACAAATATCAATCCTCATAATCAGCAATTAACATTCACAATGCCATTTAAATTGCAGCTAAAATTCCAAAACATTCAATTTCATCTAATCCTTATGTCACTCATGACTTAACAAATTTTTTTAACTAAAAGACATCCTCTGAAGGTCAAAAAATGTGCAAATTCTTCATAAGATTGATGAGATGTTCATGACATTGTAAATATTTGATGGATTTGAAACATGGTCGTAAAAATTTGTGTTCATTACCAGTGTCTAAAATGACTTTGAAAGATTCATGATATTTTGCGGTTTATAGTTTTGGACTTGGGGAGCTAAACAAAATTTTTTTCGTCAATATAGGTCTCATACGGTTTAACGTGTTTTGGTACCAAAATTTTCAAAATTGTAAATTACTATGATGAAATTACAAACTTTTTTTATTCACCAGTATAATTCTCTAATTTTTATTTAAAAATACTAAAGTTTGAAAAAATTATTTGATGGTCAAAATGAAAGTCCAAAATGGTGGCATTTTTTTCAACATTTTTGCCTGCCTATTGATCTTAAAATTTAAAATCCTTGATTCTTATAGTTCTTGAGTAGATCTAATAAAACATTTATTTGTCATACGTTAAAAAGCCATTTACGCTCAAAATGAAAATAAAATTTTCGTTTTCTGGCATTTCAATTTGTCACCATAAGATTCCACAGGTGGCTCCAGGCACTGTCATGACATTTTCTATAGTTTTATGTTGTAATTAAAATTCGCTAAAAGTAAATTTTTCCCGGTCGACTACCTGAGGCGTTTCAAAGTCTGGTAGGTCTCAAGACAAAAAATTCATATCTCAAAATATATCTTACATATTACTGAAACTTTCGGTAAATGATAGAAAACATTTATACGACTATTTCAGTCATTTAAACTTAATTATAACTTGATACTTTGACTTTATGGATTTTGCTGATTATTTGGTCAAAAATCGAGTCACTTTCGATTTACCACTAGGATGAGTATTTTATTTTTTGCATACCTTATAGCTAAGATAGTACGCATTCAACGAGGTATGAAACATGATATATAGTCAAGATTTGACAGTAGAGTTATTAAAAACTGAAAATGGTCAATTTTTGAGGTTTTGACAATTTTCAACTCATTTTATTCGATATTTCTTCGAAATTTCATATATGCTGTAATAAATTTGGTATCATTGAAAGGTCATTGCTTTTAACTATGCAATAAAGTAAAATGTTTGAAGTTCTCAGACCAGAAAATTTGTCGTTTGTTTTCCATATTAGAGCAAAGATAAAAATATTTTGTAGTTTTTTCCATAGTTTAACATTATTAAACTTTCATAATATGATCAATAAGATTTTACAACTATTACTTACATACAGACTTATAGAAAAAATGCATTTTTTTTGAAAAAATCGAAAATATTCGAAAATTTGAGGTTTTTTTCTATAAGTCTGTATGTAAGAAGTAATGACTGCAAAGTCTTTTATTGATCATATTATGAAAGTTTATGTGTTAAACTGTGGAAAAAACACAAAAATAAATTTTTTTTATCTTTGCTCTGTATGAGAGGACAAAGCAAACTGTTGTAAGTTTTCTGGTCCACAGAGGATCTTCCAAACTTACATTTTTATTTTATTGCATAGTTGAAGCAATGAACTTTCCAATGATACCAAATTTGTTACGTATACTTGAAATTTCGAAGAAATATCGGCGAAAATGTGAGTTGAAAGTTGTCAAAACCTCAAAAAATTGACCATTTTTTCAGTTTTTTGGCCATAACTCTGTCAAGTCTTGACTATATATCATGTTTCATACCTCGTTGGATGCGTACTATACTTAGCTATAAGATTTATGCAAAAGAAATAAAATATAAAGTCATCCTGAGGTGGTAGGAGTCGAAAAGTGAAAACTCGATTTTTGACCAAGCTCGAAAATCAGCAAAATGTACATAAAGTCCAAAAATCAAGTTATAATTAAGTTTAAATGACTGAAAATGGTCAGTATAGATGTTTTCTATCATTTCTGAAAGTTTCAGCCAATATGGTAAAGATATTTTTGAGATATGAATTTTTTTGTCTTGAGGACCCCCCTACCAGACACCCTTTGGGGGCCTCAGGTGAATCGGCGGACCGGAAAAAATTTACTTTTTTTTGCTTAATTTTGTAGTACAACATAAGAGCTATAAGAAAAATGTCACTTGACAGTTACCTGGAGCCACCTGTGGATCTTATAGGCTGACAAACCCAAAAAATGCCCAAAAAAACGAAAATTTTCACCTTTGACCTCATTTTTGAAGCATTAAATGGCTTTTTTGGCAATGACAAATAAAATGTTTTTTGTAGATCTACTCAAGAACTATAAGAATCAAGAGTTTTTAGAATTTTTAAGATCGACATGTAGGCACAGGAAGCAAAAATGTTGAAAAAATGCCGATTTTTTGGACTTTTTCGCATTTTTGACCATCAAAATAATTTTTTTTCAAACTTTTGGTATTTTTAAATAAAAATTAGAGGGTGTACTGAGTGAATAAAAAAAAGTTTGTGAAATTTCATCCACATAGTGAGGCACACGAATTTTTTGAAAATTTTTGGTACCAAAAACACGTTTTAGGCCCGTATGGGGACCTATATTGACGAAAAAAAATTTTGTTTGCATTTTTGAACTCCCCAAGTCCAAAACTATAAACCACCAAAATATCATGAATTATTTCCAAAAAAGTCATTTTTAGACCACTGTGGTCCATATTCAATTCAATAATTTTGAATTCTTTACAAAAACAGAAACAACTTTTTTGTTAATTTTCAGTATCTCAATTGGGCACCTGGAACGACATGTATCCAATGACAAATTACACAAGCAGTAAATTTATTTTATTTTTTTTGCAAATGAAAAAATAAAAACGAGACATCCATTTTTAAATCTCAGATATTTTATTCTCAAGATTTATCTTGCTGCTTTTAATTCTTTTCCGAAAATAGCAGAATAATAAATGAAGTGTCGAGCCCACCAGCACAGTGAAGGGCGTAATGGCCTTAAATTTCCATCTACAATTCCCAATGCATACAGTTGTTTTACAAGAGAGAATTACATTTCACTCCTTAGGCTTGATGTCACTACTAGAATTACGACTTATAACAACAAAAAATATTATTCATGAGAATTTTATTTTTTATTTTTGCAGATTGCGAATCAAACAATAGTTCTGTTATTCAGCCAACAACTAGTGTTCATTAAACTTTCAGTTTAAAAATAAAAAGAGCCTTGAAATGTTTCGACTACCCTGACATCGAACATTTACCTCTTTTGGTATGCTTTGCGTTTTATGTGTGTGCCTTACCTTTTCTTTAAACATTGCAGCAGCTCTCTATTGTGTACCCGGCAAATAGAGTAGTAATAATTAAAGAAAGGAAGGTAACGCTGGAACAAATAAATATAAATCGTTTCAATGTCGATGAAGTCAGTCAATTTCCATTCGAAAATATTGACTTCATTTTGCGCTGATTGCAAGGCGGATGCGCTTATGGAGAATTGCATGGATGGATATTTTTTGACAGGTTTTTGCATTTTTTAGAAAATTTTGAGTCATTTTAAAAAAAATTTTTTGAAGGTTTAATCCTTAAGAGTATAAGTCAGAGGTTTGGCAAAATTTTCTGATTTTTTAAAAGTTTTTTATTTTCGTTAAAGTTTAATTTTTTATTAAATGATTTACAGGGGGGGGGGGACAGTTTGACCCCAAAGTCCTCAAGGATTAAGGATGCAAAGAATGCCTGTGGCAGAAAATATTAGCATTTCCATGTTCCACAACTTATGCCACCATATCAGTCATCACTTACAATTCAAACATTCAAACGCATTCACAAAAGTGCATCCACCTTGCATCTACAAACCTTCTTCTTTGTGCTCACCATAAGAATAAAAAACAATAAATTTTTTCGATTCATCGATTAATTAACTCTGATTTTATTTTTCGTAATGTTTTCGTGCTTTTAATAACAAATAAAAAAATTTATAAAGAATATAAAAAATTAATTTTTTCCTTCTTAAACATCTCAATGAAATTAATAAGTTATAAGGATTTTTTATATGGCCGAAAATATTTTAAAGCTTACTTAATGACCAATTTTTTACAGACATAATAAAGCTACAGTTTATTGTATTGATTAATTAGGTAGAACTGTATTGTGAATTTACGGCAATATTTTGAGCATATGCGGTGCTCATTTGGAAAATGTGGATTATTATTTATCATTTTTTGAGTATTTTTCATTGCTGATTAAGGCTGTAGCTTTTAAGTTGAAAAAAATTAATGAGAATCATTTTCCAGTAGAAACTTTAATTCAAGTAAATTTTTGATGGTTCTAAATTGTTATGAAAAGTATTAATGGAGGCAGATTCAGTTTACGGAACATAGAAAGAAAAAATATTAAGATCTAGTATGGAACCAACATTCTCATCATCATTATTATAATACATTAAGTTGTTACATCCTGTTACTCTTAATCTGTTAATACCTAGAACTACCTCGATCGGAATATTTTCCACTTATTTTACTGACTGAATAACCGTCTGGATCAGTTTTATAGTCAATCTCGTGAGGCGTATAGCCAATGTTCTTCTGCCAATGCTTTGTCCAATACAAGTCTTCATTTTTAAGTTGCGAAGGCGTCTTAACATCTCTACATACAATCACACAATAAATCATTGAGCCGATGAGTGTTGCAAAGCCAAATATGAGGAAGACTATGCCGAGAATCCTGTGTGTGAGAATATGGATGAAATATATGAAAAATTAAAAATTCAGAATGCTAATTTATGAGAAGAATGAAGGAACTTACCAAACAAAGAGAGGCTCAACAAACTGAATGACAATGACAAAACCAAGCGTGATAAGAATAAGTCCAAGATTAATGAGGAGCATGAGACAACAAACTCCTCGTAAATTTGGACAGAAAGGATTTGGAGCAGACATTGCTTCAACCTTTGCTCCCATACGTCTTGATGTGTGACTTCTTCCAGTTCTACGACTACTTGCAACTGAATATACACTTTGTGGCTTCGAATGATATGTCCGATGCGGCATTGAGTAACGACTTATCTCTGAAGGCGTCTTATATGCTGCACTTGTCACATAAATATCTCCTGTCTCACCACCATGATCATAGCTTAATGCTGATGGTGCGCGTGGCGGTGGACGCGTTGGAGGACTAGAAAGTGATCGTGGACCTTCTGAATAGATTCCATTATGACTAATTCCATTTTTTCCATTTGATCGTTCCATCGTTCGAGACTTCCTTGATGGTGGCTTAGGCGGTGATGTTCTCTCATTTGTGATTGTATATTCTGATAAAGTTCGTTCTGATGGTGCTCGACTGTCATCACCATCGGAAAAATATGCTCGATTTGTTGATCCATAAGGTGGTGATGGACTATTGTGTGTTGCAATATAATGTCCTTTTCTGACTTTACGTGCTGATCGCTCAAGGCTTTTCATCTTAATAAATCGATGCCCTTATTAAGTATTCAGGAAATTCGATGACGATTGAATAATTCAAGATAAGTTTGTGTTGCCTTTTACACTTCCATAATTTACAGTTGACTATGGCGTCTGTGGAATGAAAGAGTAAAAATTTTAGTAATTTAATCAGCAATCAGTGGCCATTTAAATATTTCATGTTCATTAATTTTTCATTTCCGCGTATTTGACTCAACAACAATAGAAATGCACACAATTTTGAACAAAGCGCAGTCTTCAATGGAACAACGATGGTGTTTATTAAGCTATTAATAAATGTCATTATTATTAGAGTTAGGGTTTCTGATTGCGGTTTTTCTAAAACCGGTTTTTGAAAAACCGCGGTTTTGAATGAAGAACCGCGGTTTTAGATTGGTTTTAGAACTTTTCATACAAAAATCTTAGAAAACCTAAAAAAATTAAAAATTTGAATGCAATTTTTCATTTAATGGCTATGTTTTGTATTTTCATACTCAAAACTAAACAAAAACCCTGCAAGTTAGCTCAAAAAATTACATTTTAATTGTTTTAAAAAAATTCTAACTTTTGGTTAATTTTTCAAGTAATTTTAAGACAAACTTCATCAAAATTTGAAAATTTAAAGATTTGTGTGAGAAAATTCAAATTTTGAATTTTAATGCAAAATTTCATACATTTGTATGAAAACCGCAAAAACCGCAAAACCGCGATTAATGTGAAGCTATCCCCAAAATCCATCCCCAAAATTATCGGCCGATTATCGGCCGACAAATTTTTTTGCTTACGTTTGTCGGCCGACACGTATCGGCGGTCTTACGTACAATTTATCGGCCGATTTTTGTCGGCCGACATGTTGTATGCAAGTTTTTCTCTTGCATGCAATTTTGAAATATCGGCCGATTTTGTCGGCCGACTTTTTTCTGACACTCAGGATTTGAACTCGCAACCTTTGGGTGCAAAAAAAGAAATTTCTATCACTTACCACTTGAGCTATTAAAGTTAATAATTTTTATGCTACTATATGGCTAAAACACTTATATAAATTATAAATTTTTCCATAAATATAAAAAATGATTATGTGAGTATTCTTCACTAACACTTCTATACTTTTAACTATATACTTCACAAGAATCAAAAATTTTAAAAATCGGCCGATTTTTGTCGGCCGATTTTTTTTTAAAAAACTTGGAATTTAGCTTATCGTTTGTTGAAAAAAATAAACGTACTCATTATCTAATTAGCCTAATAAGTTAAATACAAATATTTGCAATAAATGAGTTGATATCAAGATATATTTTTATTTTTTATAATAACCTCATTTTAAAAATTTTAAAATAGAGTAAAAAACATTGAAATTCGCACCTTCAAATATTGAAATACGTACAACAAGCAATTTAAAATTTTTGCAGTATTTTTATTTGAGGAGGTTTTTATTTATCCTGAGCAGCTTATTTATGCTTTAAATTGATTTTATTTAATTTAATTTTACACAAAGACAATATCGAATTTTAATATTTCTTCTGTACAAATTTTAATGTTTGGAATGAAGTGGATTTTTTTCGTAAAAGCAGTGCTTATTTATGCCTTGATTTAATTTAATTGAGAAGTAGGCTGCACGGGCAAAATGTGACCAATGTTAAGTTTTAAGGCAATTTTTTCAAGTCTAAAAATTGTAAGAAATTTTTTTGTAAATTTGATCGTACGAATTTCAGTTTTGTACAAATTTCAATATTTTTTACCCCAATTTTATTTAATTTATTAATTTACTTTTTATTATTTTTAATGAAATATCATGTAATTATTTATTTTTAGCTAAATTCCAAGTTTAAAAAAAAATTAAATTTTTTGATTCTTGTGAAGTATTTAGTTAAAAGTATAGAAGTGTTAGTGAAGAATACTCACATAATCATTTTTTATATTTATGGAAAAATTTATAATTTATATAAGTGTTTTAGCCATATAGTAGCATAAAAATTATTAACTTTAATAGCTCAAGTGGTAAGTGATAGGGATTTCTTTTTTTGCACCCAAAGGTTGCGAGTTCAAATCCTGAGTGTCAGAAAAAAGTCGGCCGACAAAATCGGCCGATATTTCAAAATTGCATGCAAGAGAAAAACTTGCATACAACATGTCGGCCGACAAAAATCGGCCGATAAATTGTACGTAAAACCGCCGATACGTGTCGGCCGACAAACGTAAGCAAAAAAATTTGTCGGCCGATAATCGGCCGATAATTTTGGGGATGGATTTTGGGGATAGCTTCACATTAATAAAACCGCGGTTTTTAGAATTATTGAAAACCGCAAAACCGCGGTTCTCTAAAAACGCGGTTTTTCAGAAACTCTAATTTAGAGTGCTACGCCTACAAGCTGCCTGTGGCATAAAAATATTATTATTATTTTCAATAATAAAAAAAAGGAAAAGAAAGAAAAAGAACTTTTAAGATAATATGAATAATTAATTTAATATTGCTCTTTAATTCATTCATCTTGCATGTTTTCTGCCTCATTTTATAGTGCTCTCAATTAATAAGATTAATGTAAATTGTTGTTATTTTATTGCCAACTTAGACAAGATAAAATAATTTTCTATATAAGTTAATTAAATTTGAAATTATTAATGTTGTAAAACAAATCTGAGAATCTTGGTTTGGAAAAGAAGTAACAATTTACATCTGTAGAATGGATGTAATGGCTTGAAGAGCAATGAAATAAGCTGGAAATGAGAGAAAGGAAGGAAACCGCAGAAATATTTTGAATAAGTAACACGTGGTTGATATGGGAATTGTGCAAAGGCTGTAGTCAAGCTGTTCCGGTGCACAGTATGTGTCTCGACTTGTAAGTTTGGTTAGAATCTGAGATTGGCTGTTGGTATTGCGCATTTTGTGCAATATTTAAAGAGTGACCACCTGTAACCACAAAAGGAAGCTTAAGCCTAGAGGTTAATGAATTTTTAAACTTTTGGTCCAAGCGACCTACGAACTAGCTTAAGTATGAACCTTGACTACCTCTAAAATCTCAAAAACACTTAATTTCTTTCAGCAATTTTTTAATTACCCAACCACAAAAAGCACATTATTCAATTATTTTCACAGCACTTTGCATCTTGCAGTCTTGTTAAAAATCCATTGTAGTGTCACTTTTATCTACTCACTACGGGGGTACATCATTACACGGTTATTTAGCGGTTCAAAATAATTTGCATAAAATTGAAAGTTTTTTTTCTTTCCTTTTATTCTCAGTAAATAAATAACAGAGCAGCACAAAATATGCAAAAGAATTCTTGAAAGTGAAAACAGTAACCGTAACAGCAATTTTTTTAATGCAGTTAAGTAGGAAGGCAATTTTTTTTTCGGGAAGTCAGAGGGCAAAAGAAAGCGTTTCTATTGAATTTTTTTAATGAAAATTAAGTGATTTTATGTGCAGTCTCGAAACGATTGAGTTGTTAGGAAGAGGAAAACGTGAGACTTATTATCATTTTTTATGCAGGCGAAGCAATCAAATTGAATATTTTTTTAGCTATTGGCAAGTGAACTGATGACTTTGGATTTGAATAAAATGTTGCAAATTTTATGCTGGATTTTTTTGTGGAGGTGAAATTTGAATTTCTAAAATTTTAAATAAAATTGCATCTTAATCCATACGTGGCATTAGAAGGGGCTTGAAAATGAAATTATTCAAAAATGCTTTAAATTTGAAATTCAAATTTATTGAAGACATTAAGTCCTCTAATTAACCTTTACCAAATCCAAATCATTTCACTTTCATCATCATCATCATCACATTAATTGATTGAAAATCCAAAAAACCGATCATCTCAAATTCATTCCAAGATTACAAAACTGACTTTACATTGTTGCGTTAATGATAATCTCAGCTTATTAAGCAAAAGACTTTAATTCATTCATTAGTGTCAATTTATTTACGTAATCTTATCGAAATCATAAATTTTATTGCATTTTAAGCATTGGTGAGACAATTCCATTACGAATGGCAGGTTAAGATAAGCAATAATTGTTGAATCTTTCATTATTGCTGAGACAAAGTGAGTTAAGTGGTTTAAGTGTTACAAGGTCTGTAATCTTGGAGGAAGGGTTGATATATTGTAGATTTTATCACAATTTTAAGAATTTCATGAAAACAGCTATGGATATAACCTGCCTAGTCACAATCTAATTAAAACCTCCCATCGAATATATCCAAAAAGAATTTTCATTTCAACCTCAACAATACATTAGAACCTAACCTAACAATTCCAATAATTTATTGTAACAATGATGCCATCAATTTAAAAGTCATGTCGAAAATTCACACTCACTTTCAAATTATTAACACATTCAGTCGCAAGTCTATGTAGTTAAAAAAAAAAATAAAAATCATAACAAAAGAACCGAACACAATTCCAATAGATCCCGACTAGACAATATTCTTGTCTATAATTCTTCTACATTCTTTATTATTTCTTTCTCTCTCTCTTTTTCCGCATCTTAATAACATAAAAAATGAACGCGAAATTGTATGATTATCTTGTTATTTTAATGATGCCTGTATATTCATTTCCATCTCACGCTGCCGTCTTTTTTCTGGTCTATTAATGTGATAAAATCTTTATTACAGAGTAGGAGATGGAAAAACACACATATGTATTAAAATTCGATTTCATTTGCAGGTATCATATTATTGATTACTCGAGTTGAATGGGAGTTTGTTCTTAAGTTTTGTGAGTCTGGAAATCAAAGGCGTAGTCAAGAATTTTTTTGGAGGGTTTTCGCTACATTTCGACCTTTTTTTTTGGTTCGAATCTACAAAGTTCAATGATATCTAGTGTAAACTTTGCGTAAATAGAAGGGAAGGGTTTGATCCCCTGGCTACGACTCTGCTGGGATTTGGTGGGACACTAGTAAAATAGTTGTAGATTTGAAAGAATCTGTGTTAAAATATATGATCATATTTTTTTGATCAGGAGAAAAGTCCGTGGATCCATTTAACATTGCATTTGGAATATCATACTTTGAGCCATAGCTTAAATTCTAAATATATTTTGTATACAGTTCAAATTAAGTTGTTACTAATGTAAACCTCACAAAAAAGCCTTAAAATCAGTTTTTAATTGCTTATTCCTTCCTTTTCGTATACAAAAAAATGAAAGTTAACTTGACGTCGTTTTCAAACTACTCCCCTTCTATAAGTCTTAATTATGAATACCTCGAGCAATTAAATGACTTTTATCGACAATTTGAAGCATCATAATTCAATTTCTTTGTTCACAATCAATCTCATTTTACTCGATTATTATTAAATTTCTAGTCGCATGACACTAGTGAAATTTTAGAAATTCATATAGGTATAAGCATTAAAGATTATGACTGAAATATGATATGACAATTGCTCGTGTCGCAAACTTCACCTTTATTTCTTTCTTATTCATTTACGGCATTTGTGTCAATTTCTTATATATTTAAAATGTGCGTTTAATTGTGCGAGAATGAAAGAAATCTGCTTCATAAAAAGATAGAGAGATATAGCTATGCTAAACATTGAATAAGTTGACAACAGTGAAATCTTTCATGAATAACGCTAACAATTGTCAATCTTAATGCTAAGTGAATTCAGAACCACCAAGTTTTGCTCTTTACTTCTTCATCTTCTTTTTACTTTTTATATCGTAAAAAATACATTTTATAAATGACTTTTTTTTTATTATATCTTGCAAGCAGGTCAATGATGTAAGATATGTTGATTTTAGTTAATGAAAAGTAAGACATTTTCCCGCTTAGCAAGTTTCTTTCTACATTTCATCTCGCATCCATTCATTCTTTATTTTGTGTGACGAAGAAGCATAAATAGGATGATTTTGTGTTGAATTAAGTGGCTCAGAAACGGTTTTGTACGTGAAGTGAGGAGAAAGAGATGACATAGCATTCATTTTCACGTGAAATATCCAAGATTGTCGCTTATGATAGAACTTTTTGAGATGAGTTAGAGTTTTGTGGATTTTTAGAGCTTACAAATTTTAGATTGTTGTTAAAATTAGAGTAGATTGTGTATCAAATTTTGTGGGGGGTCTAAAATCTTTTAATCTATCCAATTCACATTTTTACATTTTTAGTTAAAATTAGATCAAAAAACTTCAAATTGAGCTAAAGCTACAAAAATCTATCAAAATAAAAAATATTTACAAATCCATCAAATAGAATTAACACTGTCAAATATTCTACCCAATTAAAACTATTTTTAGATCCAAATTCAAATATCCATTAAATATCTAGTTCCGTATTTACAAACAGTTCTCAATATTTACCTTCTTTTTGCGATTCTGTCATCAATTATGACTCATATAATTCTATAGAATCAATCAATATGTTGACTAAGCAATTTAACGAATGAAAATAAAATAATAATGAAGCAAATATTTTGCAGATTATAGATCTTGAATTATTTAGAGCATTATGACCTGGTATTCTGACAATTATGATGAATAATGTTGATAGTCAAAGCACTCTCTAGCATTCAATTATGTCTTAATGCCTTTTGTCCACTTCTTTCACGTTAATAATGTTGAAAATATAAATCTTTAATTATATTGTGAAGATCAACTTGACCCAATCTCCATTCAGATTTATGTGAAAGAATTTTTCATTAGTTAATGTTGGTTTGTGCTTCGGCATTAAACATGTCATGAGTAGCATAATATGCCTACCCAATGTCACAATTGCCAATACCCAAGACGATTATCTGTTTGTGTGTCTGATGAATGGACAAATTTAGTAATATAGTGGAGATGAATAGGATTGATATAAGTGGCTTTGGATTCAATTAAATTGGTATTTATGGAATTAGAGATTATCGGTTGAAGAAGCTAGGAATGAAACAATTTTAATTATTGGAAGCTTAAGAAATTGAAGGAATTTTGGTATTTTGAAAGGATTAAGAATTGATGGCTTAAGAATTTTTAGCACTTTACAAAAATTGCATAGAACAAAGATTTTAGCATAACTTATAAGAACAACTAGGATTTGAACCTAATTTTTAAAATTTCATCAAATTTGAACCCTAAGTTGATGATCTCAACCAATATTGGTCAACAAGGCGATACCTCCACTTCTGCTTAATCATAGCTACTTTCATTCTGATTCATCTAAAGCCTTACATGCAAACCAATCTCCACAACATCAAAACTAATGCCGATCTCCTCAAGATATGCTCCACAACCATAAATTTCAATTTAATGCTAATCATTTAATTAAATAAACATAAATTCCACACCCAATTTTGTGTGACTAGCTCTCTTTACCAAATGGATGATCATCATCGATGAGAGTTCGATGTAGGCAAAATGTGAAAAACTTTCTTCTCATAACAGTATCCTCGACTTTTAAACGACTAGTTTTTCAACGAGGAAGAATATATTGAAGCTAAAAAAAAGTAGTTTTTTGAATTTAATAACAATTGGTAAAAGTATATTTTTATATCTATCTTGTGCTTTCAATCTACTTTGCATTTACATTAAATGTATATTATTATACATACTACATAGAGCAAGTCTCATTTTTATTCTCTCTTCACTATTTTTTTTTATAGCAACAAATTAGTCGTTTAAAAGAAGAAAAAAATTATATATTGTACAACGTAGATATCGCGCAATAATCTGTTTCTTTGAAATTTTCGCTGTTTTTACTTGAATTTTTTTCTACAGAATAATTGATGTGACGTAGAAATGAAAATTGGGTCTATATCGCGGCTGTTTATAATGAGAAAGAGTAAAAGCTTAAACTATGCATTAAAAAGGTGAAAATTTGTTCTAATTTTAAAGAAAGTCACTATGGAATTTTGCTCGTGCTTGTCGAGTGCTCTTTGAAGTTTTTTATTTATTTCAAATTAATAGAGATAATCATGAATTGAAGATATTGTAAAGTGCCGTTTTTGAATTCATTAATGTCATCTTAACAATTGCTCTTTGAATAATTTTTTTTCAAATTTTTTTTTATATGAGAAATGACATGAAGTTGATTTGCGTGCAATATGAATGATTTTCTATCAGTCAATCAATAAAATTGAATTGTTAAACTATTGACTTGAGATTCCGGATATGGAATATGAGATATGAAATTTGCGGAATAAATTAAAGATTGGAAGAGATTTACAGAAGCTTAGTTAATAAAAATTGAGAATTTCTGAAACTAGGATTTGAACTTTAATTATGATTTTAAGTAGACGCATAACCATTTCGGTAGTTACATTTTTATGAGCTTGAAGTATTATTTGAAAAATCTAAATTCATTTAAATTTATGTGGGTTCGAATCCTACTTTGAAACTTATCAATCCATAGTGAAAAGCCAACTTTTTTTTTTCATTTTTTAATAATCAGATTGTAACTAAAAGATTTTTGTTTAATGCCTCACAATCTTAGTTCTCAATTGAATTTTCATATTTGTAGAAATTAATTAATTTTTAGAATAATTTAAAAATATTAAACTCATCATTAATTCCTAAATGCAATAAATTCCTCATCAATCTCTTCTACATCACATATCATCTCTTGCATTATTCAATAATAACTCATAAGAATCTTTTTTTAATGCCAAATAATAGTAATCACTCAGGAATAAAATGGCAATAAATTTTTTAATAGTCACACAATATATTTTGTGCAATAAAAGTACCCTCATAAAAATATATATTTCCTCCTACCTCCTACAGATTTACAATGAAATCACTTTGAAGTAAATTGTAGTTTTAAAATGCTGAATAAACGTAAGCTGTGTCAATTTGCATAAATATATCTCTGTGATTCAATAAAAAGTTTGTTTCCCATAAGCCTTGTCTTGGATTAAAAGCAATAAGAAGTCTAATGAATGATGTCACATTACTGAATATTACACTAATTGTAATATGTACACCTACACAGTCATCAACAGATATATACATTAATTGCTTATGTGCAATGGCATGGTATGTCTTCATTTTTCATCGTGATTGATGTCAATAGAATCATAATTGCTTATGAATTGACAGTTAAGTGCTGTTGAAGTTCTATAGAAAATTATTTTATTCATTTTTTTTATTCATTATAATCCAGTGGATTCATCATGAGATTTATTTCATATTAACATCATTCCATATATACAAACATTACAGTAGCTTTACTACCATATAAATTTATATGATTGTAAGTAGACATAGTACACAAGAAAGACATTAATTGAACTTCTTGTTACATGGGTTAAGGCGCAATTTATTGTAGCCACTCTCCGAAATAATGAAGTGAAATCATTGTACATAGACGTATGTATGCTTCGGCAAATTCACTTTCATTCAATTGAGTAAAAACAACAAGCATGAGTAATATAAAGATGAAGAAGAAAATTTAATAATAAAAAAACTTTTTTTAATGTTCAAGACTTTAAAGCAATTGCATAATTTATTTATTTTTTTCGTTGCTTCTTTATGTGCATCTTATGTGAACATCGCCATGTTAACGGGCTTACTCAACATTATATTTTTTAAACAGACCGAGCAGCAAAGGTGCGGACTTTTTTGATTGCTTTAAAATTCTGTCAGGCTACAAAAAATCTTGAATTAAAGATTTTTTATTATTATTATTGTTATTGATTTTATTGGTCATCCTTTCTTTAAGGGGAAAAGCCACATTAAATAGAAGAAACTGTTTAATATGTATATTAAATAAATAAAATTAACGGAAAATTGAAATTTAAATATTTATAATTAATTTGACTGAGGTTAAAAAAAAAAACATAACGGAAGTTCAAAATTTGAAATTTAAGGTTCAAAAATAAGTAATTTTAGAGATAAAAATAAGATTTTAGAGTCAATTGATAAGGGATGGGTTTGAAAATCCTCAAAAATTTACAAAATTTACGAAGATTAAGGTTCGATTCCTAATAAAAATTTTTCTTCAATTTAAAGAAAATAAAATTCTTTAATGGGGTTGTTCACTTCCCGAAAGGCACAAGTCGGATAATTGAGATGAAATCCGGCACTAGGCCGGAGTGAGGCCAGCTTCAAGCTGGCATACAATTTAAGACGGAATGGTGCTGTTCTCACTTCAGCTTGGTACAGGATTTCATCTCAATTATCCGACTTGTGCCTTTCGGGTATGATGTTCAATTTTTAGGGTGGGAGGGGGGTCTGAATTAAATTAAATTTTCATAAATTTCAAATGATACTACTACGACTAGGACCATCAAGAGCAAGTCTAATGTTTATTTTGAGGGTAGGAAGTGGTGGATGAACTTCATTAATTTTCTTAGGCTTTAAGAAAAAAAATCAAAGCTAACCTGAAAAATTCTCAAAAACTCTAGTAACAAAAAAATATCATGACCCTCTCCTATACACAGCCCGGTCGGAATTTATTTTAAAAACTCACTATCGTGGTTAGTGCTGGTTGAAGTATTTCAATGCGAATGAAAATTTTTTTTTATGTATTACATCAAATGTATACATCACGTACGATTGCAATACAATATATTATTGAATGTTCGTGTTTGCACTAATTCTTTAAAAATAAAAAACGACAGAAATTTAATGTTAAAGCATGCACATAAGCTGTCACAACCAATTCTAATACTATCCATTTAACTGTATTCATTGTAAATTGTGCGTACGCACGACAGAAGGAAATAGAATGGTTTGTGTCTGATGAAAGAAGTGGGTTGTAATGTGTTTCTTCTGTCCGTGGACACGATTATGTTGAAAAATAAGAAATTCAATAAATTTACTTTACGTCGAATGCAATTTCAATGTGGAAGTTAATAATCATTTTTAAATTGTTTCATGTAGATAAATGGATTGCGATCAATGAATTGATAAGATGTGTACATTATATAAGCAAAAAGCAATTTAACTTTATCATTAAAATATTTATCTCGTCTTGCTTCTTTTCTCTTTAATTACTGGCAGTAAGTTAATTTCAAAAGAACCGATCACAAGATTTATTTTTTTATAGATAGTAAGGCAATGAGCATTTAAATCAAATCTATAAGAAAATTTCTCTTTTATTTTAATTTTCTCTCATTTCCCTTTTTTTTGTGTTCACAACACAAACTGTTGATTTATATTCACTCATGATTATTTTCATGTTATGAAATTAATTTAATTTAGTTATAAAATATTTTTAACACCTCTTAGAACACGCAAATGAAGTCTCTATTAATTTTTATATTACATTATTTTTTTTCTCCTTCATCGATTTTACATTTTTTTTCTTTATATTTATTTCTTCATCGTCCATATGTTGTTGAATGAGTTATTTATTAGATCGACCTATTGCTTTACAGCTTCACCAATGAATAAATTAGTATTGCAATCCGTGAGAATAGAAAGATTATTATTTATTTTTATTTAATCGAAACAGTTACATTTGAACCTTTGATACCTTTGCTTTGGTATTTGACTGGGAGTAGCATTTATTCATTTAGATTTAACAGGGTTTAATAAAAAAAATTATTTTGAAGCTTGAGTAGTTTTTTTTGTTGTGACCATGGAGATTTTTCAAGAAGGGACTAAATTTTTTAAAATTAAGATTTTTATTTTAATTTTTTTACAATTTGAAATTCGAAGCTTCAAACTTAAAAATCTCTAGAGTCAAAAGATTAAAAAAATTAAAACTTTATTATTTTTTCAAAATTTTCACGAAATCATGCCTCACTCCATGCATCCCTCTTTACAAAAACCCATATTTATTTCCATCCAAAAACCAACAAGAACACAAACTCTCCAAACAATTTATTTTCATCTTCACACATCATAAACCTTTAATGATTAATGAAGTATTTGTCATTTCAACACACAGCCCGTAATAAGCTTCATGATAAATAAATAAACAAACTATCAACAATGAATCTGTGCTAATGGAACTCACGCATGAGAAAATAACATATTGAACATAAAAGTTGATAAAAATCATCGATTAGCTTAAGTCCAAAAGTAATATTAAGGAAAAATAAAAATTAAAAAGTTTGTGAAAGGTAAAAGTAAATTACAAATCAGTCGAAAAAAAAAAAGATGATTAAACTTTTATGGATTTTTTTGTAAATGTTCATAGAATGCACTCGAACTCATTTATGGTGCTAAAAGCTTATTCATTTGTATTTGTGGCTAATTGTAAGTAACGTCTATTGAAAAATTTCAAAGAGATCGATTTGTTAAAAATTTTCAAGAGCTATCTCGAGTTCGAAACCTAGGGTACTGACCAAATTGATCAAAAATTAAAAAAAAAAATATTAAATTGATCAGTTCTACATCCTTGGTTTAAAACCTAATAAAATATTTCAAAGGCCATAAAAATTTTAATTTCAATAGCCAAAACCTCATACAACCCACCAAACCCATTATTGTCAAACAATCCCCCTCCAATAAGTCAAGTCACAATTAGTTTAATGAAGAATTTCACAACTTTCACATAATATATATCGTGTAAGGGTCATATTCTCATGATGAACATGCATCTTTTCTATCCTCTCCCGTACAGTAGTTCATTATCGTTAATTTTTCAAACTCCATTAGTTCACTTTTCTTTCCTCGATGCACTTTGATTAGATAGCTTGACTTTCTGTCTGACTGTTTTTATTTGATTGCCTTTTTTCTGTGTGTCTATTGTTGTTATTAGTATTTCGAATGTTGATGATGATGATGAGAATATGTGATTTGTTATAATGATGTATGGATGTATACATTTCACTGGTATTTCATCTTTAGTTATTTTTTTTGTGCTTGTTCAGAAGTCGTCTATGACTAACTACAAAGTAGGAAGTCAGATAACATACGAAAAAATAAAAATAAAAACATGCTTAAGTGCATCCGAGATATCCAACGATGATTTTATTATTATGGTCAGCTTAATTGGACTGATTGCTTTTTTGTATAAATTAATTCTGATTATACTGCCCATTTACAGATTTACGAGATTAATTTTTTGGAAAAGTTAATCTCGTGATGTGGGGGATTGTTGATGGAAGAAGAAGGTTTTATGAATGATTTTGAAATTAGATTCATTGATTGACATTTTTGAGTGATTTTTAGGTTTTTTATGATGACTTTTTGTCTGAGGCATCAATTTTATTATTGAACTAGATTTGATTTCTAAAATTTGATTGTGGATTGATTAATTTATTTTTATGATATGAAATTTATGTGAAACAGATGGAGATTGGAATTTGAAATCATATTAATAAGATTTTAGCCGATTTTGGATTGGGACTACATAAGGATGTTGTCAAGAAGTTGTTAGGCAGCGAATTAGAAATTTTAATTTTTCTCATATGTCAGGAAGTTAGTTCGATTCTCAGAAGATATTATTCTTTAAATACCGGCAACCTAACACAGGTTTAAATCGTCTTTATGCCTTTAAAGGTTTCTACAATTTACTCAGCGTAATTAAAAATCTAAAACTTAATTTTCAAAGTCTATAATTTAATTTCTTAAGTTCAAAGTTAAAAACCATCAATAATCCAATATTTCCTCCATACCCTCAATTTTCCTCAAATTTACCTTGAATACCAAATCATGACTCAGCCAAGATTCATCTTAACTTCAAAATTCCCTTTCACATCAGCCCTATATCTTTACAAAACAAACTAATCAGTAAACTAAATTATACTATAAATGTTCCTATCCCCATTCATTATTCAGTAGGAAAGGTCATAATTTAATGATGAAATTCTATGTTATATCGCTCGCATTTCGAACTAGATTGCTTACTTCTAGGCCAAAACGTGGTCATTCAATTGTCTTGTCTTCATCTTTCACATTCTGTTTGATCGGACAAGCATTTTGTAATGTTTTTTATATTCAATTTTAATAACCTTTGTAACATTAACAAGATGAGAAAAAAGAGTAATTTTTAATTATTTTTGAAGGATGGGAAGAATTTCAATGCAAAAGATCAAGAAAGAAAAATAGTAGCTGCTTAGCACCTCATTTAGATTTTTTATTGTGAATGAAATAAACAACATACTGACCAAAATCTTTCATTGTTCGTTGTCTGCTTATGGAATTGCTTTAAAAAGAAACACTTGATGATGCTCACAGCAGCAAAATATTATTTTCTGCTTCTTGTACAGCTGTATAACAATAAAAGTTATTTCTTCTCGTCTGTGTTTGCGATTCTCATGAAAATTAGATTTTTTTATTTTTATTTAAATACATTGCGATGGTTAATATGATTCAGTTCACGCTATGAAATGAATTTTTTTAACCTCAGAGTGCGGCGAGTCTTCAAACGAATTTTTTTTTCTAATACAAAATGAATTTTGCATCCATCAATGAATTCGGAAATAACAAAGAATCCGCATACAAAAATTTGCATTTCTAACAACATCAAGGCTATACCACCAAAGCTCTGCAAATAGCCGAAATTTACAAGGTAAAATAATTTTGTTTTGTGTACGCGAAAAAAATGAGAATTCCAAAAACGTCATTAATGTATGGCAGTAGTGTGAGATTTAAATGGCGATAGTATGCTAAGTGGTAGCGTAATATAATAGCAAATAAAATTAAAATTGACCTCAGGTCTTGATAGTCTGATTTATTTGATTTTTATGACTTTGAACTTCGCTTTTTTTATGTCCTCAACTTTTTCCTCGCTACTTTTGATTTCCTTGAAATTGTGCTTTGTATAGCTTCATTTTTGAGAGATAGAGATTGCACAGTGATATGAGCTAAAATGGTCAATTTTTAATGCCAAATATTAATTGCCACTAAACTGTCATTCGACTTTTGTGCTAAATTGTCCAGAAGGCAATTTAGATAAAAATCGTTGCGGTATTTTGAAATATGGTCAGATTTTATCAATTTATGGCTATAATATTGTGACAGACGTGATCGATACTTTTGGTTTACTGTAACTGGATCTATTACTTCTGAATTTTAGTTTTATGGTAGTTTTATGTTGAGTGGCTGATTTAGATTTGATTTTAGTTTGAAGTCTTTTAAGGTGAAGTAGATTGGAAGGCTTTTTGGATAGTTTGGTGGGACTAACTTGCTAAATTCATTTAAATATCCAAATCTCAAATTTAAATACTCATAAATGAAGCTCATTCTGTTCATCTCTTCTTTATATACCTTGAAATATTTCACCACAACTAAATCCCCAGCAGCTTTCATTCAACCTTCTTTTATGATACTAATCCTCTCATGAATAGAAATATTTATTAAAATATTGTTAAAATAACAAAACTGTAACAATGAAAAGTGTTCATCTCAAAAATTAAGCCAGCTGTCATTAACAGACCATAAGCCATAAATCTGTTTGCAAAATTTATATTCTTATTTTTCCAATGAATCGCAACATTTTAAGCTCTTCTTAATTACCCATCAGGTGCATAATCTTCATTGTTATTAGAAATTAGATTTTTTTTATAAATTACTGACCCGAGTTCTGTTTTGCACAAAAATACATTGTTGTGTAGTTTGCTTAACTATTGAGCAATTATGTATTTATGGATTATTGAACTTTTGGATTTACTGAAGTGTTTATGGCAAGAAATTTTTATTTCCAGATGGTTAAGCAGCCTTTTTTGAATGAAAATAGATTAAAGAACGAAAATTACTTATTAAAAAAATAACCGCAAAACGAAGATGATTTTTATGAGCTTTTTAATTGAAAACTGTTCTAAGGTGATTATTTATTACCCGATAATTGCAATTTTTTTCAGAGATTCGCAGTGCTGCTTATGAGTGCATAATGAAGATTTACGAATAAATAAATTTACAGCACTAATGTGTTTCATAACGTAAGTAGAATTAATTTTTCATTTCACATGACATTTTGTAATTTTTCTGGGCAGTAAGTGCTAATGGATTTTATAGTTGAGGTGTGTCAATGGGAAATTATGATTTCTTTGAGCTTAAGTGAGACTTTTTTAAAAGAAAAAATTTTCTTGTGTTTTTCTGAGAAATTTTAATTGAAGGTGGAATATTTTATTGAGTTGTGGGACAGTCATAATAATTGCTGGTGTGACGGAATATGTATGATGGAGGGTTAAGGATGTTATTTGACTGAACTTAGTTTAGGGAGAAATGTTGAAGAAAAAGAAATTCACCCAATAGTTCGACCCGAGTGGGAATCGAACCTCACATCTCTCGATTGCTAAGACCACTAAGCTATCGGGCTTAGCCATTGGAATTGGCAATTTACCAATATATGTGAACTTCTCTTTTTTCAACAACTGTTCTAGAGCCTGTAACTTTAGTGTTTCATCCATTTTGTTTCATAAACACAGATCGTACTTAATGGTAATTATTCTAACTCATCGTTTGTAGGTTCGAATCTCGGAATTTGAATAATTTTGGCCGTTGGCATTTTTTAACAAATAAGCTTGAAATCAAGCTTAATTGCCAATTTGACTAAACATTTAAAAGATTTAATCAATTTTTAATCCAAAAACCTTTTAAATCATGAAACAAATCTAATAAACATTAATTAAAGCCCCCACAATTTCCATTAGCATACCCTCAAGCCATCAAAACCTTCAATCTCCTCTCACACAAGACTTACATATTTACATATTAATTGAATTAACTTTAAGTATGAATTAATTTTACCGCTCATAAATAATCAATTAGCAACTATAACCTAAATGCTATTAACGACTTTAAATAAATAGCATAAAAAAAATCTTCTAGGGTCGTAATGTGATTCCTGATTCATTACTAGCATAAAAAATGCCATATCAATCTTCATCAATCAATAAGATTTGCATAAATAAAAAATTGCAATAATAGTCTTTTTTATATTCGTCATTTGCATGACGGCGATAATGAAAGTGATAAATGTTGTCTATAATTCTTTAAAAGATCTAACCGATCAAGAAGGATGTGAGAAAGCAGAAATTTTTTTTATGTTTACGACGCCGATAACTTTAACAAGGGAATTCAATAATGCTGATGGTATAAAAAAATGTCTGAATCTTTGAAGCTGTTAATAAGATTAAATATTGCCATATTGTGATCATAATTCCTAATTAAAATCTGTTAATGACTCTCGTTTGACGTGTGGCTGAAGTACCATGGCATATCATGTCCAAATGTTCTGAAACTTTGCCAGAATTAAGTCCATATTACGTCCAATTGCGTCCAGCAAAAATTTAATTTCGTCCTACTTCCTGTGCCTGGATATGGCAAGTCAAAGTTTTGGGTACTTTGCCGTCGTACTTCAGATTTAAAAACGGCATGATTTCTTAAAACTAATTTATGTGACATATTATATATTAAAATTGATCTACATACGTTCACTATGTTCAAAATTTTGGAATGATGGCTAACGGAAGTTATGGCTACTCAAAGTTTTGCTTGTGACCAAAAAATTTTCTACCTAAAATTGATAATATTGTCATGTTATATATCAAATACATCTCCTTTTTCAGGAACTCAAATATAAAAGAATTATTTTATGCTGACGTTTTAGACCTATGGCAGTTCCATTTTTGTTGTCATGAATATGAAAAGTTTCATAATTTTTAGTATCAAGTTATATGTCTAAACATATCTATTTTCACAAGAAATATAAAAATGGAATCATATTTTGAATTTGACTATCCATAACTGACTTATGTCACTTTAAAGTTATGGTTGAGATCAATGTCCAAAAATAGAAAAATCAAAAATGTATGTTGTATATCAAAAAATATTTAAATTTGATGACAAATTCAATTATGACAAAATAATTTTAACTTTACTAAAATATTTTTAAACTAATTTATTTTTTAAGAAAAATTTAAAATTAATTTTTTTAAAATAAATTTAAAAATAAAAATCTCAAGTTCTCAAAACTTTTTTGAGATTTTTTAAACCTTTTTAAATCAAAATTAAAAATGTGAAATTGCTTGAGAAAATTAATTTTTTCGACATTTCGTTTATATAATTTAAAATTTTGAAGAAAACGATAAAACAAATTTTTATAATTACGAAAATCCTAATTCGATTTCAAATTTTGATTTAGTATTAATTTTTAATTTTGACCTAATATAAATATATTGTTTAAAAAGGTTTAAAAAATCTCAAAAAAGTTTTGAGAACTTGAGATTTTTATTTTTAAATTTATTTTAAAAAAATTAATTTTAAATTTTTCTTAAAAAATAAATTAGTTTAAAAATATTTTAGTAAAGTTAAAATTATTTTGTCATAATTGAATTTGTCATCAAATTTAAATATTTTTTGATATACAACATACATTTTTTGATTTTTTCTATTTTTGGACATTGATGCTCAACCATAACTTTAAAGTGACATAAGTCAGTTATGGATGGTCAAATTCAAAATATGATTCCATTTTTATATTTCTTGTGAAAAATAGATATGTTTAGACATATAACTTGATACTAAAAAAATTATGAAACTTTTTCATATTCAGGTACGACAACAAAAATGGAACTGCCATAGGTCTAAAACGTCAGCATAGACGTAAATAATTCTTTTATATTTGAGTTCCTGAGAAAAAGGAGATGTGATTTGATATATAACATGACAATATTATCAATTTTTAGGTAGAAAATTTTTTGGTCCACAAGCAAAACTTTGAGTAGCCATAACTTCCGTTAGGACCATCGGTTCCCAAAAATTTTTGCGGGACGCAATTGGACGTAATTAGTAGATCAATTTTAATATATAATATGTCACATAAAGTTAGTTTTAAGAAATCATGCCGTTTTAAATCCTGAAGTACGACGGCAAAAGTACCCAAAACTTTGACTTGCCATATCCAGGCACAGGAAGTAGGACGAAATTAAATTTTTGCTGGACGCAATTGGACGTAATATGGACTTAATTCTGGCAAAGTTTCAGAACATTTGGACATGATATGCCATGGTACTTCAGTCACACCGTTTGACATTTACGATAATTTCCTATAAAAAAATTTTCATATTTCTCAAATAACATTGATTATTGTACAAGATCGCTATAAATCCCCCTTTGGGTTAAGAATCATAAAAGACATTAAGTCGTCAATTAGCGCGCATACATTAAAGCTTTTTTTTCTCTTGTTTGCTTGTTTTGTAAACATTCTACGTTATTATCATTCAAGCACCTCAGAAATATGTTTTTCAAGCCTACATAAAATGAAATTTTTTAAAATTAAAATAAAGCAATTTTTTCGAAATTAAATTAACAATCTTAGTCCATTTAAACTGTAAATGTTGAAACTTAATTTTTTCGAATAAATAACATTTTGTACAATCCCATTTATAGGCAAATCGACGAAATTCATTTAACACAAAAAATATATGACACAATTTTTTTTTATTAAAAACTAGATTACGTAGTTTATTCACGCAATAAATCTATTTATTAAAAAATATTATCTCAATTTGTTTAAAAAATTCAAACGAAAATTTTAATGAAGTTGATAATCAATCAAAAATATTAGCGACTTGCTAATTGTTTGGGTTTGTTTTTTATTTGTAGTAAAATCTGGTTGAAATTAATTGAAATATGGAATATGACTAGGTGGAGACACTTTTGAAGATTTATTGGGACAATAATGAAAATTATCAAAAGATTGAATTACATTATTTTATGAACAATTCAATTTTTTATTTTTTTAGTTAGGCTCGTTCACTTATGATGTCCGAATTTAAGGTGGGAAGGTAGGTCTGAGGCTGTGTGACAGTTTTAAATGAAAGAGATTTTTTGAGTGAAGATTTTGTGACAGAGGAGGGGAGGGGGTCTAAAAATCCATGTTTTTGATGGACGTCATTATTGAACGACCTAGTATTAAAAAAAGTTAGATAGGATTAAAGAAAAATTTTGATTTTTGTTGAAAAGTTTTTTTTTTAATTTTAGTTCTTAAATAAATTTTTAGAATCTTTTAAAAATCTAAATTTAAGAATCGCGTTGGAAATTTTTGAAGTTTTATAAGGTATTTGAGCAAAAAAATCATTTTTTTTAAAAAAAAACTTTACCGAAATGCCCACGCATTGAATTTAAGTTCGAAGGAGGTTCTATAAATTCTTATTTCTATTAATTGTTTTTTTCAGAACTGTGCATATTTATGTGAGAGGTCATGTCAAAATCATGTTGTTTTAATATGTTTCCAAACTGAAACGTTGAAGGATTGGGAACATAAAAGACATGTGGTCCAATCTACCACACAAAATTCTGATTCGTTTGATTAGTGAAAAGTTGCACGCAAAAAAAAGGTTGAACAAAAAAAGTTAAAAACCAACAAAAAAAAATTTACATTCTGTTTTTTTTTACTAAACCGGTAAATTAAGGAACAAACAGATGTCTCATACATCCTGCAGCAGTATCTTCCTTTAGCATTTTACCGTTTTATTCAGTGACATTTACAGTCATTGACATCATCGCTAATTTAAAGCTATGAATACCTAAAACCGCTCTTGACACAAATCCACAAAAATATTATAAGTTCATTCATAAATTTCCGACTAAAAATTTCAAATGTCAACTTTTGCAGACGTTAATTACAAAATCAACATATTTAATGATTGATGTCCAATTTTTGCATCTTCAAAATCCAAAGTCGTAAATTCAAACGACCATAAAAAATTATAATTGACACTCATTTTCTATTTTTGCATTAATTCAAGGTTAGCAAAATTTTACAAATATTTTTTAGCTGCTACTTCTTCAATTATCGTCAAATTTCCCTTTTGTTTGGTTTCTCTTTTTTCACACTTCATGATTGATTATAGTAATTTGACTTTACCACACACAAAAATAAAAGTCACTTTAAATTTATGACCAGAACATCATGGAAGGTAGCTTTTAATAAGATTATAATATTGAAAGGAAGTAGAAACCATAAGTAATTGTCTCCGTCATCTCTTCCATGCCCCATCGCAAAAAAAAATTATTTACATTGTGCTGATGTCAATGCTTGATGATGTCATTGCTCTTTATTTCACACACAATATCAAGATATTTTTAATGTCGTTGAAATGCGAAAAAATATGCAAATTAATGTTTTTGTGGTAATTTAGACTTATAGACGTTTTGATGGAGTCGCTAAATTAAATTGCAAATTTTTATCTTGAATCGTAAATAATTGGAAGTTGTGAGATTTTATTGCATTTAAAATATTCATGGAAACTCGTTCTATATGAGTCCCGAGTAGCTGATGAGTTGTTCTTGGGTTTCGATTTTGAGTTTTGTAAAAATTATAATTTTAACTGAATAAACAACTTTTTTATCAACTTATTAACCCAATGGTAGCTTTCTTATGATCTGTAGCACAAAAAAGATTAGTCACTACTCAATTAACCTAAAATCTAGATTTTTGAAAATCACCCAAAAGCTAATTCACGTCTAGTCAATGAGAAACTTTCCACACATCTTCCAGAATGTGATTCATAAATCCCAGCAATAATTTAGTAAATTTACCTCCAAGACACCGTGAAGACGCCAAAAATCACCGATATAATCTTAAGTAAACACATCATTTTATGTTTTGAACTTAATGGTCATCGTGTGATGTTTTTAACACAATTTTTAAACATAATGTTTAACATTTTGCCGCCAACAGATAAGCTTTGAGGAAATATGAACTGATGGATTACTAATGAAGTTTATTTTTTTAGTTTTGTAGAAAATTAAAAGTTGATTAAAAGTGACATAGATTTTAAATATATGAAAAAAAAAAATCATTGCAAAAATTTTTGACACATGCTTCTCGGGTTTTCATTTCAAATATTTTGAATTTTAAATTAAAAAAATATATTTTTATATGATTTGCAATCATAAATTCTATAACACATATTCACACAGAAAAATCAAGTTTTATTTAAGATACGACACATAAGAAATAGACACTAGACATGACCTTGATCAGAATATTTTTTGAAAGTGTTAAAACTCTCAGCCAAAAAAAAAGATAAAATGATGATGTGAAATTTCCTCGCCACAATTAATCACCTTTTGATTTCACTTCTGAATTAAGACCATAATTAAGCTCTCGATGATAATTCAAAATTTTTTTATTTTCTCGTGAATTTTTTTTCCTCAGTCGATTCTTCAAAAGAATTACTACTTTTTTTTCTTAAAGAAATCTGCGTCTTTTGATGATGTTAGTCACACTTTAATCATTTTTTGTCCGTCGAATACTCAAGTAGCAAGAAGAAGATGAGCAATTTTAATTCAAGTGTTTAAAAATACCCTGACATACCAGTACTAATTTTTGTTTTTTCGAGAAGTAAGCAGACGATCCAGAAGAAAAGAAATAACAATAATAAAGACGGAGATGAAAATGAGAAAAGGAAGAGAGGTAAGCATACACAAAAAAATAACAAATTTTTCAGCACTACCGAATCAAATCAGATGATGAATAACATTCAAATTAAAAATTGAAAAATTCTACGAAAATAAAAACACAAGATTAAGTGAAAAAAAAAATTCAATTTAACTTCATGTGTAGGAATTATTCGAGTAGGTTTTTCTCTGCCATCCACATGCTTTAATTCCTATATGGAATTTGCAAGAGATCAGAAACTGAAGCAGATGGTGGAATTGCGAGCAGTAAAACGAGTGTCAACTGTTCTTGAGATTTTTTTCTCTCTTTTGGTTCTGTTCATAAAAGGAAACCAGAACCGTGACATAATTTTTAATTTAATAATAACTTTTATGGTGGTTTGGATGAGAGTATCTTCAAGTTCTTATCAAGGATGAGAGATCTTATTAGGTAGTAAATGGGATGGACATGAAATTGAAATTTATAAAACTTTTAGGGGGTTTAAAGGAAATGATGCCCAATTTAAGAAGAAGTTTGAGTTGTGGAATTTGATATAAATCTATTTTAATTAAGTGTTTAGGATTGATTTTGGCGATTAATGAAAAATTATTTTAAAAAAATAATAAACTTTTTTATTGTTAAAAATTTTATTTAAGTTTCTAGGTTTTAAAGCTTTCAATATTAAACTTTATCTTAGCTTCAAATAATATTTTCCAAAAATTAGTCAAATTAGGATTTAAACCAACACTTTGCCTTAAAAAATCAACAATTGAATTTAAAACAGTTTTTGTTTCTAGGTTTTCAATGTTGACCTAAAAAATTTAATTTAGCACATCCTTGTCACAATATTGATGCTCAACGCATTAAATTCTTTTTATCCTTAATTTTGTGGTGTATTTTTTTGAGAATATTTTTTTCTGAATTCGCAAATTCTTGACCAACTTTCTTATTTATCAGACATCATAACCAAACAACCCCTTAATATTTAATATCATTGATAAAACACACACCGTATCTCAGGCACAGCTATCAAACTTTATAGTCGTTGAAAACAAATTTTTATTGTCACTTCTTTTGCTGTTCTTTTATTTTTTACACCATTTGGATTTTAAAATTTTTTATCCACAAATTTTATTTAATATTTTTTTTTTCACAAAAAAAGAATCTTCTGTTCTCGATACGCGTTAAAGTCTTTTCTTATTATTTACTCATCAAATACCTCGTTTCAAATTCAATATTAACAAATATAAAAAATTCCGTACTTATTCAAACAAAGTCTTGTGAAGAACTAACGTTAATGATGAAATGAATATTGTGTACAGACTGAGTTGTGGTTCAACTCTCGAAACGTTTTGGAATTTGAAACTCAGAGAGTGAAAAAAGCTTTCAAGAAACTTTTATTTTTGGAGAGTGACAACAGCAGTGCATAATAAAGACTGAGAAATATTGTATGTTGCATAAGAGACAAAAAAAAATCTCATGTGTAGAAAGAAACAAGAAATTAATCGTGCATATCTGCTACGTAATGGAATTTCCATCGATTTATGTCTTAATCTCTTGTGTCCGGAAAATTAATTTTTTTTTGATGATTAAATCTTGATTTTGTGTTTTTAATGTGATTAATTTGGTATTAATTTGTTTAATGCTAGTGTTGATGGGATGGATGAAAATTGAATAGATTTGAAGGAATTATGTTGGATTTTGTGAGGTGTGGATTTAGATTAGACTGACATTAGGGAATAAAATTTAATACAAATTTAAATTCAACTTTGGAATATTTTACCACTTAATTCAAAAGTGTTAAGCCTTTAGAAATTTTTATTAAACCAAACAAACTTATTACTTAATCACCTCTAATTGGACACCTCCCTAACATCACATAAAAAATCACAAAATGTCAAAAAAATCTACTGTTTAATCGACAAATCGTGTTTAACTCAAACTTTAACTTAATTGACATCTGCAATTGCTAACCACATTAAACTTTCACTATCCCTGCGAGATCACAACAAGAAGACTTCAAAATATTTTTTTTTTCTGCACAACATGACAAACTAGGTTTGATCGAATTGTGATTTATTTAACCATATGTGATAATACTAAGCCGGCACGTAGTCCTCGATATCTTTGAAGCTTTTAATTAGCAATAAAAAACACAGTGGGACAAAAGTTTATTGCAATATGGCGACAAATGTGTGCAGATGTGGTTTCAGCTTATGTTTCTTAATCAAATATAAGAATGGGATTTTTTAAGAGATTTATTTTTGGATTTTCATTCATGATTTTGGATATTTTTCGAGGAATGAAAATAATCAGTTAATTTAGGGTCATAAAAATTGCCGTTTCGTCGACGTGATGGCGACCTGACGTCTGATAAAATCCTATTTTTGTGCCAGTGATGTTGTGCTATTCAGGAAAATCTTGAATTTTTAGACCCCCTCCCCCTCCCTTCTGCCACAAAATCTTCATATAAAAAATTCTATTGTTCAAAACTGTCACACAGCCTCAGACCCCCTCACCCCCTAAAAATTGAACATCTTAAGTGAACGACCCCTTACGAAATTTTTGGTTGATTTTATTGAGACATGACATTGACCTTAAGTTAGGTAAATTGATGAAGTGCTGGTACAGAATAGAAATTTGAATCAATTTGAGGTAAATTTGAACTGTTTTTGCAGATTTAGTGTAAATTTAGCATAATATTTTAATCCTAAAATCACCTTAAGATATAAAATTGTAGAATTTCAGAAAAATATTACCAAAACACATTTTAACATGTTTAAAAAATAATTTGAAGCTGTTTAAAGTAGGTAAACAGCAATAAAACTATTTTTGTTGTCCAGCTGCCTTGCTAGACAAACTTTCTCACAATTGAAATTAGCACTAAAGAAATTAGCAACGATAAATTATCACCCAAACCTAGCACTTGCTTTTTAAAATCACAAAATTTATTGGTCACTTGAATGTCAAAATAGACCAAATTTCCACACCAAGATTAAAATTTATTAAGTCAATCAAAATAATTAACCAAAAATTATGTATTCATGCTATTACAAAAGAGAATGTATGTGCGCAACATGCTGAACATCAATAAGAAGCAAAAGAAAAAAAAACAAAAAGAACAAAAGATTAATAAAGCTTATGTCTCACGGATGAGTGAATTGTCTTTAAATATTTTCACTCTTTTCGCCATAAAACCCAACTTGTGAGCATCATAAGCTCGATGATTTGTTAATTAACTTCTTATAACATTTATTACGGTGAAATTTCTTTTTTTTTTTTTTTTTTTTTTTTTTTTATTGATTCATTATTATATATTAGCATTGCTGCTGATTTATACTTAATATAATTTGTATGGATAGTGTGGGTAATATTTGCAAAATTGCTCACTGATGTGCATGATCAGAAATAAATGCTTGAAAAATAAATTCTTTGAGTCTGGATTTAAATGTACTTATTGAACGCGAATTTCTGATAAAGTTTGGAATTTTATTGTAACTTGCTAAACATCTAATGTAATAATTTTGGCTTCCTAAGGCAGTGCTTGTAGCCTCTATACTGAAATCTGTGCGATTCCTAGTCATATGGTTGTGAATTTGATCGAATGTTCTCATTACGACATTATTTTTACAGCAATTGTTGATGATTTTATAGAGTAGGACAAGTGAAGAATATTCGCAAAGATAAGACACTGGCAAGCAATTTAAAGAGTACAGCTCAATGTTATCATCACGCCAATCTTTGCGATGCACAATCCTTAAGGCCTTCCTTTGTACGATTTCCAATGCATCAATGAGATATTTAGGAGCGGCTTGATATACGACATTCATATATGAGATTCTACTTTGTACATAAGCATAATACATATTCAATGCAGTTTGATCAGAAATTAAATGACGAATTCTTTTGAGCGCAAAAATAAAAGGAATAATCTTTGATTGAACTGCTTGGATATGTGTGGTGAAGTTAAGAGTCTCATTTAAATGTAAACCAAGAATTTTAAGACTTTCGACCCTTTCAATTTGTGAACCATTCAATGTCAAATGCAGTGCGTTCTCGGTAAAGTATTCATGCCGTTTTCTGTTGTGGAATAACATAAAATTTGTTTTCGAGGCATTTGGGATGAGAGAGTGAAAATTCAGCCATTCAGTGATTAGATCCAGATCAGTTTGGATCGAAAATTGAAGCATTGCAGGATCTTGCGCAGACGTGACAATAGAAATATCGTCGCAATATATAAAGATAGAAGAATTAAGGCGAAGTCTACTAATGCTATTAATGTATATGTTGAAGAGTAAACCTGAGAGCACTCCTCCTTGGGGGGTTCCAAACAAGACGAACAAAGGATCACTTAATATGTCATATAATCTTACTACTTGTGATCGTGAGTCAAAATACGAGCAAAGTAGATTATAAAAGAAATCTGGTAATCGAAATTTACGAATTTTGCGTAACAATATCTCATGAGGAATGGAGTCAAAGGCACGAGAGAGATCAAGGCAAGTGAGAGCAGTACAGCGTTTTTGATCGATACTTCTATAAATATCATACCATAATTTCCATAGAAAAATAAAAAAAATTATGATATAGCAAGCTACTATAAGTGAACATTAGCACGTAACCACTGACTGTTTAGTTTTACAATTTTCTTTACATGGAAAGCGATTGTTTTGATTAAAGCTTTTATGGCGCTAAGAAATTTTTGTCTGAATTAATTAGTTTCGATTAATTAAAAATTTAAATTTGGTATGGAATATATTCTACTATCTATGCGAAAATGCTGTGTTTATGCTTAATAAATTAGGTCAAAAATTCGTTAGAGCCATTGAGCATGCAAAGTAAGTTATAATCATCATCACTTGATCACTTGTCGCTAAATTGTCTGCATTTCTAATTTTATGAGCGCATATAAAATTTTATGACACTAAAAAGTATTTTTTTATGAGGTGGCAGGGGTGTAATGTGGTTTTTTCGAGAAGTTGCTGGTCCAAAATTGCATTTAGATTTAGTTTCATGTGCTAGTGGCATTTTAAAGACCTCTGATGGTTCTTAACCCATTCATCCTTGAAACTTGCAAATAATTATTCAAAAATCACCATCATCCCATCCTCCATCCCTGACTCCCACTAATTAATAAATATGTGCTGCTTTTAAGAACATCCAAGTGTGAATAGTTGCATAAAAATCCTCATAACAGCTCACAGATGTAGCAGAAAAAATTAATTTACAGTGAAATTAGAAGATTTTAGCACGTAGCAAAAAATACAACCAACATGAACGGCACTGTGCCAATTAAACGACGCGATCGACTAGTGACATCACGCTTAACGAAGTGTACAAAAAGAAGACGCGAAATTGATTTTCATTGCCTTTGCCACATCACAAAAATAACGACAGAAAATTTATTCATAAAATTCAGCACATGTTGGAAATTTAATTTAAAATTTTAAAAGCGTGTTTAAATGTCACACAATTGGAGCATTTTGTTGAGTCGTTATTGCTTGCTTCAATGCATCACTGTGCTGATAATGTGACTGTTATCAGTTAACATTGGTGTAAATTTAGCATCATCACAGCTATTCCGGTCAATATAATTAATTAATAATAAACAGCTTTATCAGCCACACATACATATGTTTGCATTAAATAACTATTAATAGAAAAATAGTAAATAGCCAATTAAAAATTCTAAAAAAAAATTCCCACTCGAGAAATTGCGATAGACTTGAATGAGACATTGAAATATAAATTGTATGCATTATTTAATGAGCAAGGAAGTCAGCAGATTTTATTTTTATTTTGCTAGCTTTATTGATACTATTCTATTGCGTCATCATAATCAAATGATATCAAATGTCAGAAGAATTATGGCCATAATCCAGTATGATCTCCAATCCAGTCAGTGTAAGCTGATACACGTTTGAAGACACCAGATGGCATGTTGTTGGAACCTATGAAGTCACAAAAATGTCATTAAAATTTGAAATAATTTAACAAAATTAGCAAAGCTTACCGCATGGAACAACACCCCAGCTGACGACACCTTGAATAACGAAACCAGCGCCTTGTCTTTGGAATAATGGTCCACCAGAGTCTCCTGAGCAGACAGCAAGTCCACCACCGGGTCTACCAGCAGTACAAACATTTGTATAATCAACTAAACTTCCATTAAGATTGGCAGCATTAAATTGAGCACGGCATGTTGGAATGTCAATAAATTGCAATTCTGTGTGTTGAAGAATATTCGGAAGAGTCAATCCCAATGGACCAGTTGATCCCCATCCAGCAGCAATAGCTAATATAAAAAAATTAAAAATTTCACATTTTAATGAAATTTGCAGCCTACAAACCTGTTCCAGTTGGAATGTGTTCTCTTGGTGGCAATGCAATAGGTTGAATTGTTGTTGAGTATGTGACTAGATCAAACATATAAAGGAGAGCCATATCTTCAGGTCCAACTCCACCACCTATTGAAAAATTTTGATAAAAATAACAAGTTAATAAGCATAAATTAAGGTACGGCATCCCCACGAATTTTTATGATGTTTTTCGCAAATATTCAATTTTTATGACTCTAACGAAAATCGATTAAATTCTCCATGTGGTGACAGATATCGATTCAAGGAAGTTATACGAGAATTTTTCCACATCTTCGTTTTCATATGAACACGAGGCACACATTGGAAGAAGAAGTAAGCTTACCTGGTACCTATAAAAAATACAACAACAATAAGAAAGATATTTTTAAATATGAAGAATAAGAAAATTTAAAATTCAGCCCAGAAAAGACAGAAATATTAATTTGATGACTAGCTGCTGTTCTGGATATTTTAAATATATAAAAACTTAAAATCTTACCCAATCTGGATGGATGATTGAAACACTACGATTAACTTCAACTCTAGTTAAACCAGGTTCAATAACACGATGATCATGATTTCCAAGAAGTACATCAAGACGTCCAAGACTTGGTGATTCAGTCAAGCAATGAGCTATACAAAATTTTCACAATTTAAATTCTCTTGAAAATTTGCCAAATCACCAAAAACTTACCAGCTGTCAAAACCCATCTACGGCTAATAAGAGCACCACCGCATGTATGTGAACTTGATGGTGATGGCCAATTCAAGACCCAATGGATTGATGCCATAAATGGATATGCATGTGCTGGTGCTGCAGTTCCACCAACAATAGCTGGTTCAATATTTGCCCAGTTGCTGCTGTAGGCAAATGCAGCGCAGAATAACAGAGAAAAAACTATTAAAGTCTTCATACTTTCTCGCGTGGTACGTCAAGATGTACTAAGGTACCGATGGTTGAAAATTGCTTTTATACCACCGACAGAATTTTTCAATCAAATCCACATTATGCCACTTATCAAGTATAAGATTTGAGGTTGTAAATCAATTGATTGATAAAATTGTATTTTCTTTTTTTTAGTTCTTAGTTCTTATCAATTATTTTAGGATACCAGGTTCGTGTAATTTTTCAATTGACGATTTTCTTCTTGCAAATTTAGAGTTATAATTTCAATCTTGCTAGAATTTATCATAAAGCTTTTAAATTTGAATTAATTTAGAAAGTCTCAAAAATTAAACAATTTTTCAAATTCTTTTAAAATTATCGATAACTAAAATGATAATAATTTCGAGTACTTCAACTACTTACAGTCATTTCAATAAGTTCATTAACCCTTTGTGTAATACATTTATTCCAATTGATTAAATAATAAATGATAAACAATAATTAACAACTCTGAATCCTCATTATTATCTTGTTATTATCAAATAAATATATTGTGCGTCATTAATTGCAGCGATTAAGATAAAATTTAGAATCTATAGCACTTAAATCTTAAAAGCTTTCTAGATATGATTTTCAAGATAAAAGTTCACCTTTGTGGTTGCTTATCGTATATTGATAATAAAGTTTTTGATTGGGAATTTTATAAAGTGAAAATTTGAGAAAAACCCTGACGATGAACCAATATTAAAGTACGTTACCAACCGATTAGAAATTTTTTTATTTTTGCAATAACTCTCTGTAGATATCACAAAACCTAGTGATGTTATATATTTTTGGAAAGGTATTGAAATTTCCAATCAAATGGTATAAAAATATTTGGAAAATTTCGAGTAATAAAGTCACACTGGGTAAAAAACGCATTTTAAGTAATCTATTCAACAATGTTTTGATTTTTTCTCAGCATGAGATACACAAAACTTCTTGTAACTTTGCACACTTATTCTTTATTAAAAAATGAATAAATTGTAAAAGTTTCAGATTTTTCCAAGAAGCTTTTCACGAGTTTTCCTTCCCTGAAATTTTCCACATAAAAGTGAATTTTTTTCAACAACTAGAGATTTTTAAATATTGTTATTAATCATGTTTGATTCCATTTTTTATTACCTTTCCATTCATATATAATAACATAAGATTAATCATAGGATTACAGAGAAATCAATAAAAAAGTGCTGAAAATGAATGAAAATTTTCATGAAATTTCGCCATCTTAACTTTTGTTTTGCTTTTTGTGATTAAACTAATCAACTTTATTTTATGTTTTATAGCTCTTTTGAAAGGTTTTTGGAAGTACTTTGAATCAACATAAATGTCATAGCTCAAATATGAACACAACTAAAGTTACAGGAGCTGGAAGATGACAATAACAAAAAAGTTTCAACTTTCAAAAAAAAATTTTTTTAAATTTCTTTTTTAAAGCTTTTAGTTGTAAATTACTGATTGATAAACATCATTTATGGCATTTTACAACATAATAAAGTGATTAAACTAAATTTAATGTGTTAAATAAGTCAAAATTTGAAAAATACAAAAAAATTTTTTTAAAAGTTGAAACTTTTTTGTTATTGTCATCTTCCAGCTCCTGTAACTTTAGTTGTGTTCATATTTGAGCTATGACATTTATGTTGATTCAAAGTACTTCCAAAAACCTTTCAAATGAGGTATAAAACATGAAATAAAGTTGATTAGTTTAATCACAAAAAGCAAAACAAAAGTTAAGATGGCGAAATTTCATGAAAATTTTCATTCATTTTCAGCACTTTTTTATTGATTTCTCTGTAATCCTATGATTAATCTTATGTTATTATATATGAATGGAAAGGTAATAAAAAATGGAATCAAACATGATTAATAACAATATTTAAAAATCTCTAGTTGTTGAAAAAAATTCACTTTTATGTGGAAAATTTCAGGGAAGGAAAACTCGTGAAAAGCTTCTTGGAAAAATCTGAAACTTTTACAATTTATTCATTTTTTAATAAAGAATAAGTGTGCAAAGTTACAAGAAGTTTTGTGTATCTCATGCTGAGAAAAAATCAAAACATTGTTGAATAGATTACTTAAAATGCGTTTTTTACCCAGTGTGACTTTATTACTCGAAATTTTCCAAATATTTTTATACCATTTGATTGAAAATTTCAATACCTTTCCAAAAATATATAACATCACTAGGTTTTGTGATATCTACAGAGAGTTATTGCAAAAATAAAAAAATTTCTAATCGGTTGGTAACGTAAAGTGTGAGAAATTCGTTTAGCCGCACTTAAATTTTATCAAAATTTTCATTAACAAACATATTATGAATTTTAACTTTGTAATGTTTTAATAGCTAGTTTAATGTAGTTTTAAAATAAGTCAAAACATATTGGTTTAACTCTTTACTTTTTTAAATATTTTAATTTTTTGAAAAATTACAACAACAACGTGGGAATTTCGTTTAGCCGCACTTTGGAAATTTATATTTTTTATACGTTATATATTATTTTCTGAACTTAATTGATTTTAATATTAATTTAGAACCAAAAATGAAGCATTATTGAAAATTTTGGAATTTTTTATAGAGCATTTCCACAATATTTAGCATTTTTAATTTCTCATGCTTCGTAAACATAAAATTACTAAATTTTGTTACTAATTTGAACAAAATAAATACTTTTTGGACTGTTTTGAACAGAAAATTGTTTAATTTAACAGATATCTAACAAAAATCTGAAATTTCAATTGAGTTTGTGATTAAATTTTGAGTGAAATATAACTTTGGTAAGGAATTTTCAACACTTTGTTATAGTTATCAACAAATTTTGACAAAATTATTGATATCATAATAAATTTTTATCCTTTATAATGATTATCATCTAGTTTTCTACAGAAAACACAAAAAAGTTTAGTTCTAACTCCAATGGAACTTGAAAATTTTAAGCAAAATGTTTGGTTGTCTTAAAAATTTTCATACAAATAAAATCAAATTTTTAAAAAAGCTATTTTTATATTGAAACTTTCGTGTATTTAAGTTTAAATGCTCTTCATTTCATAAAAAATATTAAAATTAATTAAAAAGAAGAGATAATTTCCTCTAAAATTAATACTTTTAGAAATTTGATTTTCTTGTATGAAAATTTTCAAGACAACCAAACATTTTGCTTAAAATTTTCAAGTTCCATTGGAGTTAGAACTAAACTTTTTTGTGTTTTCTGTAAAGAACTAGATGATTAACACGATAAAGGATAGAAATTTATTATGATATCAATAATTTTGTCAAAATTTGTTGATAACTATAACAAAGTGTTGAAAATTCCTTACCAAAGTTATATTTCACTAAAAATTTAATCTCAAACTCTATTGAAACTTCAGATTTTTGTTAGATATCTGTTAAATTAAACAGTTTTCTGTTCAAAACAGCCCAAAAAGTATTTATTTTGTTCAAATTAGTAACATAATTTAGTAATTTTGTGTTTACGAAGAATCGGAAATTAAAAATGCTAAAAACTATGGAAAAGCTTTATGAAAAATTCCAAAACTTTCAATAATGCTTCATTTTTGGTTCTTAATTAATATTAAAATCAATTAAGTTTAGAAAAATATATATACAGCATAAAAAATGTAAATTTCCAAAGTGCGGTTAAACGAAATTCCCATGTTGTTGTTGTAATTTTTCAAAAAATTAAAATATTTAAAAAAGTAAAGAGTTAAACCAATATGTTTTGACTTATTTTAAAACTACATTAAACTAGCTATTAAAACATTACAAAGTTAAAATTCATAATTTGTTTGTTAGTGAAAATTTTGATAAAATTTAAGTGCGGCTAAACGAATTTCTCACACTTTACTTTAATTTAGATTGCTGATTGTCAATATAGGGAATTAATTTTGATTGATTTTGGGAAAATTTTTGGATGACTTTAGCTTTGGATGACTTTGGTTTTCGATTGTTCCAAAATATGAAGTTAATTCCAAAAACCCATCAAGTCTCGATGCTAATGACAATCAACAAATTTAGATAGTAGAGGCAGGGGCGTAGCCAGGAGGTGAAGGGGTTGGGGGGTTTAACCCCCCTCTTTTTGGAAAATTTCTTCAATTTTCTGAAAAAAATCTCAAAACCCCCCTAAATTTTTTGTTCCATACAAAAAAATTTCAAACCCCCCTCAAAAAATTTCTGGCTGCGTCCCTGAGTAGAGGGTATAAGTATGTGTGAAGGTTCAATACAAAAAACAGGGAGGAGAGGACGCGAAATTCAAGTTTTTGATGTACATCAAAAGCAATTGACCCCAAAATGTAACTTCATGAATTTCAAATTTAGCGAAGAGCTTAAAAAAATCAGAACTAAAATTCAAAAATTTCAAAATATTTGATCAAAAAATTTAAATCCATTTTTTTTATAACACGCGTTCAATTCCCAATAAAAGGCAAAAAATTAGAATTGGCAATATTCTATTAAAATTGTGTATAAAAAATAAAATCCTCATTTGCTTATATTTTTAGCGCAAACAGGGTGTAAATCACAACAATCAATAAAGGTGTGTCAATAGACATTTCCCTGGAAATTCCAATAACCTTTTTTCCAAAACAATTAATCACAGTTTTAGATTTATTAAATTTATCTTATCAGCAGGTAATCACATGCAACTGATATCATTCCTATACATACGATTCCATAAACATTTGAGTAAATAACCAGTAAATACGCAACAAAAAAATAAATTTAGACTTATTTGTGTACAACTGTTTGGAAACATCGCAATATGCTGCTGCTGACAAAATTTGAGAAAAAAATTGTGTTTTTCAAATGACTAAGAAATTGAGTCACAGACAACATTATCATGAACTTTCTTGCTCCCTGGGAGTCTGCAAAAATTAAGATTTGCGAGTAAGCTTCTCTGTTCTGTTTTGATTCATAAATAACAGCAGTGCATTTACGCTTTGTGTCAGTTCTCAATAAATGTGCAAAAATGAATGCCATGTGTGCAAAATTCAAAGCATTCCGTAACTAAATTCCTATAAACAAAAATAAAAATATAAAAAATCTAAATGTAAACATTTCATTCAACTCAGACTCTAATCAAGCGAAACTCGAGATAAAAAATAACAAAAATAGAATCCACAATCGAGTCTTCGTTTTTTTTTATTATCATATGCAAAATAATGGGACATGCTATTAGCATTTTTATGAAAGATAAGCGTGGCTATTTTGAGTAAACAAGCGACAAGAAAGCATGTAATCTTGGAGAGCAATAAAAAATTCCATTTGAGGTATTTATATATGAGTGTAAGACAAAAACAAAATATTACGTGATTTCTTACCCACATTGAATATTCACACGGATTAAAATTGTTAAAAATAGTTAGATGAGTAATTAAAAAATAAGGAAAATAAAAATTGTTTCCCAATTCATCAACAGAAGTGCGACATGTTTACAAAAATATGACAAATTAGATCATTCATAAACAAATATTTGCTTGAAAATTTATTAAGTTTTTTGATGACTTTGAGCGCACTTTTTTGTCAAACTAAAATTTTGAATAAAATTTTGAAAATTTTATAAAAATTTTTGGGATTTTTTGATGTCATTTGTGTCAACTAGGTTAAATATGTCAACTAGATTTAAAGCGTCAAAATTTAGTTACTTCAAATTATTAAGGGGCCGTTCATTTAGTACGTTAGCTTTAGTACGAGGGGGGGGGTCTAAGATTTTGTAACAGATTAAACAAGACAAAATAATTTTTATACAAAATGCGTAACAAGGGGGGAGAGGGGGTCTGAAAAGTCATTTTTTTGCGTGACGTACTTTGTGAATAGCTTAAGTAAAAACTTAAGAAAAACATACCGGCTACTTACCGGTTACCGGTTGCTACATATTAATTTAAAACAGTTAATATAAACAATGAGTATTTTTAAAAGACAAACTAATGATGTAACTTAATATTATGTCATGGCCCGTAAAAAAATTGATAAAATCTAGTTATTTAGGCACGAGTTTGATAAGGACTTTTTTCAAGTGATTTTTCAAGTTTAATCCAATTTTCTGATTATAAATTTATATTAAAAATTAAATTTTTAAAAAATGATAAATTTCTGAAAACTCATCAACTGTAAGCACTGCAAATGTTATTTCCTGTTGTTGAAATAAATTACTCAATCATCACTACAACCGTAGAAAATTAATTTTCACCTCTCTGATTTTTTGGCATGCATTCCTCAATTAGTGGCACGAAGAGGGTTCTACGTGCAATTTTGCAAATATTTATGAATTTACAACGAAAATATTAATTGAAGAATTTATTGCTGAGGGAAATTGAATTTTTGAGATCGAGGAAATTTTGTAATTGACGTTGAAGATCATGAGCTGATTGTTGAGGGAAATTAGGTTGATTTTAGTTTTTGATTCATTTTGAAATTATAAAATTTAAAATTATTAATTTTTTAAAAACTTATTTGAGTACTAGGTTGACAATAATTCTTAAAAGCTCAGACTTTCAGCCATAATATTAACATCAGCTCATATTCACCATATAAACTACTCAACAACATACTTTATTCGCAATAACAACAAAGACCCACTATAGCAGATGATAACACATCCACAGGGCAAACATAAGCAACAATGTGCTCTTAAAGTATGTAAATGAGAGATTTATGTGCTGCACGTTTCTGAAAAAATTGCTCATTATGAAAACGTACTGTCAAAAAAATAACACGTTAATCTCTTTTTCGGAAAAACGTGTTGTATGAAGAAAAAGAACAACGCACTCAGGAATTTTGTTTTGATTTCTACACACTTAGCATGTGTTTTGTTTGATATTCATCAATTTTTATTTATATAAATAATTTTTTTTTTGTCATTCAGTTTACAAAAAATTAACATACACTCAAATTTTGCACATAAAACTTTGTAGATTTGATTAAATCTAGTATTTTTTTGGACAATATAATATATATTAAACAAATAATTTGTATCACTTTGAGTGACTTAAACAGGTAATCATCATTTATCAGTATGACTTTGTATATTTCTCTTTGTAACATTCACAATAATTTTTTTTCTTCTTCTCATTCAATTAAATTGAATTATTTAATATTTTTTGATATTTGTTGCGTGTGGAAAATTAATTAAGTTAAAATTTATTATGCTACATAATGTTAAGTCTTATAAGAATTAAAGATTAAAAAGCTAATAAGACAAAAATAAATGGCAATGGGGAGTTGTTTGCTGGTGATGGTTTATGTTTTAAGGTGTTTTTTAAGAAGACAGAGGGACTAGGGTAGGGATGGGGTGCTGGAATTTTGGACTAAGTATCAAAAATTTGACTTTATCTTGAAATCTTCTTCATATTCGAGCGACTGGGCCAATTAAAGTTCAAATTACTTCTAAAGTTTTTTATCCGTTCCAAAAATCTAGCTACTGATAATGCAAAACAGATGACACCAATGTCCCATGATCCATCACTCACAAACAACTCCTTACAAAATATTTTTCGAGTTAATTAAACAGTCCATTTTTTCCACTCAATTTTGGAATTCATTTCAAATAATTCAATTAATTCTTCACATTCATCACTTAGCATGACTAATTAACTAATAATAAGAGATTAAGCCAATCATTTCGAAGAAAAAAAAAACTAAAACTCATCATCATTCACACATCTATCTGCTGAAACTCACGCTGCCGCCTTCAACACATTTTCACCTGGATAAACAGAAAAAAAACATATAAAAATTTTGAAAAAAATATTTGATTAGCACTGACACAAAATTCAACAATTTATATGCAAATTATTTACTTACAGTCTTTCTTATATCTCCTCACGGCTTGCTCACGCTCGTGAGCATCAAAATACCAAAGTGTTACTGCATATCGTCGTCTATGTGATGGTTGTACTTCATGTGGATTCCGTCTATCTGACCAGAAAAATGTGACTCGATCAAATATCGGCTCAATATCAGCAACACGATCTACCCAACCGTCGGGAAATATTCTACAAAATTTGATGAATCAGACAAAAAAATACATATATAAATAACGTTACTAAGAATGCGAGCAAACAGGAAATACCTTAATAGACCGCCATCCTCGTGTACATCCCAATTAACATTGAGATAATAAATACATGTTATGCATCTACCGTCTTTATTTGGATTGTCAATGTGCTTCACATAATGTGATCCTTTGCCTTCGTAACACGCGACCATTGCCTACATGTCGGTTAGATGGTCCAATTAGATTGAAAAAGAAGAGAAGAGAGGGAAGAATGGTAAATTATAAAATGTCAGATTTAATTTTTTTTGTTGTGCTTAAGAAATGGATGTTTGATGCATGTGATTGCACGTAGCACGAATTTTTTTTTCTTCAACTGTTTTTACATTAAATTAAAAAAAAAGTGAGAAAAAGAAGTAAAGTACCAAAAAGCAAAGCGTACGTGACTTTTCAGTGGAATATAAAACCAGGCTGTATGAAGGAGAAAGAAATATAAACAAACCGTTACGTGTATTAGTGCAGTCATGTAAAGACGTAAAATGAGCACTATATGTACATGATTCATCATTATGTTCTCTTTTTTTTCATTCCGCATCGGCACTCGTATCGACTATACTATTTCTGATATACATACTGACTGTATTTGATTCAATGTTAGTTACTCTACGATACATTGCGAATCACACGTACGCATTATAATTATTAAAGAGACTTCATTTATTTCATATCCTAAGATTCTTTACTTATTTTTTCTTACTAATGTTAAGACTCTTCTTACACATTCCTTTATGTACAGCAACAAAGCATATACAACAGGAGTGAAATAAGAGTGATGAATAGAATTAAGAAGAGGATTGCGAAAAAAAATAAATAATAAAATTATTTACTGCGCTTTATGATGAGTGAGGTCACTCAAAAATGAAAAAAGAAGGAATTAAAATAAAATATATACCCTGTTTTTTCTTTATAAGCTACCACTCGTTACTAAGCTACTAGCTTAGTAAAGTTTTTTTGAATCCAAAACTTTTTTGTAATCTTTACTAAGCTACTACCATAAAAAAATTTAGACAATAATTTTTAAGAATCTAATCGCATTTTATGCTTTAATATGTCATTAAAAGTCAGATAAAATCAAGATTCCGAGATAAATCCATAAAATTTTTGAGAAAATTGAAAAATTCTGTTTTAGTACAGGATTTTTACTAAGCTACTACTCGTTACTAAGCTACTAGGGAGCCAAAAAATCAACTTTTTTACTCTACTAAGCTACTAGCTTATAAAGAAAAAACAGGGTAATTTAATAAAAATATAACAGAACATTCGTGCTGTTTTGGGCTATAAAGAAATCATCTGTAGTCGAAAAAAAAAAAAATATTTTTTTATCGCAAATTTCAGTTGAAAAAATAAAGAAAACAGTTGTTTCGTTTTTGTGAGTTGAAGGATAAATTACGGCTTTTATCAGGTTACAGTTTTATGAGCTTTTAGGTGCTAGTTGGTATAAAAATTGTGACTAGGGTTCTTTAGGAACTAGGTACTGAAAACTGGGTCTCTTAAAATACAAATCAGCCTGAATCTACCAAATGAACCCTACTCATAGACAGCCTCCAGACATCCAAAAAACCCCTCAGACGTCACTCACATACAAACCCCATTAAGTGCACATAATATAGAATTATTATGAATTTTACCTTCGTTCTCTCACGTATGTTGTATTGTCCCAGCTTTCCATTGTTTCTCATTCGATTTGCTAATGTTATCACAGTGTCAACCTATGTGGGAAACACGGCAGTAAATGGAGAAAAAATACACAAGATAGTTAGTATTTACTTTTATAAACTCTCACATCGCAAAATCTAAATATTGATTTTTCTTGTTATTTTCTTTTCTGTGTCGTACCTGATTTATTAAATTTTTAATATTTATAAGGCCTTGTTCCTTTCCATCAATCCACATTATTCTATCACTGCGAATGTGTCTCTGATCAAGTTTATTTTTTGATGTGACTACTTGACCATCCTGTAAATTAAATCATATAATAAATCATTAATTAAATGTGTCAAAAAAAGAAGAAGAATTTAGCACAATAGAAATGATATTGGAAAAGGTCAAGAGCCGTACCCTAAATAATCCTGCTGCATACATTGTTTTGACTTCCCCAAGCACTTTCATTCCTTTTTGTTCACCCAAAAAGTTATCCAACACGCAAACTCCATACTCATTTAAATCACGTATTAAGTGACAGCACATCTCCTCCAATGCCAATTGCTCCTCCGGTGTCCTAATATTATTGCATGGAGAGGAAAAATATTGTTTCACAAAATGTCACATAACTAATTTTTATTTTTTGCACTCGTAGCTTTAAAAAAGCTACTTTCTCTCAGATTTTATTTTTATATTCACTCACCTCATGAGACTATAATCCGGAGTTGTCGCATGATTAACATGCTTTTGATTTGATGAACCTAATTGCATTTTGTCAATTGACGTTGTCTCGATTGGCTCTTGTGTCTCATGAAAATGAGAATTTTCATGAAATAGTGAAAGTTCCTTCTCTAATTTTTCCTTTGTTTCCCGTAATAACTGTTGAGTTTCTGGTCGATTTTCAAAACTTCCGTGACTTTGAATTTGATCAAAAATTTTATCGCTAAGTAATTGTTCCTCTGATTGTGAATTTGGCACGTATTCTTTAAATGTTTGTGAGGTTAATGAAGAAGAAATGTCGTTATCCAGTGAATATGTTGCCAATAAATCGTCTGCACGTATGTTTAAATTTTTCAGTATCTCTTGCTCAGTACTTTCGTCCACGACCGAATACAATAGTGAATTGAACAAATTTTCTTCAAAATCATCTACCACGGTGTTATTGGAAGTGTATGATTGTGGTGAATTTATCGATGTCGTTGTACTTTCATCTGTATATGTTGAGACATGCGGTTGTTGATATTGTAATGGTGTTGGATCATATTCCCGTCCCTCTCGCTCTAATGTTCTCAAATTTAGCTCTTTGCCTTCCTGCATTAGTGTATGTGGATGCCTTACATGTATGATATCTGAAGCATTATTTTGTTGCAAAAATATATCATTATTGTTATTATTCGCAACAGCATTATTTGGTTCTATACGGTTACATTCTGTTGTATGTGAATCACAATTTATAGATACGACTGTCGTCTTCTGTTGTGTTGTTGTGTGATAATCGACGAATTTAAAACAACAATCTGTTTTATGTGCATTCCAATCAACTTTCTGGCAATTTTTAGAACAGTAGAATGCTCTTTGACATTTACAGATTTTGATTCCTGTTGCCTTCTTACAAATTTTGCACATATATGACTTGTGAACACGGTTCATTAACATCTTATAACAATTATCCTTAAAATTCTAATGTGTGTATATATAAAGCTCTTCTTGCAGGTTTAATCTGAAATGACACAAAATAAAAATCAAAGATAAGTTTCGATTGTCGGATCAGTTTGATGCTCGTGCGCGTTGCGCTCTATATTAAAATATAAGAAAAAATATCACCTTGAAATCACAAAAAGTCACGTAGAAATAACAAAATTAATTCCTTTATAAATAATATGGTACGTAAAATGTTTTTTGCAAACATTTAATGTGCAAAAAACACAGAATCATTTAAGAACTAATTCGATGTGACTGAACTTTGTGTTAAATCTATTTACTCACGAAAAAATCATTTCACATCTTTTTTTGTGTAAAAATATGACTTTCTTTTCTTATATGTAAAAAGTTCAAAATTTACATGATTTCAGGCCTTAATTGGAACGCATTTACAGTAGCGCGATATATAGAGCATAAGTAATTGATAATCAAATGTGTTAAATGTATGCAAGTATGATTGTCATGTTATTACGTCAAATGGAACCAAACTTGTTTTGAGTGGATTTTATTACCTGAAAAATTGCACTTTTCACCTCAATTTTGTAGCTTAAAATAAGCACCGTTGATGTAAAAATATTCTGCGACTCATTAAAAATCAAAATAAGCGTAAATTAACAAACTTTAACTAAGACAAAATGGTTTACATTACAACTTAAAAATCTCGCTATAAAAATATTTTGTAAAACTCTACAATCTGAAAAAATGGTTGTAAGGTTTTCGATAAGTTTATTTAAAATTTTCTTTCCGTTACGATAATTTGACTATAACGTGTTATCACAATAAATTATTTTATTTAATTCTCCTTGTCCTTTTTGTTGTCTTTTCTTACGCAATATTTAGAAATTATAAAAAGATGAAGAAATTGAAAAAATGCGTACGTGATAAATGTGTAGCTGTAGAATACAATTATCTTGTATGTCTTGGGTGTATTTGATATGGCATATGATTGAATTGCAATAAGCACAAGAGTCACGAGTATGCTTCGCTTTAAGTTTAATTGAAATGCCCTGAAAATAAATAAAAATTTAATTGTAATTAACAAATTGTGAAAAATTTCAATAATACACGTATTGAATTTTTGTATGGAATTCTGATGAGCATTGGAAGTTGTTTGCAAAATATTTCACAATCCACATGTAAAAATTCAAATTAAATTGAAATCTTTTCTCATGAAAAATTCTGACGCATAAAAACTTGTTTTTGTTCCTTAGTCAACTCGTGCAGAATTTTATTTGAATTGAAAATTATTTGGACTTAAATTTTGAGAATTGGGTAAGATTCTTGGAGGGATTTAAATGTCAATTTCATCATTAAATGTCAATTTCATCTTCAACGAAAAGGTTTTCTAGAAACTCGAATTCTATTTTTTTAAAAATCATTTCTAAGCTTTCGAGTCGATAGCTAAAGAAAATTAATTTTTTCTTTTTTTGAGATTTCTCAGTGAAGCCACGAAAAATGAGAAAATAAAAATTAAAAGAAGAAGTAGAATAGCAGCATGAATAATGTTTTCAATGGTCATTCAACCCCACAGTACTCAAACTATAAATTTGTAAATAAAATGCACTTCAAGAGTGGTAATTTTCTTTAGTTGACTTTATGATTACCCATCTTATATTATGGGTAATTTAAAGTGTAAAATTAAAGAGAAATTAATCAAATGAATACATGAATAGAATGCATAAGAACGATTTTTGTTACTGGGGGTATGTATGATTTCCAGGATGATTTCAATAAATCTTTACAGAAGCAGAGAAAAAGAAGAAAGAGTTTAGATCATTTTCCAAGCTCATTAATAGTTTTTTTTTTTTCAAAAAAATATTTTGACTATTAAAAACGAAAGTTCTACCCTACGAAAATTTTAGCCAGATTTTTGCCAGACATGTTCTGTCTGTCAGATTATTGGAAGAATATGCCAGACTTTTGAAAGATTTTTTTTCTTGCGTTTTTCGTGCAAAAATCGTGCGACAACTTTTTACATAGCCACACGAAAATACAAGAAATTTGGAAGAAAAACGCAAGGAAAAAATCTGTCGAAAATCGGGCAAAATTCTTGCAGATAATTCCAAGATTTTTTCTGGCAAAAGTCTTACATGGAAATTTGTCCGATTTTCGCAAGAATTCATCCGACAATGCCAACTTAATTTTTTCAAAAAAAAAATCTTGCACTTTCTTGCAAAAGTCGTTCAAATATCTTTCCAAAAAACCAAGCTTATAAATTAATGGTCGTGAAATATAATTTGCTCTAAACATTAAAATTTTGATCTATTCAACTGTTACAAACGAATGGACACATTTTTATAGAGCAGTAATGTGAGAAATAATATTTAGGTAGCATTTCAAATTTGTTTCAAACAAATATTCAAGCAAATGAAACAGCAGATAAGATTATTATTATTTTTATTTTTATTTTTTATTATGGTCCATATTTTTAACTAAAGGACCTTTACTTTTCCTTTTTTTCCTCTTGCGAACAGCAGATAATAGTGTTCTTTTAATTTTTTAAGACGGAACAAAAGTTTAATTAGGCACTTTTTAGAAAAAAAGGAAAAAAAAGCTTTCAAAAAACAAAAATACTTTTATTGCCAGTCATTTTCAAATTTTCAAAAATTACAATCGTTCATAAGTTGCAACGATTTTCAATAATTTATGAGAAATAGCAATTTTTTTCTCAAAACATAACAAAAATTAAAACAAATTCTTTTTTATAATTTATAAAAAAGCTATTTTTAAATTGCTATGTTATAAAAATTTTAAAAGTATGTTAAAATGGTTTGAATTTTTTTTATTTTAAAAATTAATTAAAAAGTTTAAGCATTATTTGTTTTATTTTAAAATTATAAAATTAATGAAAAACGTTTAAATATTCAATTCTGAGTTATGTGCAACTTAAATATGTCTTTTCGCCACTCTGAAAATATATCATTTCAGACAACAGTGGCGCAGCGGACAACTCAGAGGTACAAGAAAAACATAACTTAGCGGGCAACGGTTCGAATCCTAAGACAAAATCTGGCAGAAATCTGGCGAAAATCGGATGGATAAAAAAATAACAGCGCTTGTGAAGTATAAAAAAAATTGGGAAAATAATTTTTTTAAAAATTCGACAAAAAAAGTCTGGCAAAAATCGTCCAAAAATCGTATGCAAGTCTGGCAAAATTCCATGCAAGTCTGGCAAAAATCGTATACAAGTGAAACTTGTGAACGATTTGTCTGGCAAAAATCGCCTAAAAATCTGCCCGACAAAATTTGTCTGGCACTGTCTTTGTTGATTCGGGCATTTTCGTGCAGTTAAGGAATTTGCTATATGGGGAATCTGGCAAAAATCGTTCATTTGTCCGAGTCTGGCAAAAGTCGTATGACCAATGTCTGGCAAAATCGGACAAAAATCTGGCTAAAATTTTCGTAGGGTAAGCTATTATTTTACATACCAAAAAATATATATGTATAGAAAAAAATTCAATACCCTCGATTCTCAATTTTTAATTAATAAAATGTTCATAATCTTGGTATGAAGGGGTCTTATAACCTGACTCCTTAAAAACTCCTAATAATTCAATTAATAATTTGCAAATGCCCTTCACAAAACTTTCTAGAAATTTTCACGATCATCCTCAAATGACCCTCAACCTAAATTCTCAATGTCACATAAAAAAAAACAAATCCAATTTGAATTATTTTGCTCTAAAAAATTTCTCATTAAATTCCTTTGTTACAAAAATCCAATAAATCTCTAATAATGTAAAAAAAATTTTGTTTACCTTTTTTCAAGGGGAGCATTAAGCATCAATCCGCATGTCAAAGCAATACATCGTAAAGCTGAGAAAACAACAGTTGTCTCCGGACTAGGAAATAATGGATTTGAGCAGTGTTTAAATGCCAAATGAACAGTCTTCATAGGGTTTCCCGAAATAACTTTATGTCCCCAATAAATTATTACAACTGATATTGTCATGGCAACAGCAATCATGAGCCAGTCACGTTTACGAAACTTGAGTATATTGTCTGTGTAAACATCGGCTGATGCCAATTTTGATACAAGTATTCCAATTACACATCCTAAAATGCATTGATGTAAAAAATGTGCGGAGAAGTACATTCGTGAGATTGCGACTAAGGTTAGCATGGCAATGACAGAAAGTCGATTAACAATTTTCAGCTGTATTCTATAAGCTTGTGAGACATTTTTGTCGATTTGTGCGTTGATTTCGTCATACAACACGAACATGAAACATGACGATAACATCATGTGGCCAGAAGGTGACCCGCCTGATGTTTCACATGTGCGTTCTGTCTGATATAAAATTGGTCTTGTTAGATCCGTATATCCACTTGCTTCATGCACCCACCAGTATGGACGATCTTCATTTAATATCCATTTTAATAATGCATTAATAAAGTCACTTGCGAGTATTGAAATCATTAATTTTTTATAAAGTTTTATATTGAAAGCTGATAGAATTGGAATAGCATATAAATACAGAAAAGTGGGACCGAAGAATGTTGATAGTGCTCCAAGCAATCGTTCATACGGATAGAAACTAAAAATGCATTAAAAAGTCATCAAGAAATTATTATTGTTATGAAATGTTTACACTCACTTGTGCTGAATAGCTTGGTTCACATTTATTTCCATTTTTAAAAAGTCCTCAAAATGATCCATTGTTGCTATTTTTATTCAACGTCCTACTTCCAAAATTAGAACTGAGAGATCACACAGAAAATGAACCTAAAGGTTCGAGTTTTGATGTTAAAATGAAAAATAAAATTTTCCTAATAAAAATCTTGGTTGCTTTAATCATTATTTTTCATCATCGACTGCTGCACTCAGAATTGTGAGTTTATGCGAGAGAGAAAATATGTAGTTTTGAAGCTCAATTGAGAGTCGCGCATGAGCAGAACTTTTGTTTTGACTCGCTTTTCAGCATTGTAATGTGACGTGGTTGGGGGATTGGATGTTGAAATTTGATATGTCCATTTTTGGGAGTTGGTTTGAAATTTTTATGTTTTTGGGCGTCTCAATCTTAATAATTGTTTGAATTTGGAAAAGTTCTAATCTTATCAAATGTACTCAAATTAAAACGTAAGAAAAATGACAGTTAAAGATAAAAATTTGAATTTTTGAATTTAAAAAGGAAATATTGAATTAAATTGAGCGAACCCCCTCCCCCCAAATATTTAGGTGTTGCATAATCAAGTTCAAGAGATAATTGAATTTCATAAGTGTTTAATTGAAAGCTTAATTTCAAGTTAATAAAATAAAAATCATAAAAAAATCATCAGACCAGACAAACATCCATCCTTCCAAATTTTTCTTAATTTTTTCCCAAGAGTTATCTAAAAAAATTTACTTCCAAAGCAAAAGCAATAAATTAAGAACTTTTATGCTTCACTTTCTCATAAATGTCAAGCTATTGCTATTTTCACTCATTTTTTTCTATTTTTAAAAATTACAATTTTTTACTCTTCAACGTTGACTGACTTAGACTTTTTTCTGTTGAGGTACTCGTATTGATGTAGATCGTATTTATGTTAAATACTTTATCTTTTTGGGTCATGCATCACGTGAGGTTATTTTTTTGGGGGGTTTTAATTGTATTGTAGTTGAAACATGTTGTTGAGCTTTAAATTGATGATAAATTCAGATAAATTATGTTAGTTTTTGGGAAAATAGTTTGCGAAAGGGATGTGGTAGTGAAGCATCTGCTTAGCTTTAAAATTTTTTTGAGAGATGAATTTTTAACAAAAATTACTTAAATTTGCATTAAAATGTTTTAAAATCTATTAAAATCACATTTTTTTTCTTTTCTGGTTTTTATTAAAATTTTCATAGAAACATCTTTCAAGTTAACAGACATAAATAGGAGATGCTTATGTTTGACGTCCTCTAAATTTTAGTTCTTCCTTTTCTTATTGCATAAAATTTTTCAAGCTAAAAAATTTCTATTATTTTGAGACTATTGTACTCTTTAAAATTTGCTTAAAATCCTATCAAAATTCAGACATCACTGCTAACGACCTTAAAGAAAATTAATAAAATTTATCCCAACTTTAACGTACAGAATTGCTATCATAAGTGACAATAGTATCAGGTGAATCCCTTCTCGACATTCTCGGCATTCGGAATCGATTAATTCTCAAATAATCTTTCATCTTATTAAATGCAAATAAGCCCATCAATGTTCCACAGATTGATAATAAAATACTCAAAATTAATTCCAACATTGTTATTCCTTTTTGTTCTGCTGGTTTTGTTGCTACAATTTTCGCATCCAATTCATGTATTTTATCCATTATTTCATTAACATAATTGTCAACTGATATTGTCGATTTTATGGATGCAGGAGTTGTCGAAATTGTGTCATTTTGATCATAAATACACTTGACACCCATAACATTTGATTGATTTTTAGTTCGACGGTCAGGCAGCATCAATTTTATTAATTGTGTATTAAGGCAGACTTTTAATTTTGACAATGCATTGCATTTCCAATTGTTGTCATCAACACCGATAAGTTTTAATTTTGGAAGAATTTCACCAATTTTTCTGCATTCCTTGACTTCCGAGATGTTAGTTCCACTTATGTCTAAAACTTCCAAATTTGTGTTCGATGAAAAAAGATGAAAATCAATGTTAGAAAAATTATTGTAGGATATGTCGAGGGTTTTGAGGTTGAGCTGATGAGCAAAGACACCAAATGTCAATTCCTTTAAACTTGCGTTGCTTATTACCAATTTTTGTAGCAACAAAAGCTCCGAAAACATGTCAATGTTGAGAAATTTTATTGGATTATTTGAAATGTCGAGGATTTCCAAGTTTGTGACTTTTTTAAGCAGCTCAGCGACAGCATCACATGAAAGATTATTTCCAGCTAAAAAGACATTCCTGGTGACTGACAGGTAGTCATCAAAAGTAAGACTCGAAATTAAATTATTTTGAAGACTCAAAATTCTCGTTTTTCCTTTCACACGATAAGTCTGCAAGTTATTATTGTCAGCATATACATAACTGGCATTGACATTGAGCCTCTCAAGTGTAAAATTCCTCAAAACAATTTCAAATAGCTCAATTTTCAAAAGCTCAAGACTTTTAAGCTTATTTCCGCTGAGCTGTAAATTAATTTCCGGTAATATTGTTGCGTTCCTTTTTGATGGCTCAATGGATTCAATTTGATTGTTCCTTAAATTTATATCAAATGGCAGCCACTTCCTGCTGATATTTGATATTATTGTGAGGAAAAAATCTTCCTTAAAGACTTTGATTTTATTGTTACTCAAATCGATTCTTGTCATGTTAATTCCAAGGTTGTTAAAGGCTCCGTCGTCAACAAATTCAATTTGATTGAATGACAAGTCAATTTCCTTGATGCCTTTAAGGTTTGTGAAAATTCCATCTTGAAGTCTTTTTAATTCATTTCTCGATAAATCCAAGAAAAATATGAAGTCAGCAGCTTCAAAATCATCTTGATGAATTTCCTGTAGCTTCACATCTCGTGCTCTAAAAATGAATAATTTTGAAAAATTTGCAAAAATTTTATTCGGAATTTTTAAAATTGTTGAATTTCTGATTTCAAGTCGTCGAACTTCTGTCAATGCTCGCGGTTCTGTTTGGAATGTTCCATTAATCTTCCTCCATAGACACAGTACATGAGTTGATTTTGCCAAAAAATCTTCAATATCAGCTGTAGAATTGAAGAATGTCATGAACAAATCATAATTGAAATGAATGCACGTCAAATTTCCTTTTGGTTTGAAATTTTCAAATGTTTGCTGATTTGTCACGTTGACAATTGTTGGACTAGCCGTAATAACAGCATTATTATTGTTATTATTATAGGTTGCTGTGTTGGCAGTAATTTGTGCGATTATCACCGGAAATTTAGAGTAAATTAATAAATAAATGAGCAGAAAAAAGGTCTGAATTATTTTCATTTAGAATTATTGAAATTGTTTAAACGACTGTTGACGATAAATTGAATTTAAAGTTGTTTTGGATTTGGCTTTTAAATGGATGTGAAATTTGATGAAAAAATTGGACATTTATTGGGGAATTGTTATAAATTTTGTCACGAAAAAAAAAGTTTAAGAATTTAGAAAAAAAGGCAAAATTTCATTTTTTTTTACTTTTGAGCTTTTCATAAAAGAAGTTTTGTCTGGTGTTATCTGAATAATTAATTAAGGCAAACACTAAAAAATTTCTCAAAAATCTGAAATTTGAAAAAATCTAAAATTCACCATAACTAAAGGAAAGATTATATATTTATTTTAAAACTTAAAAATATTTTTTGTCAGTGACAAACTTTATGAACTGTTCCATCAAATAAAGTGTAATTGCTTGTCATTTTTTTAAAAAAATTTTTTTGGTGTCTATTTGATAAATTTTGGTTTAGAACAGATTCAAAACAGTTGTCGATATAGACTTGTGGAAAGATGGTGTGTGTTTTTTCCTCAAATAAATTTCTTAAAGCAACGTTTAAAATGATGTAAAACTCTTGAGAAATTAAAATTTTGATCCAAATTTGCATACAATATTTTAAAAACTTAACACTCATTTGAAAATTTTTTAAGCTGGTATTTACGAAATTTTAATTAAAAATTAAATTGATGGAACGTTTATTTATTTGGTATTAAAAAAAGTTGATTTAATAAAATAAAACAATACAAAAAATAATTAGATGCTTAAACAAAATTCTCAAAATTACAATCTTAAAACTTTCTATCATCAAATGGAATCTCAACTGTCGTGTTGACTGTATTTGTTGACCTTGCCAGAACGTTTGGTGTCTCATTTCTTCTGTATAATAAATTCTTGAGCTTCTTATATCCAAACATTATTCCAGTTACAGCCAGAATAGTCATAACGATAGCAAGTAGCACATTTGTTGATCCAGAATTGTTATTGTTGTCATTTGACGACTTCATGCTGCCATACTTAGAATCTTCATTTTTCGAGAATTGATAATCTTTTAAATTGTTTTTTTGCACAAATTTATCATGTTCAATAAAATTTCTAGATAGTTCAACTTGAAGTTTATCAAGTTCTAATTTAAGCTGATCACTTGTCAATTTTTGCTTATCCAATGTGAAATTTGTAAGTTGTTCAATGTGTTTAATAATTGCCGTATCAGCTCCCTTTGAGTCATTGTTATTGTTTATTCCTTCAGTTATTTGAATTCGCAACAATTTTGATTTAATTTCAATCATTTCCCGCTGCAAGTGAAACAATTCAGCTCTGATTATGTCGCTATCATATTTTGCATTGTTGTTGTTGACTTTTTCAGCATTAATTTGCTCGATAATTTCATTTAATTTTTGAGAAATTAAATCTTTTGCATGATCAGGATCGATTGGCTTGATTTTTTGATTTGATGTTGTTGTACATCCAATTCCCATTACATTTGAGGAACTTTTTATTGGTACTGTTGGTTGCATGATGGAAATTGAATTTTCATAAAAAACTTTCACAATTTTTGTCAAATATGAGCAGTTCCAGTTGTTATTTTCAACAGAAATTAATGTTAAGTTTGGAAAATTTCTTTTGAAGTCATTGACATCATGAAAGGAAGAAATATTATTGCCACTAATGTCAAGAGTCTCTAATGCTTTCATACTTGACAACATTTCAATGTCTATATGTCCAAGACTATTATAAGAAATATCAAAGTTTTTAACATAAACTTGATGTCCAAACATTCCATATTCAATGTGAGTCAATCCAGTGTTCTGTAGCTTTAAATCTTCAAGTAAATTCATTTCTGCAAATGTTTCGATTTTTGGATCACCAAGGAATGTATTTGTTGCATCAAGTTCTGTCAATTGCGATGCATTTTGTAATAAGTCGTAATTTAAAATTTTTGATGGAAGATTTGCAGCTCTCAACTTTTTTAAATTCTTATTATTCAAACTTATGTTCTTTAAATTAATATTATCTGATATGTAGAGTACTGAAGCATTCATTCCGTTGATATATGTAAAAGAATTGTTATTGAGATTCAATTGATCAACATCACAACCTTGAATTTCTATTTCCATCAAATAATTATGACTGAGATTAAGATCGTTGATTTTTGTGCAACCTAACTCAAATTTCTTTAATTTGTTGTTATTTAGGTATAACAATTTGAAGTTTTTGTTTTCGTTAAAAGCTGATATTTCTTTAATGTAATTGTATTCGAGATAAAGTTGAACTTGATCATTAGCTCCAAGAGTATCAAATATGTTATCATGGATTGTTTTGATCCTATTATTTGCTAAGTCTACATAATTTAATGTCTTACTGCAGTCTTCAAATGTATCAATGCTTATCGTTTCTATTTGATTGTAGGCTAAGTTTATTGAAGTTAGCGAATGCATATAACTTAATAAATTATTTTCAAGAGTTGTAATATTATTTGATGGCAATTCCAGAACTTGCAGAGAGGTAAATGAAGTAAAGCTATCTCGATTAAATTTCGATAGTCCAATATTCTCAGCTTTTATTGAAATTATATGTGAAACATATGAATTATAAGATCCAGTTGGGAATTTATCAAATTTACAGTCTTTAAATTCAAATTCATTGTATGAAGAAATTTGACTCCTTTCATCATCATTGTAATATCCATTTCCGTAATAAAATTCATAGTTTCGAAAATTATCAAAATTTTTTTGAAGGTCAGAAGTTGATACAATATTTCTTATTTGACAAATTTTAGCACTCAAATTTTGTCTTGTACCACAGTAAAAATTAGGAAAATAGTTTTGGTATCCATCAACTTTTGTTGTAAGGCAGTATAAAGAAATTAAAAGTAAAAAATTCTTGCACATTATGATATTTGTATCTTAGAACTGCAATGAATGAAATCAGAATCACGACTGAGAAAACGTTTATCAAAATATACTTATAAAGCAAAACGGAGCAAAATATTTTAAAAAAGTCGTATTAAGAGACCGTTTACTTATTGTGTACTTATTGTGTACGCTAAAATTAGGGTTTTTATTTCCTACCCCCTCCTCCGTAATGTTTTTAATAAAAATAAATCACGTGCGAGAACAATAGACCATAACAAACTCTCAGACCCCCCTTTCCCCCTCAGTGCGTTACGTTATAAGTGAACGACTCCTTATCAAATGATTTATTATTTTTTTGTTTTTTTGTTCTTCTAAAAATTTAAGATGGATGATAATTTTTTAAACTTCAAATAAAACAAATGGTTTTGATTTTTTTTAAATTAATCAGTTTGAGCATTTAGAATTTATTTTTTTTATATTTTTTAATTTTTTTTTTCATTATCTATTCACAATTGTTTAGTTTTTTTCTTACTTCATGCTAAAGTTAATCTCTTTGTCTGACTGGCTGGTCAAAGATTTTTTATTAAGTAAAAATTTATTTAATTTTTACTTTAACAGAGAATTTAAGTTTATGTCTTACATAAGTAGAATTTTTCGACTATTTAGTCTGAATTTGTTAACTTTGCTAAATTTTTTTTAATTCAATTTTTCGATAAATTTTGAAATCTTTTATACACATGATGCATAAATTTTGGAAACCTGTTAAAGTCTTAATTTGACTTTTCACTTCAAATTAGAATCCTTAACTATTTAATAATTAGGATCTTTCAATGAAGAAATTAGATTTCATCTCTGTTTATGAGTAAATCAACTTGCTACAATGTTTGTACTTGTGTTGATAACAAGCTAAACATGTGATAATTTACTGGCATTTAAGTCTTGAAAATGCATTTTAAGTATAATTTTATCTTCATTTCTTGAATTCATTCATCATGCTTATGACTGTAAAATGCTGACTATTTATAGCCTTTTTAGATAATTTTCTACATTTTTGTATTTTATTTGATAATTTTTATGTTTTTAATTTGAAATTTTTTATGCTCTGAATTTTATTAATTTTTATGCTGATTTTTAATTAAATTTGAATTTCAGCAATTTATTATTTACTAATTCAGTCCTCATTCCACAGTCATAATAACAATGAATTATCAATTCATCAATTTTTAACATTATTTAATTAATTATTTTTTTTGATAAAGAATGAATCAAATTTCCTTTAATAATCAGAATAATAAGTAAAAATAAGATTTGACACTCGAAAAAATTCATCTGATATTAATTAAAAAAATTTCATTTGAAATACAATATAAATTGCTTTATAGTAATTGATTCTTGTTTCATTTTTTTGAGAAATATTTTTTTTATACATTTAGGAAAGCTTCAAAAAATTCATTTATGTTTTTTCTTTTTTTTTCGTGAAGAATGAAAAAGCTTCATCGTCATTTTGAAGTAAAGTTTAATATAGATAAAGAGAAAGGGAGAATAGAATTAGGGAAGAAAATTTTGTTTGTTTAATGACAGAATGATTGAGGATTTATTTTTTTGTTATTCTTTTCTTTTTGGGGTCGAAAAGAATTTCTATGAAATTATAGGAAGACCCAAAAAGTTTTATGAATTCCTTTAGAAATTGTGAAATCTCTTGAAATGTTCAAAATTTTTCATGAATTTAATTTGAAAACAATTTATAAGAAAGACTTGAGAAAAATTTTATTTTTTAAACATTTTATTCTAGAGTTTTTCAATTTTCTATATTTTGCAAACTAATAAAAATAAAAATTAAACTTTTTCAAAATTTTAAAAATTTAAATTTAAACCTTTTAAATTAAAAGTAAAAAATTCAAAAAAACTGTTAAAATGAAAATTTTTGATTTATTAAATTTTTCAAACTAAATTTTGCGAGATTTCTTTTAAAAAAAATTTCAATAATAACAAATTAAAAAAAATTCAATTAAAAACAAAACAATTTAACATTTTTAATTTCTATTAAAGTTGAAGATTTAATTTTTTATTTTAGGAGTGAAATTTAAATCTACAAAATGTTTGAAATTTGCGAAAGATAATTCAAATTGATTGAAATCTTTAAAATCAACACAAATTGGTTCATCCTAAATAATTAAATGAGATTTTATCAACATCAAAACTTAATTATTCAAACAAACAATAACCCCACCCATCAATTTATTTTGTCATTAAACAAACATTTCCTTCGACTTGAGCATGAAAGGTTGGCAAAAATTGAATCATTAATAATTATACTTTATTTTTTGTTTTTTTTTTTCTTCTTTAATTTGAAAAGATTCGTAACATTTTTTTTCACTTTTTATCTATAAAATTGTGATTGACTATAATTATGAATGGCGAGTTTGTTTAGAATTATTATTATCATGGAATTTGCATTCATTTTTATTTTTCATTTTTTATAAAAACATTATTTTTATTTTTATTTTATTATTTAATTTTTATTTTATTAGATTTCAAAGAATCTTGGTTTTATTATTGTTTAATAAATATGTAGTAAAAATTGCTTAATTTGCGATTTTTTTCATTTTGATATTTTTTGTTGTTCATATTTTATGAACTTTTTAACAAATTATTATTTTTTTAATATCGCGCATAATAAGAAAATTTTTATTATTTTAATTATTTAACAATTCAGCAACACAGGTAAACTTTTTTTTTTGGCAATGCAAAATAACTTTTTTATTGTAAAAATTTAACTAAATTAAAATTGTGTTTAAAATATATTTTATTTGGCAGAATTTTGCTAAATATTTCTTTTTTTTTCATACGAGGATGGACTTTTTGTGTACTTAACGTAAAATTTTTTGAGTGAATAATTTGGGAGAGATTTTTATGCAAATTTATTCATTTAGATTTTTTTATAATATTTGACTTAAATTAATTTAAATATTTGACTTATTTAATTTAAAAATAATTAATTTTGGAAGACATGTGTGATATCTATTAAAATTATGCAAAATAACATTAACAAATAAATTGAATCAAATAAAATAAGCAAAAAAATTGAAAAATTGTAAATTTAATTTTTTCCGATTTTTTTAAAAAAAATCTTTAACAAATTGAAAATCTATCAATGAAAAGTTTCTTTAAATTTCACTAATAAAATCAAATAATTTAAGAAAAAGTCAACAATTAAAAATTAAATTTTCTGTCAATTTAATGTAAAAATGATACAAAAAAAAATAATAATAAAATAAAAATTAACTTTAAATTCAATAAAAAAAACCAAAAAAATGAATTTTATTTAAATTTAAAAAAAACTGCAAAAAACCAAAAATAAATAAATTTACATAACCCAATTTACTCTACCCAAAAAATTCCCTCAATTTTGTCCGTAAGGGTTTAAGATATTCCAAACTTGGCATCTCTTTATTATTTCATTTTCATTATTATAATTTATAAATGTAACATATTAAACTTGCTAAGGACGTCTTGATGAAAAACTAGAAAACTTTAATAACATTCTTCATAATTAATTTTAATATTTTTTTTGTTACTAGCCTCAGAAGCATTTATCAAAAAATTGCAAAATATTCATCATATTAACATTGTGCAATAATTCAAAATGCAACCGAGTCTTGAGTCTTGACATTTTTTTTTTAATAATATTCATAGCCCCTATCATTAAATGTAAGCGTGCTGTACAGTAATTAATTCTCCTGATTTTATCAAAAAGAACTGAATATAATTTACATACTATATCATACATTTCTATAATTTTTTAACTATTAAAAAAAACTAAATTTGATATAAGGAACTTTTTTTGTCATTTTTATGCGTTCAAATTTTTTTTTTACGAAAACTTAGTTTTCTTTAAGCGAAATTTATTCAGAAGTTTCGATATATATTTTTTTAATTTTTTATTATTTTTTTACTATTTGATAATTAGAAAATTAAAACGAGCGCCTTAAAATCTAAAGTCAGAAAATTGGGAAGATATTTTTTAAATCTAGTGGAATTGTTGTCACGATTTTTTATCTGTTTTTTTTTCTTCGTTTTTTTTATGTTTTCTAAATCATTTAAATTTCACTCATATTATTTACGCATCAATATCATGTGTTTTTTTATTTATTTTGGAATTAAGCCACTTCAATTATAAGATCAACTCTGGTTAATTTTTTTTTTTTTAAAAACTTTTCCTTACTAAAAAAATTAATTAAATGTGCCTAAATTGTTGTTGTTGTTGTTTTTTATATCAAGAAAAAAGCGCAATTTTTTTAGACATCAGTCTCGATGCCAGCAGCTAAAATTTTCTTTTGTTCCTGATAAATTTGATTTTGACTTTTCATTTGTTTTCTTAGTTCCGTAGATGCTCCTAAAAATGGAACAATATGGGTTTGATCACTTATTATTCCTGGTGATGATTCGAGTGAATCAATTTCTGATGGTGATTTCGAATAATTTGGTTCTCTTCCTTGTTGAACTGGAAATGAAATTTTTTCAAAAGTTTAAATTTTTGAGATTTTTTTTTGTGCGGGGATTTTGAGTTAAAAATTGGAAAATTTTAAGATAAAATTTTTACAAGCTACTTTAGAAAAGTATTTGTGGAAGTTAATAAAATTTTTAAGCTAAAGATGTTGCTAAGAATTTTACTGAAACTTAAGGAATTTTAAAGTTTCATGCAAAAATTAATCCATTTCGAGCAAAACTAGATAATTTGAAATTCACTTAAAATTGAAGTTTTAATAATTTTAAAACAAATAATTTGACAATAAATATTTTGAATCAAAAGACGTAAATATCACTATTTATTCTGAATTACAATATCTAAAATTTCAAAATTTTGATCTTTTTTAATTTGCTTTTAAAATTAATTTTTTTAAAGGTCTTAATATTAAAATTTAAAAAAACATTTAGTTTTAAGTTTTTGATCTTTGTACTATATAGGGAAAAAAAATTAGGGACTTTTTCAAAAAACAGTATTTTTTATCTGGTGCTTTAACGTTGCATTATTTTTAAAAACTGTAAAGGACAAAATTAAACCTAATGTGATTCCGCGTCTAATGGTATATAATGTTGGACATAACTTCCACACCAATAGGGAGGAACGCTATTTTAATTTTTTGGCATGAAATTTTTTCGAAAAAAAATGACATTTTTTTACATTTTGAGTCAGAACTTTTGTTCTACTCATTGAATTTTGCTGAAATTTTCACATATTATTTGTCCTTGGTTCCTAAAGAGATTCTGAGAGTTTCAGATTTTTTGACGAAGGTCTTCTTGTACTTCCGTGCTCATAACTATGTATGAGTAAATTTTTTAAAATAAATTTTTTATAACTTATTACGCAATGTTAAATTTTTTCTAATTAATGTATTTAATAGTGTTTTGTTTAAGCTTTAATTTGACATATAAATTATTATCCAAGTATTAATAGTTTACGAGAAAACTTGAAAAAATCCAAAATGGCGGTCATTTTTACGACAAAATTTTTAGAAAATTATTCATAACTTTTACAAAACTTGACTAATTTTTAATTTCTTTTCATTTTTATAAAGATCTTATGATTATCTACAAGTTTTTAATACATAAGAATGTTCTACAGTGAATGCAAACAGATATTTTTTGAGCCTGAAATGTCTTTTTCGGAGCAAATTGCAAATTTTTCTACAGCAAAAAACTAAAAGTTACTTTTTTCTCAAAATACTTATTAAATTATGAGGAAAATCATTAAATATTAATGTAACATCACGAAATCATCAAAATATGTCCAATTGAACAAGTATTTTGCAAAAAAAGTAACTTTTAGTTTTTCGCTGTAGAAAAATTTGCAATTTGCTTCGGAAATGACATTTCAGGCTCGAAAAATATCTGTTTGCATTCACTGTAGAACATTCTTATGTATTAAAAACTTGTAGATAATCATAAGATCTTTATAAAAATGAAAAGAAATTAAAAATTAATCGAGTTTTGTAAAAGTTATGAATGATTTTCTAAAAATTTTGTCGTAAAAATGACCGCCATTTTGGATTTTTTCAAGTTTTCTCGTAAACTATTAATACTTGGATAATAATTTATATGTCAAATTAAAGCTTAAACAAAACACTATTAAATACATTAATTAGAAAAAATTTAACATTGCGTAATAAGTTATAAAAAATTTATTTTAAAAAATTTACTCATACATAGTTATGAGCACGGAAGTACAAGAAGACCTTCGTCAAAAAATCTGAAACTCTCAGAATCTCTTTAGGAACCAAGGACAAATAATATGTGAAAATTTCAGCAAAATTCAATGAGTAGAACAAAAGTTCTGACTCAAAATGTAAAAAAATGTCATTTTTTTTCGAAAAAATTTCATGCCAAAAAATTAAAATAGCGTTCCTCCCTATTGGTGTGGAAGTTATGTCCAACATTATATACCATTAGACGCGGAATCACATTAGGTTTAATTTTGTCCTTTACAGTTTTTAAAAATAATGCAACGTTAAAGCACCAGATAAAAAATACTGTTTTTTGAAAAAGTCCCTAATTTTTTTTCCCTATATAGTAGGTGTTTAAACTTTAATTTTAAAAATTTTTAATTGTTTTTAATTTTTTTTTTTTAAATTTTTTAATTTGAAACTTAAAATTTTCAAAAAGTTAATTTTCAATTTTTAAATCAATACCTATTTTTTTCATTTCCTACATTTTTATGAAAGTAATTTTCATGAAAGTAAATTAAAAACTATCTCTACGTCTTTTGCTTCAATCAATGATTATAAACATCTCTAAATCTACTTTAAAATATCGAAAAAATCAGCTTACCTAATGCACCGGGAAGATATGGACAACTAGTAACATGATTAAAGTTTTGACTTTGCATTTCCTCTTGATCAGTTTCGAGATGATAAAAGTAATTAAAATTGCTGACAATTACAGGCACTGGCAGTGAAATTGTTAACACTCCAGCAATTGCACATAAACTACCAACGATTTTGCCCCACACACCGATAGGGGTCATATCACCATAGCCGACGGTTGTCTGGAATGGAATTGAATGGAAGTTATGATAATTAAGTCCTAAACTTTAATTTCAGTATGGAATTTACCATTGTAACAACAGCCCACCAGAAAGAATCTGGTATAGATTTAAATAACGAACTATCACTTCCAGCTTCTGCAAAGTATACTGCAGATGAGAATAGGACGACACCTTAAAAAAAAAGTAGAACAAAAATTTTATTTTTTCTCCCGAAACGTTTCAACTGCATTTGCATGAACATGAACATACCAATAAATAAGAAAAAGATTAGCAATCCCAATTCTCTCATTGATGCTTTCAATGTACGTCCTAAAATCTGCAGACCTTTGGAATGTCGTGATAATTTAAATATACGAAAGACTCTAACAAGTCGAATGACACGAAGTATGGCGAGTGACATCGCTTGACTCGGCAGTTTCTCTTGAGCACTAACGGGTGCTAATGGTAAGAACATTAAGTCTTCTTCTGCAGGGATCAAAATTGTATGTTAATATCAATTTTTGGATGATTGAAAGTCACGGACTTGGTGCATGAGACACACTCCAAGTTGATCTTACCTTCTGCAACAACTGTTGCAAGTGTTATAAAATAAGGAATAATTGCAATAATATCAATTATGTTCATCATATCGCTGAAGAAGCTAAGCTTGTTTGGACACGAAATTATTCTGAAAATGAGAAAATGGAATTAGATTATGTTGATTGTCTCATATTGATGGCAAATTAAGATTTGAGCTTTTGTCAATGATATCAGATAATTGATCTAGTCATGAAGTGTTGATTATTTTATGGTGTGATTTTATCTTTAATCGAAAGTCGTAAATGATACGTTTTGAATAGAATGAAGTAGCAATTGAAGGTTAGGTTCATAGAAAAAAAAAAAATTTGAAATGTTTTTGAATTTTTTTAACGCTATTAAAGTGTTCATAAATTTACCTACATATTTTACTTAATTTATCGAGGATATAAAACTGATAAAACCAACTTTCGTTCAGTATTATTGAAGATTTTTGAAATTTTCTTCAATTTTTCAAAAATGTTTAAATTCATAAAGATTTTTTTTTCATAAGAATCTAAAAAAAATCCTTCAAAAATCAACATTTGCAAAAAAACCTTGAAACCACTTCCATTTTCTGTCAACACAGCATTCTTCTTCTATTCTCTGTCTTGAAACAGACTGACAGAAAGGAGTTGCAAGCAATTTAATTGATATTTTTGATGCCAGTTTCGTTTTTTAGCGCATTTTCCTCTTGGGAAAAGGACGCTATTATCCGCACTTTGTCCGTCCGTCTGTCCGTCCGTCTGTCTGTCTGTCTGTCACCGCATCTCCTCCTCAGGGTTAAGCTTTTTTGATGCGGTTTTTGGCTTAAAATGTGTGTAGTATGTCTGGCTAGAGCTGGCGAAAAAATCAGCACGAATGGTCACTTCCTCTGCTGGAACCAGCGTAAAAAGTACCAAAAATGCCATTTCTTTGTATGTGTTAGTGTGGTCGAATGCACTAAAATGTTGACTTTTCAAAACCTTAGCTGTCCTCGGTTCAAATCCCACCGATGACAATTTTTTTTTTTTTGCTTTTTTTGATACTTTTTTGATTTCTAATGACATATAATATTGAATAATGTCATAATTTTCCATTTCCACAATTTTCCCGAGTTTTTCCGAGGACTTTTGTTAAAATTTTTAATATTTTCATAGATAATTACTTTTTTCATATTTTTTTGATATTTTTATTGTTTAATTTTCTATTTTCATGGATTTTTCATAGTTTTTCCGGAAAATTTTGTGAAAATTATAAAAATATACGTTTTTATAAAAAAAAAAAACTCATTAATATAAATAATCAAATTGTCAAGTGAATATTTCAAAAAAAATGAACAGCAGTAGCGTAATTGGAAGAGCGCGCAACTCCTAATTTGAAGGTCATGGGTTCGATCCTAGCCCGCGGCTGATTTTTTTTGCTTATTTTTATTTTATTCTTAAATTCTATGTCGCGTATGATAACTTTTTATTAAATATCTATAAATTTTAAATTTCTGGTAAATAAAGAATGGTTATAGTTAAATATTAGGCTTTATACTTTTAGGGTTTTAATTCTTTGTGTATTTACTGATCGCGGAAAATGCGCTTTCGTCGGTCACGAGTGACCACCGTTATACTAGTTTTTTCTGTAACAGTGCCAAAATGTTAAATCTTTGAATATTATCATCTGCCTGGCAGAAATATTAGAATTTCTTTTTCACCATTTCTTTTCAGTAGATTTTAGAAATTGCTGACAAAAAGTTTAAAATGCTGACTGACTGCATTAATAAAATTTTTTAATATTTTTTTTTCGTATCTTTGACTAGACATTCTTGCGTCTATGTTTGAAGGT